>OX328129.1:59236940-59561940 GCA_946811695.1 Gonocerus acuteangulatus | reverse complement strand
GCCCGTTTCGATCCTCCTTTAAGCTAGCAGTAACTAACATTCAGACGCCTGTAACACTAGTGAAAAATTAACACCTGCGTTGGAACTGCGCAAACTGACACCTATCAAATTAACAAATAGGGATACTAAATGGCTGACGAGTAAGTTAAGACAGGCTGATATGAAGGACTCAGTGCCAAAGGTGACTAACCTACAATGAAAAGTAACTGAGAAAATTGGAGTTAAAGGTAAGAAGAGCTTGAAAAAAATTTTGGTGACAGAAATTATTTCAAGTGGTCCAATTAAAATAATTTTTGTCACTAACATAATTTTTTTTTCATACTATTCTTACCTTTAACTCCAATTTTCTATGTTATTTCTAATTGTGGGTTAGTCACCTTTGGCACTGAGCCCTTCTTCATTTCTACCTTGCCCAATATTATGACATAGAATTCTTTTTTAATATTATGAGTTTATTCAGAACAGGAGAATGTGTTCGCGAATAGCTGCTTTTCGTTAGGGTTGTTCACATAAAATGGTACTTACGTATTAGCTTCAACGCAGGTTAAAGAACCGGCTCTCAGAGATCTGGATCATCACCGGGTCAGAGATCTGGATCATCACCGGGTCAGAGATCTGGATCATCACTGGGTCAGAGATCTGGATCATCACCGGATCAGAGATCTGGATCGAGGCGTCAATTTAGTTTTTGCCAATATGGCGACAGGATTATCAGAGATTTGGGTTGACTAGAGTTTCATTATAACCTTGAGCGAGCAAAAATGCGTAGCACTTAGGTTAACGGCACAATAGCTATGCGTTTCCGCTCGCTCAAGGTTATATCGAAACTAAGTCAACCCAACTCGTTGATAATATAGATCAGGGATGGTTTTTCGGTGAATAATAGGCCGATATGCAATTTAACAATGCTTCCTTTGTTTCGGTAAAATAAACAACAAACTAGGAAAACAAACAAATAACTAGGAAATCGCGAAACAACAACCAAAGAAACAACAATGTAGAAATGAATTGCGTTTTAATTTTTTTTTTTTTTTTTTTTTTTTTTTTATTGAATATTTACAATCTGTATACATAAATACAATAAGTAAATAAATATCTCATACATAGGTATACACAAGGAAGAACAGAGGGGAGAAGGCAGCCATTGCTGTCACTCCCTAAGGAATGAATAATGTTTTTAAGTGTTACAGTTGGTCCCTAGACCACTTTCTTTTCAGGCGTCTCGGGGGATTGGAAGGGATCGCATCTGTGGAAAGGGATTGGGCAAGGGGATTGGGATGAAAGGATAGCTTGGAATGAAAAGTGGAGAAGCGGGTTTTAGCTAATTCAGCGACAAAGGGAATTTCGAGGTCTCGGTGGATGATATTATTGTTGACGTAGAAGGGAGCATTAAGGATCCGGCGAAGGACTTTGGACTGGAAGTTTTGGATTCGGTTTATGTTGGAAGATTTTGCTGTGCCCCATAGTTCAATGCCGTATGTCCAAATCGGTTTAATAATCGTTTTGTAGATTGTTAGTTTGTTTTCAGTACGGAGTTTTGATTTGGGACCTATTAGTCGTCTAAGTAGGCCGTAGCGTCTGTTTAGTTCTTGTCGTTTTGTTTTTGTGTGTGTGTTCCAAGTAAGTCTCTTGTCGAGGTGGAAGCCTAGGTATCGAACAACATCGGATTTGGGAATGATGGATTCGTTTAGGGTAACAGATGGGCACTCACTGCGCCGCAGTGTGAATGTGACGTGCTTACATTTTTCGGCGTTAACTTTATTCGCCACTTCTTTAGCCACATCTCGATTTCCAATAGATGATTTTGGAGGGCTTCTGAGGCTTGCTGCGGGTTGGCAGAACATGAAAGCACTGCAGTATCATCTGGAAAAGTTGTGGTAATGGTACTGGGATTAGTGGGGATATCAGCGGTAAAGATGGAGTAGAGGAGAGGGGCTAGGGTGCTGCCTTGGGGTACTCCAGCAGACACGGGGCGGGATGTAGAATTTGAGGCATTGTACTGGACATGAAACAGGCGGGATGAAAGAAAGGATTTTAGGATTAAGTAGTAGGTGATGGGGAGAAAACGCTTGAGCTTATAAAGGAGGCCCGGATGCCAGACTTGGTCAAAGGCCTGGGCTACGTCAAGAAAGACTCCTGAACAGAATTCCTTACGCTCAAGCGTTGAGGAAATTGTATCTACAACTCGGAAAGCTTGTTGGGTCGTAGAGTGGAGTGATCGGAAGCCAAACTGATGAGTTGGAATGATACCAGAGGATTGAACTATGGGAAGGATACGTTTGTATAGAAGTTTTTCAAGGATTTTAGAGAGGATGGGTAACAAACTGATTGGGCGGTAGGATGATGTTTCGGTAGCTGGTTTGTTTGGTTTGGGGATAAGGATTACAGAGGAGTGTTTCCAGGAGGATGGGAAGTGAGTAGTTCGCAGTACACTGTTATATATAAGGATGAGGAACATGATGGCTTTATGTGGGAGGTGCCGAAGGATTTTAGCGGTGATAAGGTCAGGACCAGGGGACTTATTGAGGGGTAGGTGATTAATGATGTATTTGACTTCCGAAGGGTGAAATGAAGGTGGAGGTAAGGACATCGGTAAGGGTTCGGAAAGATAAGTGATTACCTCTTCAGTATGGGAAGGGTCTAACTCTGGGTTCGGGGAAAAGGTTGCTTCTAGATGATTGGCAATGTGGGAAGCTTTTTCTTCGTCACTTCTGGCCCAGGTTCCATCTTCACGTCGGAGTGGAGAGGAGGTAGCTTGAAATTTAAGAATTCTTTTTGTGGCTTCCCACAGTGAGTGGTCACGGGGCGTTAAAGAAGAAAGATATTCTTCCAGTCGGTGGTTGTCAAGTTCAGTCAGTTCGTTTTTTAGCTTTCTTGTTAATCTATGGAAAATGGTTTTGTCTGCAGGGAGATGGGAGCGTTGCCATTGTGCCCGGGCTCGTCGCTTGGCTGAGAGGAGTTGTTGTACATGATGACGGGTTGGGCTTACAGTCGGTTGACGATTGCGAGTTGGTTTGCTGGCAAGTCGAGCGCAGTCCTGGACTGATTTAGTGAAGAGGTCCACAGCATCGTCAACATCTTGCGCTGTCTTTAACTTTACATTGAGGTCCAGAATTCTGTCTAGGTTAGACTGGAACATATCCCAGTCTACAGGTCCGGTGGTGAGAGAGCGTTTTAAATAGGAAGGGAACTATAAACACAATGGCCAATAGAATTGGTTATAGGAAAGGACCAATAAAAATGTGTTATCTATGATCCAGATCTCTGAACGAGACCACATCTTTAACCTATGTTGAAGCTAATACGTAAGTACCAAATAACCTATATAAAACCAAAAAATAATAATAGACTTTTATGTTTTTAATGAAAAATCTGATAAAATTACTAATTTCTATTTAATTTTTTTGAGAGGCATCCGGTCTACGGACTTTTTTTTGCAAGAAAGTACAAATAACGGCCGATACGGGAAAATTAAAAATTTGTTTCCACAATAAACCTCACCTTCTAATTTACCGATTTATCTTACTTTTACTACGCATATTTCTATTGTGCTATTTATGACGTATACCGAGTTTAGTTTAAATCTATCAAAAATTATTACTTTGGGTCCGGAGTACCCAACGTTTGCTGGTTAACGAACTCGTTCAATCGCTTGCTATGAGAATGATATATATGAAGTTTCTTGGCGAAAAAAACAAAAAAATGATGTCTGCTATTGTTTGACCTTTTGTTTTAGACAAAGTGTACTTTTACCCAAAATTTCAATTTTCTAGGAAGAAAAACGATAATATATTTTGTTTTATAATAGTGCTTTTTTGTAAAGACGTTGTAATTATATTTCCATTACTGGTAGGACACCCAGAAAAACCGCTCCATCTTGTAACTGGCTTGTAACCTCCAGAGATATCTGGGAGTCTGCCAGAAAACAGAGCTTCAAAACGAATTGAGATCATTAGTTCGGAACTTCTTGTACACAAGATTTATTATAGTAGTACAAAAACAAAAAAGAAAAAGAAAACTAGAACACAATGATAGATGTTGCTGCATTGCTGCAGTTGCTGGTTGTGCAAACTTTATAAAATACTAGCTGTTACCCGGCGAGCCATGCTACACCTACTTTCTACATATAGAAAAGCCTAAATAAATTATAAACCAAATAAGTATTATTGAAATCTAATAACACGAATCTGTAACTGTTTCGAACCCGTGACCTCCCAACTGTGAGTCCTAGACGACTTTGATATAACCTATAACACCCACCGTATCAAAACATACATGTATGCCAAGTTTGATAAAAATCGGTCTAACAGTGTGGATTTTTATACATACAGACAGCAGCTGGTAGACATTTTTGACCTGGCCTATGACAATCCCCTGATCAAGACCAACCTGTGTGCCCAGTTTGATCAAAATCCGTCAAACGGTGTGGGTTTGTATGAAGAACAAACATACAGACAGACATCTGGTAGACGTTTTTGACTTAACCTACGACACTCCCCAGATTAAGATCTACATGTGTACCGAGTTTAGTCAAAATCGGACGAACGGTGTGGATTTGTATAAGGGACAAACATACAGACAGACAGCTATAAGACGTTTCTGACTTAGCTTACGACACTCCTCAGTCTAAGATCTACATGTGTACCGAGTTTAGTCAAAATCGGATGAACGGTATGGATTTGTATAAGGAACAAACATACAGACAGACAGCTGGTAGACGTTTTTGACTTAGCTACGACTCTCGCCAGATTAAGATCTACATGTCTACCGAGTTTAGTCAAAATCGGATGAACGGTATGGATTTGTATAAGGGACAAACATACAGACAGACAGCTGGTAGATTTTTTTGACGTAGCCTAGGAGATTTCTCGTATCAAGACCTACCATTATTCCAAGTTTGGTCAAAAACGGTCAAACGGTGTGGATTTTTATAAGAAACAAACAAACAGACAAACAGAAAAACAGACAGACACGTGATTTATATATATATATATATATATATATATATATATATATATATATATATATATATATATATATATATATATACATTTTTCTGGCTGCCAACATCATAATAAATCTATCATTATTCACTAAAATAGGTTTATGCTGATTCGAATAATTTGTGGATAAAACATAAACTTTATTCACAGAACGAATAATGAATAAAAGTAATTAGTCTTCATTCATGAATAAAATAATACATTTATTCATTAATCGTTATTCATCATTCTGAATATTTTTGCCCAACACTGGTAAGTAGTAGTTAAAATGAACCTAATTAAATGCATATATATATATATATATATATATATATATATATATATATATATATATATATATATATATTAGTGATGGGCGATTCTCGAATATGGATCTTTCGAATCAAATTGAAATCATCGATCCACAAAAAAGATCGTTCTTCGATAGGGCTCGATCTTCAATTTGGATCGTTCTTCGATACGGCTCGATCTTCGATATGGATCGATTTCACGATTACTTACAATTTCCTACGAAATTCGTATTTCGTTTCGATTCGAATCGATTCCCATTTGAGAAACGCCCACTTTACTTCGAATCGACCTAAATAAGTCGAATTGAATACTTGAAAATTTGAAAACTATATCTGTAAACTAAAAGTAGACAAAGTTAACACTATTTTTCATCAAAAATAATATGTAATGAAACTACTACTGTTACATCATATTGAAATGTAAGGGTTTAATTACATATGTATGTTTAATTCTTTAAATAGGTCGACTCTTGGGGATCGATTTCGTAAAAAGATCAGCCCTTGGAGATCGATTCAAAATATCGATATATGGAGTTAAAAATGTCTATCTTTTAAAAGATCGATTCAGATCGCCCATCCCTAATATATATATATATATATATATATATATATATATATTCGTATGAATAGGTTGAATGAAAGCTTCAAATAGGTTCAATGCTTGGCCCCCTTTTATTAAAGGTTTTTTTTTTAATTATGTTCAAAATCACCTGCTAGAATTAGGCTACTTAGACCTGAGGCCCGGTGGCCGTGAGTGCTAAGGCGTTAGCACTTAACACTCTGTGCCAAGGGACGTGGATTGATTACCACTAGGGGTGGTGGCTTTTCTTTAGAAAAATGAAAAGGCATTAGCCCTATCCTGGCTAGAAAAGTAACGTATAGATAACCCGTCCTAATTCTTCTTAGTTAAGAATAATGTACGTTAAAATTTAAATAAATATATATACTACTGTGGCGAAATTTGTCATCATTTCTGTTTCAGGAGAGCAACCTTAGTAGTTGTATTCTTTCGACAAGTGGTAAATGATGTGAGTTTTTTTCAAGTAAAGCTATCAAGGTTTAACAATCCCTGAAGCTGGATTTGAACCAGCTTTTTACAGTTGAGTCTCACCTGCGCGCAACTGAAGCACTTAGAGAAACAGTAAATAACTAAACCTAAGATCCACATTTTGATGTGAGCTCTGATTGAATAGGTGAATAGTCCTAGGGGAATCATTAACCCTTTCACTACCCCGGGAACGGCGGATTTAATGGGTCCATTTTCCTTCACGTTTTACGATCCCTTATACTAGGACAAGTCTTCCAATGAATTTGGGCTTTTGCTCGGAAAGTAAAGTCGTTTTGATGTCAAATTGAATAAGAAAGTTGCTAAAAGCCTTCTAACGCCCCTCTTAAGCACAAGCCCCCCCCCCCTTATCTTAGCCTCACTCCCCTTTTAAGAGTAGCCCTGAGGATCCAAGAACAACAATAAATAATTATATCTACCTTAAATAAAATGCATAACTTCCAGCTCTGTATTAATTTTTATTTATTTAAATACTTTGTTTTTAGAGCTTTGCCCTATACAAAGAGATGTGTGCTTACTATTTAATATATTAATACAAATTAATAACTAACAGAAACTAGAAGGAAATAAAAACGTAATAGATAGGACAGTTGTTGGGAAGTGGAATATGAGGACAATTCTTACTCAAGCTTCGGTTTTTGCAGATGATATAGTTCTCATTACAGATTCAGAAGAAATCTCCAGCATGCAATCATAGAGTGGATAGAAAGGGAATGATGTTCAGTGCAAGTAAAAGTAACGGGCAATGATAGCCACGTTGTTCTTTGCCCTAAAAAACAAATAAACAAACAAGTAAAAGTAAGGTATTGTGTATTGGGCGAAATGAAGAAAATGTGTAGATCTGATGCACAGAAGAAATCTTAGAGATGACACCTACCAAGGTACAATCATCAGTAGAAATGGGAAGAATGTTGGGAAGGTTTCCCACAGGATCAGGGAAGCAAATAATGTCTACTACCAACTATGCAACACAATCACAGGAATGAGGGAAGTAGACAGAAACGTCAAGATGGACATTTTCAAGGCCATATACCTACCTACTCTTCTCTATTGAAGCGAAAGCTGGGTCCCACAACAAGCAGCGAGTAAGAGATACCTGAGGAGAGTGGCTGTCCGAAACAGAAGAGATCTGGTTAGAAATCAGCGAATAAGAGAGGGCCTGGGAGTTTCAGCCGTAAAAGAAGCGATCAAAAGAAGCAGCTAAAATGGTTTGGCCACCTTTGTCGAATGGAGGAGGATCGGGCACCAAGGAAGTTTTTCTAAGCTAGGCCAAGTGGAAGACGCCCCCGGGGAAGACCCAGGTTACCGTGGACGGATCAAATCTCCAGGCTGGGGCAGCAAAGAGGACACGGGCTGAATGCCACGGCCAAGGACCGTGATGCGTGATGTCATGGACTGAGACACCTCCACGCTGAAAGGCACAAGGAGGATAAGAAGAAGGATTACGCCTATTTTAATTTTTTATAAATATGCTTTTCCGCAATGTTCATTAATATCGCAATTTTTCCAAAATGAATTCACTCAAATCTAGCATATATAAAAATCGCGTGTGTGTCTGTTTGTTCCTTATACAAATCCACACCGTTTGACCGATTTTGACCAAACTTGGAATACTGGTAGGTCTTCACATGGGAGGTCTCGTCAAAAACGTGTACCAACTGTGTGCTTGTTCCTTATACAAAACCACACCGTTCGTCCGATTTCACCAAACTGGGAATGGAATCCGGGGAGAGTCATACGCTAGGTTAAAATCGTCTAGGAATCACAGTTTGGAGATCGAGGGTTCGTAACTATGAACAGATTTGCGTTATAAGATTTTAATATTACTTCTTTGGTTTCTAATTTATTTTTCCTTTACTAGATGCAGAAAGTAGATATAGTATAGCACGCCGGGTGACAACTAGTTATAAATAAATTATTTAATACCTAGCTTACCCCAACTCAAATATACGAATTTTAGTTATAGTAAGGTCAAAAAAGCTTCACTATATAGTTTCACTACTTTCATTTCTTCCCCACAGTTTCTTACTCATTTGGTGCCTCTTCAGGGGAAAATGTTATAAATAAAAAACCTTTAGCTTCAACTTCCTTAGTAGGGCCATGTCGAACCTTCCGTCTAAAACTTAAATTCGTGTATTAATAAATTTCTATGTTGGTAATTCTTTAAGCTTTTAGCGCGGTTACTCCCTCACGATGCAAGAGATTCAAGGTCATTTGAAGGTAAAATAGAGAAAGAACAGTAGGAAAAATCTGAAACAATTCATGCGTATGTATTTTATGTCCATAAGTCCGAATCCGTAGTTTTAGCGCGGTTACTCCCTATCTCAATAGGGAGAACCCGCTTATGAGGTTGACCTCATGACGCAATCCGGAATTGCCGACTAGAAAAATTCACGTTTCAGACCCTATAGATCACGAAAATATAGGTGGCCCAAATTTCTATATATATATATATATATATATATATATATATATATATATATATATGCTTGTCTGTTCGCTCTCTAGCAAGCTCAAAAATGGTCCGATTTTAACGAGATTTGGTACAAAAATCTTTCGTCTAATTTGAAAGGTCAAGTTCGTTAACCAGCAGAATCCACCCACTACAAGATAGGGTTTGGGGCGAAATTCGCGCAAAAAAAATCGTAACGCTTACGTTTTTGAGTTTATATGCTTGCAGGTACTTTTTTTATAGGTTTCTTAACATATGAAAACGAATGAAACCATTATTAAGACGATATCTGTAACCGTACCTGACAAAATTGGAATCAATGTTTTTGTAAGTCATTATTTTTTTGTGAGTACTAAGAAACGCGGGATTCAATCGAAATATTTTTTACATCTAGGAAATTAATCCCAACTAAGATGTTTAAATTTTGGTTATATTTGGAGTAAAGGAAGTATGCGAAAAAAATTATTTTATTAATAGACGTGAAAACTTTTCGGATCTTCATACATTTTTCGTAAATCGTCGATTGGGAAATCGTGCTAAGAGGAAGGGGACCATTCGAATGCTTACTAAATTCTCTACACAAATGGTTCTGAAGCAATATTGGATGGGGCAACGTCAATCAGAGATATAAGCGCTTAAAACCAAAAAAGTGTTTGTTTTGAAACGGTTTTTCTCTTTGTTTATCTCACTTTTTAATTGGTTGTTTCTTGTTTTAAATTGCATTTATCAGTAAAATTAGTATTGTAAATAAAATAAGCTAAGAAACGGTGAAAGGTATTGGTAATTAGTTTGGAGTGGCTGTGGTAATCAAGATGGCACTGACTAATCATGATGACGTATGCGTACTTTGTTTTGAATTCTCCTATCTGTATAACCTTCCTCATAGCCTCCAACTGAAGTTATCGTTATTTCTTATTTTATAGAAAGATTTAACCCACGACAGAATGGAATTTTATTCGCCATGAAGCACATTTTCAGTTGGTTATAACAGTAAAACGAATTTGCTAGTAAAACAAGATACTTAAAATGACAACGAATTTTTGTTTGTTTAGAATAGAGCCTTCTCAGCAGTAGTCGAAGAGTAAGTACGTTTTCAGTACATAATTATATTGACTTATACAGATTAAGTATTATCCGCTTCTGTGTAAGTTGGCTACTTCAGTGTCAGTTTCCTGTGATTTGTGATGCTAATCTATTCCATTTCTTCGAGATGTACGTAACCGCGCTAAGATGACGCAGTTCCTGCGAGTCGGACTTTTTTAGAGTTGTATAAATTATTTATCTTTCAATTATTTGTGTTTTCCATTAATTTATTTTTATCAGTTGCGGAAATATAAATATTTCAATCCCATTTACCATCGAAAGATAATATTTCAGCAATTTTCATAAATCGGCTACATTCATTTTCCGGATCAAGTTTAAAATTTTTAAAATGATTTGGACGAAGGTGGCGGTGATTAATGGTCCGTACGCATTCAATCGAAAAATGCAGATTGGAATCCAATTTGAGATATTTGGATATTTGAGCGATATTCTCGCATTAATTAATCTCCCGGGGTCTCCCGTGGTCTAGTGGCTAGCGCGCTAGATTCATAAGCGGGAGATGGTGCGTTCGATCCCCACCGGCGCCAGAAATTTTCTCATCTCAGGGCTCGCTGAGAAAATTCCTGGTTGCTCCCTGGATCTCGGCGCTAATGGCCAAGAATTATGTCGATGCGCCGTAAAAAAAAAAAAAAAAAAAAAAAAAAAAAAAAAAAAAAAAAAAAAAAAAAAAAAAAAATTAATCTCCGTTTCAGGAAGGATGTTTTTGTTCAAAAGTTGTTAGCCAATTAGTAGTCTAGCGCTGTTGGGGGAAAAAATAGTAATTATTTTTTGCTCTTATTAAATTTATATATATATATATATATATATATATATATATATATATATATATATATATGTATATATATATATATATATATTTATATACAGATTTTTTGAGCGAAAATTGCTTGTGTGAGTAAGCCATACGCAGTGTTTCGTCGTAGAAACATTTCTACCTCTATCTCTCTCTCTTTTATTTGTGTTTTACTCTTGCCTCCGCTGTATATTTTCATTTATGTTCATTAGAACACTTCCTTTGATTTCAGTATTACAGTTTTTTTTTTGTTTTTTTTTTGTTTTTTTTTAATTAATGACATTTTAATACATCGGGCATCAGAGGTATTCAAGCTTTTCAATCCAAAGTCCTAGGATCCGTCGTCAATACTTCGGTCGATGCTAAGGACCACCTTAATGCATGGTTGTAAATGATTCACTGTAATTATTGTAATTAAATAAAATTGGCTGTATAAAATATGTAAACATATCGTCGGTGCAAATGCAATGTATCGAATGTAAAAATTACCACTTTCCAGAGTGAAACAACTTGTATTTATTGCTTTGCTTTTGGACAGTCTAATAGTCGGCAGATTCGACCTTTTGACAGTGGTTACATTCTACATGAGTGAACTTAGATTCGAGAGTTTGCCGTACATCAGTCCGACAACAATCATTATTGATTGAAAAATTGAGAAATGCGTTTTTTTAAATTCGATACTTTGTATTTTTGTCGACGATATGGTTCGTATACTTGTGATCTTGACTCAAACGTCAACCTCAATTTATTCAGATTTCTGGACACCATACAAAGGACTTAAGAAAGTGGAGGGTATGCGATATAAACATAATGAAGTGAATCATTCCAAAATCTTAATAGAAGTGACAACAGGTGTTGACACCCAGATAGTTGAATCTTTTTGGGCTTCGGTTAAACGCAGAAACTAGTGAGAATGTGGGACTAGGAGGACCATGCTGGGTTCATATCTAAGCGAATTTCTACGGAGCAGAAGGTATGAGAAGAAGTGCTTGTTGGAGAAGATTTTGGAGAACATCGTCGATTTTCTTAAAGAGATTTAACTTGTTATTATCATTATGTTCATGTTTTGAGGTCATTAATAAAAATTGGGAGGCCCGGTGGCCGTGAGTGTTAAGGCGTGAGCACATAACACTTCGTGCCAAAGGTTGTAGGTTCGATTCCCATTACGCGGTAGTGACTTTTCTTTAGAAAAAAAAGGCATCAGCCCTATCCTGTCTAGAAAAGGGTGGTAACCTATAGATGACCCGTCCGAAAATTCTTAGTTAAGAATAATGGACGTTAAAATTAAAATAATAATAAATATAGGGGTCTCTTGTGGTCTAGTGGCTAGCGCCTTGTAAGCGGGAGATGGTGGGTTCGATCCCCACCGGCGGTTTTCTCATCCCACGGCTCGTTGGGAAAATTCCTAGCTGTGCCCAGAATGCCGGCGCTAATAAAATAGATATGTTTTACAAAATTATTTTTCTTTAATATTTATCAGTTATTGAACAAAATTACTGAGACTCCTTTTCCGAAATAGACCAAATCTGTTCCTAGCCGAATCCCAACTATTCCCAGACTTCAGATTTCCAACGAACTATAGCCCATCAAACATTTGCTGGCCTTAACGACGGCCTTCGATCCGACAAATTCCATTAGAGACTTTGCTGCGGATTAACAGCATTACAGACCAACAGTCAATATAAACAAGAAAACACAAACCATCCACTACCGCTTGAAGGCCATCTACAACCACTACATCCTCCGCGGTAGGCAATGTAGTTAGCTGAGCTATTTGCAAATACGCCCCTTTGAGATCGGCTCCTGTGTTGATATTGCTTTGTGTGCTTACCAGGCAACCACAAATGAGGACTTTGGTGTGCCGACCTTCCGTGGAACTCTACGGGAAATTCGTTCGTCTAAAAGGGGATCAAAATGTGTTGTATGCTTCTGCATTTGACGCCAAGAACTTTACTCAAGCAAGTGAAAGTATTCAGAATAATTTTTTGTAGGCAGTCATTATGTGACAAGTTCTTACAAAATCAATTTACGATACATCAAAAAAGGTGGTCCAAGAAAAAATTGTATTGTATACAGGGTTAGTGGTAAGTCGGCACACGTTCTTCGCTAGGTAATAGTTTCTGTCAAAACAATAAAAAACAAAAAAAAATTGTATTGTATACAGGGTTAGTGGTAAGTCGGCACACGTTCGTCGCTAGGTAATAGTTTCTGTCAAAACAATAAAAAACAAAAAAAAATTGTATTGTATACAGGGTTAGTGGTAAGTCGGCACACGTTCTTCGCTAGGTAATAGTTTCTGTCAAACCAATAAAAAACAAAAAAAAAATTAAGCCCACATTGCCTTTTCCAAAAGTTCCTTAAACATCTCTGTTTAATAAGCTACACAGAAAGGTATATCTAATAGTCAGGTAAAATGTTTATAATTCTTAGAAAAAACTTATAAAAACTGATAAAAGGAAGGGACGTCAAAGGAAAATTAAAGAAATAATCAAAAATAGTCAAAAAAGTTATTAAGAATATTTTATTATTAAACTAAATTTCATGTTCAATATGGCTACCATTATTTCTAATACACCATCGCAATAGCCACCTTAATTAGCTTTTAACAATATTCTATTGTGTTAAGTGGAACACAATCTTTATACAGACATGTTTTATTTAGCTATTTTTAATAGCGCTAATAATACATTTAGATTCGTAAGCGTGATTCGTATGGTGGGTTCGATCCCCACCCCCTGCTACTCCGAATAGAATAATACTATAATGTATATTTATACTAACACTACTTACTGCTAATACTACGTTTAATTAACACTGTAAATAAAACGGATGCTACTGATACAATCCTACATAAAATATTACAATACTAATGCTAGATTATAATGCTGCTACTCCGAATAGAATAATACTATAATGTATATTTATACTAACACTACTTACTGCTAATACTACATATAATTATTACTATATGCTATATTACTACTAATAATAAAAAACTAAATGCTAATTTTACATTTACACATTTTTTACCGATTTAATCAAACTTTTTTTGGGAGGGGGGCTACAGCTGATGCTAAAATTAATAATAAAAATAAAATTAATATAGTAGATTTGACAGCTTGTGTACTACTACAATACGTCTCTTAGAGCGTAAGACATTGACGGCTGCAGCCCCCCCCCCCGAAATTTTATTTCTTGAGAACATTTCATGTAAAAAAAAACCTACAACTACGAAAAATGCCTTTTATATTTACCCTGGTCTACTAGGTGTCCAGAGGACCTTAAAACCCACCATTTTACACTAAAATATTTAAAATTTTCCCTATACCCCAAATGGCGAGGTGCTCCCAGTCCCCCCCTCGAAATTATATATTATATACGCTTGTGTAAACTCCAATTACTCCGTTGAAGATTCCTTGAGTTTTCTCTTCTTGTCATAATATGTTTTACGCTACCATGGAATAGTTGGGATTCGGCTAAAAAGAAACCTCAATACGATTTTTGTAAAAAATCTATATTCAGGACGTTTCGGCTAGGGATTCGGTTAAAAAGAAACCTCAATACGATTTTTGTAAAAAATCGATATTCAGGACGTTTCGGCTAGGGATTCGGTTAAAAAGAAACCTCAATACGATTTTTGTAAAAAATCTATATTCAGGACGTTTCGGCTAGGGATTCGGTTAAAAAGAAACCTCAATACGATTTTTGTACAAAATCTATATTCAGGACGTTTCGGCTACTCTTTGGTAGCCTTCGTAAGCTAAAATGACAAGAAACAAAGAAAAAAAACAGAAATGAATACGTAGAAAAAAGTCTATAAATACAATTCAACTTATTATAAAAGAACAATATTATAATATTGTTGTTAAATTATTAGAACAATTATGGTATTAATAAACAGGTAATATGAGCATTAGTGTATATCTAGAAATTAGTTCTAGAAAATCAATAGAAAGAAGAAAAAAAAAAAACAAAAAAAAAAACATTTTTACTGAGGTGTATACAAGTAAATAGGTGCTAATAATAATATGAATTAATTTTTAACAGAGAAATAAGACACTACATACCAATGAAAATGCCGGGAGGCCCTAATCTTCGTCAATATGTTTTAAATTCGTCTGATGTAGTGAAGTGCAAATGTTACCCCCAGAAGACCAACTCTCAAACATTGTTAGGGATTACTCTAATCCACTCGCTTCTGCGTTAGATATTGTAGATAAGTGATTTATGCCTAAAGAGCATATCTTGTAATCATATTTGCCAAACTACCTTTCACATTAGCAGACTATGGGCCTTTTGTAAGGTCTGAATCTTGGCCAGGATGAGAACCCGTGTTATGAATGCCTATGAAAGAGCCAGTCCCTACCTGGTCGCAGCTTGTAGGTGCCTTAGGTAAAGATTTTTTCGTTGTTGCTAACACAAAGGGGTCCGACAGGTGCTAGCCGGGCCGGAGTGAGGGGACGAGTGGTGGGGGAAGCTCCAAACAGCTCAGTTCCCGAGTGGCCTCCGTCTGGAACGGGTCTTTGTGCTTGTCTCTCTGTCTGAAATCACTAGACTCACTAACATTGTGCTTAAATTGTGATTTCGTGCTCCCTGTGAATTATTAAATAGTGTGCTCACTGTGTGGACTCATATACGCATGTTATTTGGAACATTAAACAGGTCAGTTTCCACTTTAATTATTGAACTAGAAAAAAAGTATTATATCCTTAAACATTCATTAAAAGAAAATGTACAACATAGTTAACCGTCATTTAAAACTGTAAAAATAAAAAAAATATTTATAAAAATAAACATTATTAAATTTTTAGATTATATAATCAATAGATTGCACGCTTTGTTTACATGCACAATGCCAGTAAAACTTAAACAAATTGAAATGAAAAATTTCTGTACATACCAAAATATACTTTGTACGATATTTCTTCTTTTGTTTACAATCAAATTTCAGTTTTTAATCGAACCAGAATATAGTAAATTATGTATTAATGTCCATTTTAATAGATCAATAAACCTTCACCTGTGTTAGGGACGCTGTAACATTGTGTCATTCAGGAACAACTGATAAGTCATTATGTTATCAATACATTCAATAATATAGTCATTTATCCCTCAGAATTATGAGGAGTAGAATGGCTGTTTGTTGAAAAAATCAATACCTCAGAGATATTGACATAATTTTGTTCGCAGGAATGCATTTCTTCTTATACTGACTACGTTTTGGAAGATATTGATTTCATTATCATATAAAATATGAAACAAATTGTAATGTTTTGGAATTTTAATAATTTTGAAAAAAATGAAGTTTTATTTAAGTTAATATTTATATATTAAAACACCTTAGATTTTTATCTTCACCTAGAACCAAAAACGTATTTATTTATAAATTTCACTTTATTATGACATTTTAGCAATTTTGACACTGAAAGAAAAGAAAATTATTCTTTTTTTAATTCATTTGTTTCCATCGCTTCTACTGATGTCAAAATATTTATTCTTCTTCGATTTTATACAATTTTGGTGACCCCGAGGATTTTTGACATCTGTAGCCTGCGCTGTTGTTGTTTGACAAGTTTTATTTTAATGAGTTGTCTATACCTATAAATATTATTACGCTCGGAGAAGAAGATGTATTCTACAAAAACCAAAAAAATTAATAATCATATCTACTCAGCAGATACGAGCGGTTTTGAACTTTTCATGGTGCAGCTGGGATTTTTCTCAACGGGCCCTGAAATGAGAAGAATTCCTGCTTCAGGCGGGACTCGAACCCTCATCTCCCACATGAGAATCCAAGGCATTAGCCACTGGATCACGGGGAGGCCTTATTATCTTAAATATCTAGAAAACAGTTCCAAAATTATTTAAAATCACGATGACCAATCGGAAAACTAATTACAAGAATTTATTACAAGAAAAAAAATAAGTTAATCAAATGTTTATGGTACGATTTTAGTAGGACAAAAATGTGCTTATTTTTCTGTGTTTTTTTTTTTTTTTTTTTTTTTTTTAAATATTAGCAGTAAAATGGGCTGGTTATGAAAATAAGACATAACCAGCCCATTTTGGTATTAGTAATAACCCGTTCCTTAAAAACAGGCATCTATCAATCGACGCTGTAGACACTACGTCTAATAGTCACGTTAGGTCCATTTTAGTGCCAAAAATATCTTTTAATCGTTTCGAATCACACCAGGAGAAAATATTAAATGGAAACACTCCAACACAAGACAGTTCCTGCGAATCGGACCATTAATATAGATTTTGAAGGGACCCTTCTGAAGAGTGATGATTGACCTTGCTTTCTTTGGCGGAGGATCCCAAAGCAAGTTCCGATGTTTTCTAATGATTGCACGACAAGAAGACAGGAATCTTGCAACATGCAACCTTGACCCTTGAATTTAAGCCCGACGGAAAGATATTACTATCCAAGATGACTAACCTCTTTTATCTCGTCTTGGAGAGGAATTCGTATTTTACACTTCGATAACCCCTGGAAAATGGAATTTTATAAACACTGGTTTACAAAATTGAACTTTTTTTTTGTTGTCCGAAGAGATTGTCCAAGTCGATCTAGATGCCCACGTACTTGAGGCGCCTCTCTTTTTTTCTACATCACCCTCCAAATCTTAGAAAAAAGGGGGGAAACTGTTATACACATTTGGAGGTTCGTTTATTAATGATGCCGGTCGACTTTTAACGACATAATCAACATAAATTATTGTATCTGTATAAGTAAGTTTCATTTTGATAGATAGACGCAATCATTTAACTCCTGTTAACTCAATATCTCAATTGTAGATTGCATTGTAATTGTTCTAAAGCAATTTAAACGGTAATTACTTCAAACACACCTAGAATCCTATTACAGACTACAACCTTAACTAGTGATAATTGTTCTCTGCTATCAACAAATCAAACTTTAGTCGTATATCATATATTCAAAGCTACACTATCAATATTAAAGGCAAAATTTATTGTCTTCTGATTCTAATCAATTTTAAAATAATTATTTTTTAGAAGTGAACTTACTCGCTAAGCTGGAATTTGAATTCACAACTCGATAGGCAATGTTTCTCTCATAAAAGGTAAACCTACTAGGATTTAAATTTATTATACCACTTTATAATACAAAAGAGGGTGTTAATTTCGGCCGTCAGTAAATTAATTTTGAACTCTTGAATTTTTGGCTAAAATTAACTCGCACAGGAGTTGAGCTCAGATTTTCTCGTTTTACGCCTGAGTGCTTTGCCAATATCTCTAATGGGCTTTATATCACAGCTTGACAATCCATTTAATGAAACCAGCCCTTCTGATAGACAGATATCGTGATATTTATCAATATAAAATCTTTATTTTTTTAGAAATAAAATGAATATTAGTAATTAATCTGGGACGAATTTCATGAATGTACAGGCGTAAGAGTAATCTATATATATATATATATATATATATATATATATATATATATATATATATATATATATCAATCACGTGTCTGTATGTTTGTCTGTTTGTTCCTTATACAAATCCACACCCTTCGTCTGATTTTGACCAAACGTGGCACACTGGTAGGTTTAGACTCGGAGAGAGTCATAGGCTAGGTTAAAATCGTCTATGACTCACAATTCGGAGATCACGCGTTCGAAACAATGAACCCAAATAATTCAGATTTGCGATATTAGATTTTAATATTAATTATTTGGTTTCTAATTTATTTTTGCTTTTATAAATGCAGAAAGTAGGTGTAGCATAGCATGCCGGGTAACAGGTAGTCTTGTGTAAATTGAAGCTGGTAAACGGGTCGGACTGTCTCTGTTATATGTGGTGCAATGATGGACTCAAGATTTAGGCAACTGAATATACATCGGAATGTAGTAGAGTATTTTAAACATTGACAGCTAACTTAAGACTCAACAATCCAAATCCTGAAAATCTGCAGTATGTATAATATGCCATAAATTATCAAGAATAAATAAAAAATAATATAAGGAGAAAATATAAAAAATAGAAAAGAAGAAGAAATATTTAAAATAAGGACTTTAGGTAAAATAAGCGGGAAGGGAATTCACGTGGGCATTGTTTTGGGTTAATTATGGGAACCTAAGAAACGATATATAAAAACAACAAATAAAAGCACAGATATGTAACAAACATGATTCTTGGCCGCAATAACCTTGCAATTACTCACCCAAATAAATTTTTACCCTACACTGCTCTCAGGATTCACTGCGAAATGTGAAACTCTTGGAAAAAACGGCCATAGTCTTGGGACTTCTTGCACCACAGCACCTACTATCGCTTTCTTTATATATTTATAGAATTACCCTTTTTACTGGAATAATAATATTCTATTTCTCTAACTAATCATATAAATTTATTTATTTATTTGTTTGCTGAGTTCCGCGAAATTGCCGACAAACTCATTTCTTATTAAAACATAAGCTTGATAAGAGATAATAATCATATACATTAGTATTGCTATTTAAGGGCTATTTAAATTAAAAGGATTTTACTTGATATTATTTTAGAAATTACTTTTTAAGAAGAGGTAATTTTACAGATGGCTTTTTTTAGTCCAAATTGTACTTTATTTATGACAAACATTTTGATGGGTCTATTTCATTTTACAAGATATATTTCTGTCGAACTACTAAAGGGGTTTGTAAGTTTGACTCTCTGTCAGAAGTTTAACACGTCCGTCAGGAATTGAACTTCGTTCTAAGTATTCTTGCCCTGACAGCCACCTGCCAATAAACACTGGGCAAAGGATCGTACATAACTGGTAACTTGACTGAACTAAAACAATGAGTTAAGGTTTGAAAGCGGCCTCTTTCAATCGGGGCAAGATTTGATAACTGATAACGACAAATGCCCTGGGGAATATGTAAGAAATACCGACTGACTGTCACTTAAGACGAGATCTAGACGCTTCTTTTGACTTGACAGGACTCTAATGGTGCCCATACGCAGTGTGAAATATCTCAAGATTTGGACTGCGCAGTCCAAATCTTGAGATGTTCCTTACCGTGTATGGGACATCCTTGAATCCAGAGTTGAACTGGTCAGTCCATCGAAGTAGAATGATAAAACCAATACGTTATTAATAAGGTGGCCAAGTCCTACGAGACAGGGACTGTGCCGGCAAGGCCTGACGTGTGTGGACAATAGGATATTTGCTTCACATACAGTGGGTCTACTATAACTGGACTGTGCAGTCCCTGCCTTTAGGTTTATTAACTTATCGTGTGTGCAGTAGATTCTTTCAATCCAAACCTTCAGGCCAAACTGTGCAGTCTTTGGCTTGTGATTTCAACAGAACGTGTATGATTACCTTTAGGCAGCATCCACTGTAATATTTCTACATTCAACCAATTTAACGATATGAACATGTAGAGTAACATGGAGGACACTCACCAAAAGCTAAAAATCGAATTAAAAAGGTATACAAAGCATAATTGCAAAGACATTTGATACTAGTCATTTCTGTGAGACATTTAACTCACTTCTGTACTGCGTTTCGATGTGTAAAATATAAACCACCAAAGAACTGGTGGATTGAGTTTTCCAAATACATTTGAAATCTTAAAATTACGACTTGGGCAAAGATAACTTCAGATTCAAAAAATTCGCGAACTAAGAGTAACTTGATTAAAATAAGTTTCAAGTTTTCTAAGATAATACTTGGGCGTGGTAAGATAGGAGACTTAATGTTTAGTTAGTATTAAAAGAATAATAGATTAGGAGATTAGGGATTAAAATCCAAAAATGGATTTTAAATTCATTTAGATATAATAAGGAAGGCCAAAGTTCAGGTACTTTTTATGAGAAATATTAAAAAAATAAACGAAGAAAATTAACCCCCGTACCCCAACTTTTCCGTTACGGCTAATTAAATATAAGCTTCTGATGTATTTTTGCTTGTTAACCTCAATTTTCGTTTTTTTATCATTTCTGAAGGCGTTAAGCAAGATGAAAAAAATGTTCGTAACATTTAGCAGCTTAAAAAATGGTGCTCAAGGCGCTTACAATAGCTTTTAGGATTAGCTATAATTCTTAATTATATTATAAGTCAGTTTACTCTGTTGAAAGAAATGAACAATAAATTACAATAAATCCATGATTACTGTACCATCATTCACTTAATTTATTTAATAAAAAAAAATAATAATAATAATAAATAGCGAAATGAGTTAATAAGAAAGACACTCGACAATTATAGTAGGTTGTTTTTTTTTGTAGTAGATGTTAATATTAACTTTTTATTAAATTTTATTGAATACATTAGGCGAAAAAATTGTCCGTTCTACAATTGTCAGACAAATACTCAATTATTAAAACATAAAAATATCATGGAAATGTGTTTTCCTATGATTCATGAAAATATATATTAATTAATAATAATATATGATGGAGGAAAATCGAACAATAGCTATCGTTTTTTTGTAATGCACTTTTAAATTTATGTTTTATTTTATACAAATATTTGATTTTGGAAAAAAATTAAATTAAATTTTTTTAATTGTTTTGTTTTTTAATTAGAACCAGTTATAAATAAACTAAAACATACAATACAGTACGAGCACATAGTACACATAAATTATTTACAGTGAGTTTATAATCAGGCGTGTTTCAAGGTAATTTGTCTCATTATTTTAAGTGAATACAAGGTCACCATACATTACAATTCTACTCACACTAACAAATTTTACGATATAGTCAAAAGAGTTTGGGATACGCTGGTATATGAGACAATATCTCAAACATTGTGACATATCGTCTTGAAGTTTTCCTTTCAGATATCATGTGATTTTTTGTGTCACATAAAATGATACTGCAGTAGCAATGGTGCGTTATTTCCGCCCTCTCATAATTGAAAACATTTCAGCATAGAAAAAAAAAGTTGTAGAAATTGTCGTCTTGTAAAGCGCAAGATGGCCTTAATGTTTTGCTGTCATCCGGGCTTAATTACTGGGCATGAAAAAAAAAAAAAAAAAAAAAAAAAAAAAAAAAAAAAAAAAAAAAGTACGTACCTCAAATGTAAGGGAAAATTCACGAATTCGCCTTTCTGGCGCACAAGTTCTAACTGAACTTGTAGTATTCTACAAAGGTGAACTCCACAAACTTTCCCTACCACACGGTGCGCTGTTAATGAACGAGACGAACGTTAACTTCAAAATAAAAACTTGCCTGTTCGCCCTTATGATCGGGAGCGACTCAATTGGTTCATTTTGAAATCGCTAAATCACTCACAGATAGTAACTAGAAGGAACAATTTTTGTCTAAATACTAAAGTTTACTGGCTGTTATACATGGATATAAGAATATTAAAAACTAGCTTTTACCAGGCCATACTACACCCAGCTTAAAACTGTTAAACGCTGTTAAACGTTTTCTTGGAACATAGAACAAAAAAAAAATGGCTTCTAGGAGCAGTCTTTGTAAACTCAACTCCTTCTTGCCCCTTCTTTTTCAACAGAAATTTTAAAAAAAATTATCTTAATTATAGTGATGACTAAAAAACACCGATTTTTGAGTTTCGTCACTTTAGATATACTAGTACGATATATTCACATATTACAAAACCTGCTCCACTGAGTCTTCCCTCCTTCTTCTTCGACAGAAATTAAGAAAATTGATCTTAACCAGTATGCAGTGCTATAATGAATGTACTCATAGTTAGTGCAAAACAAATAAGTAATATTAAAATATAATAACGCAAATAAAGTTAACGAATAGAAAAAAAAATCTTCCTACCGGGCAACTCGAACTTCGAACCTTGCTTTTATCGGCAACCAGAAAAACCAGCAGTAGGAAGGATAGCATATTTAGCTTTGGACTTCACTTTTCAAACAACTGTCAATATGCCACAGATGATAGAATGTTGTTCCGTTATGGTCTGTATTGGTAAATATCTCATTTTTCAAAAGTGACACTCTGTTGTAACTGTTCTGGTCCACAGTTTCGAACCCGTGACCTCCGAACTGAGAGTCCTAGTCGATATTGATCAAGCCTATGACACTCATCAGATCAAAACCTACCTGTGTGCCAAGTTCGGTCATACGGTGTGGATTTTTATGAGGGACAGACAGCTGAATTTTACATACATAGGTATATATTAGATTGGCGATTAATCGTGTAATTTATACAGACTTTCTTAATTGTCATTTAAAATTTGTAATTAGACGTTGCCCTGAAATATTAGCGATGCCTATAAATAGGAAATTCTGAGTAAAGTTATTGTTTGCGGAGTAAATTCCGCGGCATAACCCAACCACTAGCGACCCCTAGCAGCATCACGTGGAGCTAAGTACACAGCCGACATCTGTTCTCACTCCCACCCTGCCATTATTGTACCATTACCACAGATGTAGCTACATTATTGCTCGGCAGACAGATTACATACAGTAACTAATAATAGGACGAGACGATAAGGTATGAATCACCTAGTGATTCATTTGTAGTAACTATCCTCAGTTTAACCTTGGCTTTTGGATTCCAATAGCTGAGAAGATTGGGTAAAATGGATTTAATGGTCTGTAATATGATACTTTGAGGCTTGCTTATAGCAGGGAAGTATAAAGACAATCAGAATAATTGGAAGCGAGGACTAAATATGGTGGTTATAAATAAGTAGATGTTAATTATTTAAGAACGTGATCCCTTACAACATAGCTTTTTATAGTTTGACTAGCCGTTACCCGGCGTGCCATGCTATACCTATTTCTGCATCTGGAAAAGCAAAAATAAATTAGGAACCAAGTAATATCAAAATCTAATAACGCAAATCCGTAACTGTTTGGGTTCCTAGTTTCGAACCCGTGACCTCCGAACTGTGAGTCCTAGACGTTTTTGGCCTAGGACGTTATGGCTCTCCCCGAATCAAGACCTACCAATGTGCCAAGTGTGGTCAAACGGTGTGGATTTGTATAAGGAACAAAGATACAAACAGACAGCTGGTAGACGTTTTTTACCTAGCCTATGCAACTCTCCGTATCAAGACGTACCTGTATGCCAAGTTTGGTCAAAATCAGTCAAACGGTGTGGATTTGTATAAGGAACAACCAGACAGACACACAAACAGACACGTGATTTTTAAATATATACAGATTTGGGAGCGATATTCGCCGGGTATTGTTGGAAATATTCCGAGATTACGGCTTGCACAAGCAAATTACATTTTTTTTTTTTTTTTTTTTTTTTAATATTTCAAGTTTTAAGTAGTTTTATAGGTATTTGAATTTTTAGTTTTAAAGAGACCATGCTCGCCTAAGAGAAAAAGAAAAGCTGTTACAGTACTGTATCTATTTCATAGTATTAGTTTTAATTGCGGTTAATCTAGGCGCACGGTAGTGCGCCAGGCCAAGTTCCGGCCTAAGCATACTGTGTGTATATTACAGGCGGTTTTAGAGCCGATTTTTACTCTCTCATAACTTTCAACCAGGTAAAGATAAAGTTATGAAATTTTACACAGGTATTATACTACTAGATGTGAGTAAAACTGGAAAATTTCATAATTCTACATTGAATAGTTTCTGAGATATAAGCGATCGAAAATCGGGATTTATAGGACTCACTCACTCACTCACTCACTGACTCATCAAAATTATTAGGCACTTCCCATGATGCTAGGGACTTGAAATTTTGCATGAAGATAGATATGAAGACGTTATTAAAGGAAAAAATCGAAAAATCGCGAAAAGTTGTGTTTGACTCCGCTTCCGGGGCGGGGCTTGCCAGTTTTGTACTTCCTTCGGAAACCCATCATTCCGTCCGAAACCCATGATGTGGGGTATCAAATGAATTGTCTCTGTATGAAGAACCTATATTTGATGTTTTAAGAAACAATTAGACGCATATAGACTCGGTAAAAATCTTATACCAGCTGTCTGTCTGTATGTTTGTTCCTATTACAAATACCGTTTGACCGATTTTGACCAAACTTGGGGCACAAATGGGTCTTGATACGGGGAGAATCATAAGCTAGGTTAAATTGTCTATCAGCTGTCTGTCTGCATGTTTGTTCCTTACACAAATTCACTCCATTTGACCCATTTTGACCAAACTTGGCACACAGGTAGGCCTTGGTCCGGGGAATGCACTAGGCTAGGTAAAAAAGGTCTTTCAGCTGTCTGTAGGTATGCTTGTTCCTTATACAAATTCACACCGTTTGGCCTATTTTGACCAAACTTGGCACGCAGGTAGGTCTTGATACGGGAGTGTCATATTACCTATGACGTTTTTTACTTTTTGTTCCATCGAAATGCCATCATTCCTTCTGAAACCCATCATGTGGGGTATCAAATGAATCGTCTTGGTAAGGAGAACCTATATTTGATGTTTTAAAAAACATTTCGACATATCTTAACAAAAACAGTTGTGACTTCTTTCTTAAATGTAGTAAATAAAGTCGTGGGGGTTCACTGCATAATACACTTCAAAGCAGATACTAAGTTTTTCATAGTCGAGCCATCTAAATTACAAAGTTTAGGATTACAAACCCAAAATGTATGGTCTTTGTTTCTTATATTTTTCTTGAAGGCCTTCTGCACTTTCCCTATTGTGATCTTTATCCTCGGGATAAGGTTCCTGTGTTTTACAGTGTAATAGTTTAGTTAAGAGAGCAATCAATTTGTCCTCTAGAGTAATGTCATCTGGAAGAGCTTCTAACTTTTCTAGTCTAGTGATTAGATGTATGTAGGTTGATAATTGGTATCAAATATCAAGCAGTAAGGAGAACCTTATGCAGAGTCCACAGACCCTGGTTTTATATGAAGTACAAAAGCCAGTAGGTATGCGGCAACTAAATTCTATTTAATATTTAGAAAAAAGTAATGAGATCCCAAAAAACAACATAAATGTGAAATAGAGGCCAAGTTCCTGCCCCACAAAGAAACACTCCCTTCCTCAAAAATATCCCCTCCTAAAACCCCCCAAAAACGCCTTACCATTCTACACTCCAAAAAAGTAGTATGAGTTGGTGTATTAATTCAACCAAAAATATTTGCCAATACAAGAGATGATACAAGAAATAAATGTCCAAGTTCATTACTTGGAAGACCTCATAGTTACTTACTAAGAACAGTAAAGACACTTCAACTGACCTTTAAAAACAACAATAAATATACTTATAAACTTGGCAATGATTTTTTTGTGCCGAAATTATCTTCAGAGAAAAACTAAACATTGCCAAGTTTAAGAATATACCTGGTTGAGGAAAGTGATAATTTAGTAACTGGATATAAGTATTTTTATTGTTGTTTTTAAAGGTCAGTTGAAGTGTCTTTACTGTTCTTAGTAAGTAACTATGAGGTCTTCCAAGTAATGAACTTGGACATTTCTTTCTTGTATCATCTCTTGTATTGGCAAATATTTTTGGTTGAATTAATACACCAACTCATACTACTTTTTTTGTGTGTAGAATGGTAAGGCGTTTTTGGGGGGTTTTAGGAGGGGATATTTTTGAGGAAGGGAGCGTTTCTTTGTGGGGCAGGAACTTGGCCTCTATTTCACATTTATGTTTTTTTTGGGGATTTCAACTATCATGGCAGACCTTGAATTACTAGAAATAAACTGACCCTTATACAGTTTTTGCTATGAGGGACAAAATCTCCATTTTAATTGCGGTTCATTTCAACTTGTCCCCATATAGTTTACGCCATACCTGGTGATGGTCCATCCGAGGTAATAATACCCCAAACCCTTGCACATCACCCATCAGCATCCCCACTCAGAACACTTCTTGGTAATGCTCGCGAATATAATGGATGTTTCAAAATGACATCTGAGAAACATAAATTTTAACTGACAACGAAATTAACCTGTGTACTGGCTACACTGCTGGTACTGGTTACCTTTAGATAACGGGTTATCTCTTGGTTATCTGTTTCTTGACACTGGTCCGGAGCGTCCCAATGTCGAGAAACATTGTACTTTTATTACATATCAATTGACGTATAACATACAGTATGACAGGAACCATGCTAAATGTTATAAACTGCAACAAATTATATAGTAGCGTTAATTTTGATCATACATTATTTAACGCAATAAAAAAGCTACTTATCTGCCGTGACGAAGCACGGGCATTCTCCTACTATATATACAGAAAAGTAATAAACGTGTAAGGGAATAAGGATTGCATGAGAGCTGTCTACACAAAGTCTGTTGAGAATAATTGTCCTGCTCATTGAGCGAATCCTAGCCGATAAGAAGGAAGCACTGCCAATATCGGCCCGGTCTGCTTTAGGCCGATAAGGCGAGACGACGTCCTTGTTAAGGAAGCTAAGCGGAGGATGTGCACTCAAGATAGCGGGATGGTCTTATCTCAGTATATGCGAGTCCTTCTGATAATGGCAGTTATTTCTTTCTCAGCTTTATTGTTACATTCTCTCCTCAGGCTTCCGTCGTTCAGGTATTTCCTGTGTCCCTCCACAGGGAGGAACCCCGCTTATGGGGTAGACCTCACGACGCAATCCGGACTGCCGACTAAAACATTTTACGTTACAGAACCCATACATCTAAAATATTGTATGATCCCTCTCTCACCGGCTCAAAAATGGACCGACTTGGTACAAAAATCTTTCGTATGATTTGAAAGGTTCGCGTACCAGCAGAATCCGTACCCAGGAACATGACTTTTGGAACTACATTCGCACGAAAACAATCTTAACGCTTACATTTTCGAGTTCATCCGTTTGCAGGTACCTACTAGTTTTATTCCATATTAAAAGAACCCATTTTTAAAGTTATTTCTGTAGCTGTTTACGAGAAAAATTGATACTACAACTTTCCCAAACTAATATTCTGTTTGGGTATTGAGAAACGATTGATTGAATTAAAACTTGTTCCAGGCATTGGAAATTCATATAGTCTAAGATATTCTATTTTTGGTTTCGTTTGTAGGTAAGGAAGTATTAGAATATATATATATATATATATATATATATATATATATATATATATATATATATATATATATATATATATATTAATAGACATGAAAAGGTTTCAGATCTTAGTATATTTTCTAAAAATATCTCGAAAACGGTTAGAAAATCGTGGTAAATGAAAAATGACCTTTCGAGAGCTCTCTAAATTCTCTACAAAAAAGGTTCGGATGTAATTTTCGATGGGGCGATGTTAATCCGCGAAATAATTGCTTAAACCTTCAAAATTGTTAATTGAGTTCTTTTCAACGAGTTTATGTCTCTCTTTACCTAACTGTTTAAGTGGACTGTTATTTTTTTTTAAATTTCATTCACAGTAAAATGAGTATTTTAGTAAAACAATGTAAGAAAATGAGAAACATTGTTATATTGTTTCCAAAAGCGAACGTTGAGAAAGAGGATGGAGTAATTTTCGCTTAGGATACCATTAGTTTCCTGTTGTGGTGCTTAAAATCTTATATTATTTCTCTTTTACGTTTTATTTTATGTTTTTCACGAATGATCAAAACCTACCAATTACTGCTTCTATTCCTGTACTAATGGTAATAAGGATATAAACGTAACCGCGCTAAGATCCTCCAGTTCCTGCGAGTCGGACATTTTCTTTTTATCAAACAACAGCAAAAACCAAACAAACAATTAAATAATCAGAAGTTGATGAATGGTTAGTATACGGCTAACGACAATAATCGTAGTGCTACACTTCCCGTATCAAGACCTACCTTTGTGTAAAGTTTGGTCACATCGGTCAAACAGTGTGGATTTGTATAAGGAACAAACAGACAGACAGCTGACCGATGATTTTGTCCAAGCCTATGGTACTCCCCCTATCAATACCACCTACCTGTGTGCCAAGTTTGTTCAAAATCGCTCAAAAGCTGTGGATTGTCATAGAAATCGTAAAATTTTGCTTACTGCTCAGTAACTGCTGGTCGATGTCTACCAAAAAGCATGTCGATACATTCAAAATATGTATAGATTTTTCTTAAAATATGACGTTTTCTCTTACCTGAATGCCAACCGTTCTTTGATTTGTTTTT
This sequence comes from Gonocerus acuteangulatus, assembly GCA_946811695.1. Taxonomy (NCBI): domain Eukaryota; kingdom Metazoa; phylum Arthropoda; class Insecta; order Hemiptera; family Coreidae; genus Gonocerus; species Gonocerus acuteangulatus. The sequence continues at coordinate 59,533,243 of OX328129.1, read as the reverse complement.
AGCCTAACGGCTAAATGGTTTGGTAATTTCTCGAAATTAAATCATCAGTCATCATTAAAATGAATAATGAAATAATAAAAAAGTGAGATAGTATCAAATAATCTTAGTGTGTATTTGTATAATATCTAGAAAAAAATAAATAGCATACAATTTAAAGAAGAGGGTTCCAAGGGAAGATCTCGCTAGAAATAAATCAGACAAGGCAATTAAAATGCTCCCCCCCCCCTAGGGTCGTCCTTTCAGCTAAATACTTCTCTTAGAATTTATGACCAACTAAATTGCTTCCGAAATTGAACAATCTTAAGCCTCTTTTTCATCTCCGAATATTGATATTTAATTCGAAATAAACACAATTCTTAATTAATTAATCAATTAATATGAGAAAATATAATCTGCTGTTGACTTGCTTGTAAGAGAAGAATCTTTGAAATATTTATTGGTTTGTAAAATGTTTTTTTCCTGTTTTCCACGTTGGAGTAACCCTCCATCGTGGGAGTTTATTTAAAGTACGAGTGCCATCCTTTTGGATACTGCACGTATTTTGATTATGTACATAGATGTATAAGACATTTTAATTTAATATTTAACACAATATTGAATAACAATAAAAAAGAAAAATTAACAAAAAAAAAACAAGTAAAGAAAACAAATAAAGAAATATACACATTAAAGAAATTTGTAAAATGTTAGATGAACGAAATTCTCTCGAATAAATATCATAACGTTTTTTTGGTTCCTTAAAGTATAAACACGAATGAAACCATTTTCAAAGCGATATCTGTAGCTGTTACGAGGGAAATTGATACAAATAGTCTTCCAAACTAATTTTCAATTTAGTTATTCAGAAACGATTGATTGAGTTAAAACTATTTCGAGGCACTTGAAATTATTCTAATCTAAGAAATGTAAAATTCTAGTTACAGTAGGACCTCCATTATCCGGGACTCTATTATCCGGGATTCCAATTAACCGGTGTCTCGATGGGGGAATTTTTATTCGTATTCCTTCTTTAAATATTATGTACATATATGTATGTACGTACAAACATATTTATTGCATTATTTTTATTTTTATCAACTAAAGCATTTGGTTTCATAATTATTTATTAAATATTTGTTTATATATGATGACGATTATGTACATAAATATGACTTTAAATTAATTACATACATTGTAAACTAACGAATGATAAAACAGAGCTGTTTTCGGAAGAATGGGATGATTCCATATTTCTGGAAGCATCACATAGGCAAAAATAGAAGAACACGACGATTATTACCAGGAAACCTCTCTCCGATTTTTCGAAATCTCCAAAGTTTTTCCGGATTTCATCCATGTTGATAGGGATGACATGGAAATTTGGCTGGGATGTGACATGAATGAAGAGGGATGTAAAAAACATACAAAAACTGAGATAGCAAATCTTCACCAAAAAGGCGAGCCTTCGACCTCTGCGTAGAACGATCAAGGAAATGAAAGCGATGATAACGGTTTGCTTATCATTCAAGAAACGAAAAAATAAAGCTCAACCAGGCATTAGGAGCTGCAGAACTTCTGCTGAATTATTTTGAGCAGGAGAATGCCGATTTCAGCAGAATTATCTTGTTACGGGCGATCAGAACAGATACAAGAAAAGAATTATGTAACAAAAAACAACAAACAAATACTGACTTTCTCGAGAAAAAAAATAATTAATTTGAACTTGGGTTTATTTTTGCACTTATTCAAATTATTAATTCTTAGAACGTTTACATACACATTTCTCTATGCAAATAAAAAGGTTTACATGACACCTTGTACACAGTTTTTCTTTATAACCTTATAATCCAGCACATTTAGTCAATTGAATATTGTGTTTCGATTATCCGGGGTTTTCGATTATCCGTGGACTACCCTTCCCGTCATTACCCTGGATAATGGAGGTCTTACTGTAACACGGTTTTCTTGAAACCCCACTTCAAACTCTTCTAAAAGTATACCTGGGAGCCTTTAAACTTCGAAAAGAAGAAAGCAAAAACAGTTTTTTGATAAGTTGGATATGCTGGTTTCCGAACCATTTTTCTGGTGGTTCGATTGCGAATATATATGAATAACAATATAATATTACAAACGTTTTTAGTATATTATTACAGCCTACTCAGATTATTTCCCTGTGGAAGCGGGAGTTCCTCAGGGTAGTGTCCTCGGTCCCATCATTTATACCCTTTATACAGCTGACATTCCAACACATCCTGATACCCTCCTGGCCACGTATGCAGATGATAGAGCCATCCTTTCACCCTACATAAATCCAGACACAGCTTCCCAGAACCTACAATCCCATTTAACTCAAATTGAAAAGTGGTGCAATAAGTGGCGCATAAAGATAAACGTCGAAAAATGCCAGCAAATAACCTTCACCCTTCGACGTAAAATTTGTCCTACTGTCTCCTTCAACAACAATCCTTTACCCATAACCAATACCATCCGATACCTTGGGTTTTACCTTGACTCTCGATTTACTTGGAACGCACACATTAAACTCAAACGACAAGAACTCAATCGACGATTCGGACAACTATACAGACTACTAAACCGATCATCACACTTAACCGTCAAATAACAAACTAACTGTCTACAACTCACTAATAAAACCTATATGGACTTACGGAATAGAACTCTGGGGGACAGCCAAGCATTGCAACATCCACCGAATCCAAACATTTCAATCCAAAGTCCTACGTACCATAGTCAATGCTCTTTATTATGTTACAAATCGCACCCTCCATAATGACCTAAATATCCCTTTTGTCCAAGATATAATCCCTAGCCGCTTCTCATCCTTCCATAGTAAACTAATCAATCACCCTAATCCTACAGCCCAATCCTTATCCAGCACTAATCATCCTTTCTCTTAATAGAAAGTGGCCCCGGGATCTACTAAGGTAGTGTAGTGTCGTGGAGTGAAAAAATCAGTGAAATTATAATAAGTGAGAGTAATATCGATGGATATTTTCTCTCCTCAGGATATCACAGGCCATGCCTCATTCGCCTCCAATCCTCCCTGCTATTCGCAGGGTGTGGTTGGATGGCGTAGGGTAACTCCAGGTCATCCTAGAATCCTTCCTAACCTGGAAGGTATTCGGCTGACAACTGGGGACACCTGAGGCGTGGACAAGTAACTAATATCAAATTACAAAGTACAGTTCAATTGTAGATTGTAATATTCTATATATATATATATATATATATATATATATATATATATATATATATATATAAAGTATATTATTAACTTGGGTCCGGAGTAACCGCCACATCTTGATGGCAGATTTTACTCGTAAATTTTAAATAAAATAATAACAACTGTAGCTGTTCTTTAAGTAACATACATCTAGGAAATAAGTATAAATGTGAACATAAACATTGTCTCATCAAAAATCGTTTCATTAGACCAAACTCAATAGCCTAAAGAAAATGAATGTTTTTATATTAAGATTTAAACGAAAAATGTTATAAACTCAGAGAGTTTGAATGCTTAGTTATTGCTGTGAAATTTCAAGGAACAGATAATTCTTCAAGGAAATTCTGACCTTTAAGGGAAGCGAGGAAGAAAAAAAAATACATAATCTATAATTGTCTACCAAGACCTAAGATGTCACTTCTGCAACTTTCTCGACACGATAATTCCCAGGCAATTTAAAAAGAAAAACTTCCTTTAAAATTTCTTAAGAACTTGTGATTTTTCTACCCTTATTTTATTCTCTCTCCTTGTCCCTGCTTGTTAATTAAGACCTTGCTTATTACGTTGTCTGAATGAAGATTCTGTTGATTTACCCCCCTCCCACTTTCCGGAGGGTGAATTAGTCGACTTCTAGGCGACCTTTTGACTCGCCGCATCCGCCGCGCGGTTCTTTTGTAAAGGAATTCGCTAGGAATTCATCATCCCCTAATTAAGATGTAATTATAAGTTGCTTAATTAATTTGTGCTTACTCAATACTTCATGTTTTCCACGTTGGAGTAACCCTCCAGCGTGGGAGTTTATTTATCTACGTATGCCATCCTGCTAAATACTTCATTAAATCTATATCTTGAATCAGTTTGCTGTGAGTGACAAGTTTTGTAAGATAAGAGAAAAGTAATAACTGGATGGGACCCTTTTAGTTCGTTCCCTGCCTCCCATTATTGGCATATATATATATATATATATATATATATTTTTTTTTTTATGTGTTTTACTTCTTTATATTTTAATTTGGGGTGTGGGTATGTTTGTGGTTGTTAGATGTGACTGCACCACGTTAAGTCTTTATCGAGTGCTCTGGTCTAGCGGTTGAAGTGTTTGGGTTCAAAACGTGGTATTATCTTATTATTATTATATTGACCTTGTTATTGTTAGTCTTCCTTTTTTATCTATTAATATCGGTTTTTTTGCTTTATTTTATTTAGTTTTATTTTATTTATTGTTTTTTTATCTATTTGGTTATATTTGTAATAATTATATTAATTTATACTATTATATATTGTTATATTATCAGATATACTGATTTGTAAGGTTTTTTTTTTAGTGTTATTTTTTTTTGTATTTTATTTTACTTTATTTATTTAATTATTTTTGTGCCTTCTTATATTCATTATGAGGTACTCTGAAGACTGATGAGGACATATTATTGATTTAGGTCTTCCAGCAACTAGGCTTGTGTTGTGTTCAAGCCTAAATAACGAGGGTGAAGGAGACACCCAATTGTTAATTGACTTATTGCATTCTAGAATAATAGTAACAATTGAGTGTATGTATTGTATCTCCTAATAAATAAAAATAAAAATAAAATAAAATAAAAATAAAAATATATTATTTTTATTTTATTTGATTCATGAGTTCCGCGACATTGGCGATAAACTCATTTCACGTTTCGTCAAAAATCAACAAAAACAAATGGTAAATAAAAAAATTAAGAACTTAAAGCTTAAAAAAAAAGAAAAAAAAGAAGACAGTAAAAAATAAATAAATAAAAAATAAAGCTGTAGTAATAATTAGATTATAAGATAAAATTTCGAAATAGTCGGTGTGAATGTTCTATAAATTATTTACAGCTTGGTGTATAACTGTGAGTTTTTCAAATATTTGAGTAGTGTATGGATGTGTGGGCTAACTTCTGTCAGCAAGTCGTATAAGTCATGGGGCATATTTAAGTTAATGAGTTGTCTGCAGTTTGTAAGTATATGTTTAACTGTCAGGGACTCATTGCAGTACTTACAAGTTGGTCTGTTTTTCTAGCGAGTACGAATGGGTAAGTAGGGTGTGTCCAATTCAAAGCCTGGTTAAAATAACCTCATCTCTTCGAGAGAAGTGTTCATTTGACCAGGGGTTCGTAATATTTTTAAATTTCTCGTAACTTTGTTTCTGCTTTAAACCACTCACTTTCCCATTCGTACTGAATGTGAGTCAGTAATGTTTTGTATATGTCCGATGAAGTCACAGTATGTAAGTCAAGGGTTAGTCGTTTAGCGGCTAAAAGACCAACCTATGTATATTTTATGTCGGTCTGGTTATTGCTGATAGTCCTAATGATCAGGAGACTTCTAACTCTGTTTCTTGAGGGTCGAGGTTGTAATTTCTTGCAGCATGAAACTTCTCCCCCTTGGCAGAGCTAGGGCAAATCCACCTATAGGTATATCTTGAAGCTTTTCGTCATCACTCCATTCACGGATTAGGTGTTCATCCTGGATTAGGATATGCACAACTCCGATGCATTTCTCGCATATTCCATCCTTCCATCTATACCGAAGCATGTCAGCTGGAGTTCCTCGTGTGGTATCTAGTATATCTTAGCAGAGCTTCTGGTTTCTTGCAACATTACCCTTCTCTGGCTCTCCTTTCACGTCTGCCGGTACTTGCTCAGCCATAGACTAAGGTCTTCCTCCAGGATTCCTGAAGCCCCTTCCATAATGTACTTCAAGAACCTTACATCCTCCATCAGCTACTTGGAGTTAGGAGTTACTTATGGAACCTTACATCCTCCATCAGCTACTTGGAGTTAGGAGTTACTTATGGAACCTTACATCCTCCATCAGCTACTTGGAGTTAGTAGTTACTTATGGAACCTTACATCCTCCATCAGCTACTTGGAGTTAGGAGTTTCTTATGGAACCTTACATCCTCCATCAGCTACTTGGAGTTAGGAGTTACTTTTGGAACCTTACATCCTCCATCAGCTACTTGGAGTTAGGAGTTACTTATGGAACCTTACATCCTCCATCAGCTACTTGGAGTTAGGAGTTACTTATGGAACCTTACATCCTCCATCAGCTACTTGGAGTTAGGAGTTACTTATGGAACCTTACATCCTCCATCAGCTACTTGGAGTTAGGAGTTACTTATGGAACCTTACATCCTCCATCAGCTACTTGGAGTTAGGAGTTACTTATGGAACCTTACATCCTCCATCAGCTACTTGGAGTTAGGAGTTAGGGCCGACCCCGCGGTGGAAGGGCACCGACCCAGCCCCCGGCAGTATTTCCTCCCCACCTGTCCCCCGCACCACATCGATCCGGCTCTCCCTACCCTTCATTACAACACTTCTTATACCCACCAACTACCATGAATATATACCTCTCTCCTCCTATACTCACTCTCTCTCTCTCTCTCTCTCTCTCTCTCTCTCTCTCTCTCTCTCTCTCTCTCTCTCTCTCTCTCTCTCTCTCTCTCTCTCTCTCTCTCTCTCTCTCTCTCCCCCCCCTCTCTCCCCCCCCCCCCTCTCTCCCCCCCCCTCCACTCTCTCACTCTCTATCTCACACACACTCTCTCTTCCTCTCCTTGTTCTAACTCAATCTACCTTATCATTCTCTATTTCCTCTTCGCTCTCTCACTTATATCTTCCTTTCTATCCCTCCTACCTTCCTCTTAGCATCTTCTTCTAGACCTCTCTAATTCCTTCTTTCTCTCTCTCATCCACCCACACACTCTTTCTCTTTCTATCCTTGTTCTACCTCAATCTACCCTATCATTCTCTATTTCCTCCTCTCTCTCACTTATATATCCCTCTCTATCTCTCCTACCTTAACTCCGTCTTCCACGAGCTCTCCCTAATTCCTTCTCTTTCCCTCTCTCTCTCTCTCTCTCAATCGCAATTTCTCTCCTTCGCATTTTGTCTCATTCTTCTTCTGGCATTCTCTATTTCCTTTTCTCGCTCTCCCTTTCTCTTCTAATTTCTCTCCATCGCCTTCCAACAAAAGTATTCCATTGAGACTAAGGGCTCATTGTGCTAGTAAGTTTCTTGCTACGAAATGTGCCACCAAATATTCAGCACTTATGAGAAAAATACAATATAAATAAAAAAAAAACAAAAAAAAAACAATTAATTTGCTTGTGCAGTCCGTAATCTCGGTATCCTTCCAACAAGGCCCGGCGAATATCGCTCCCAAATCATCATATATTTAAAACTCACGTGTCTGTTTGTTTGTTCCTTATATAAATCGACACCGTTTTACCGATTTTGACCATACTTGGCCCACACGTAAGTCTTGATCCGGGGAGTGTCGTAGGCTAGGTTAAAATCTTCTAGGACTTATAGTTCGGAGGCCAATTGGTTTGAAACTGTAAACCCGTACAGTTACAGATTTGCGTTATTAAATGTTAATATTACTTATTTGGTTTCTAATTTATTTTTGCTTTTCTAGATGCAGAAAGTACGTTTAGTATGGCACGCTGGATAACAGCTTGTAATAAATAAAATTGGTTATGAAAATAAGCAAATTTAATGTTTTTGGCGTTAGCGTATATCCGAACCACAATCAAAGCTAAAACCTATATTTTAAATGATTGATTATATAAAAGTACGAACATTACAAGAAAGAAATATCTGGGTCATTTTAAGGAGTTGACGGGTGATCTTGAGTATGCACAGTATATAAAGTATATATTAGTATATATATATATATATCAAAGCTAAAACCTATATTTTAAATGATTGATTATATAAAAGTACGAACATTACAAGAAAGAACTATCTGGGTAATTTTAAGGAGTTGACGGGTGATCTTGAGTATGCACAGTATATAAAGTATGTATTAGTATATATATATATATATATATATATATATATATATATATATATATATATATATCAAAGCTAAAACCTATATTTTAAATGATTGAGTATATAAAAGTACGAACATTACAAGAAAGAACTATCTGGGTAATTTTAAGGAGTTGACGGGTGATCTTGAGTATGCACAGTTTAGTATATAAAGCTGCTCTTATATGGCCTAAGTTTCAACACATACACACAAGCAATTTACAAGTACATGTAACGCCTTATGTGCAAGACAGCAGTTCAGATGGACTAAACTTAATCTTAGACGAGGGAAGCTCACGTAGCTCCCTTGAGTGTTATTTTCCTCTCGAAATATAATCCCGGCTTTGCGGTTTCTTGTTGAAATGCAAGTTTCTCAAAGTTCCTTCCTTAACCTAGGAACTTTCAAGTGTCGGTGAAAACTTTAAGGATTTGATTACATCATTCCGCTAGTATTTCCTCTAACCGTAGGACTTCCTTGGATATTCTACAACTTGACAGGAGATGTCACGTTTGTAAGCCGACGGATTTGATGTCATTGAATAGGTAATGTAAATTCTAATTAACGTGCTCATCCAAATTGTCACTTTGCACCACACAAACATTTCTCCAACGAAGCGATCTGAAGAACCGTATCTAAACTTCCGAATTGCACCGTCGCACAGTGGGGCCAAACGACGGGGAGGACTTTCAAAACTGAAGCGCGCTAAAGATTTTATCTTATAGTGTCTTCGTTCGTTGGTCGGATTCGGGGCCCCAGACCGCGAACCCCGCCCAGCCTTTAATTAATTTATTCATGGATACCTGCCTCGGGAAAAATGTTGGACCACACTATCTCCGTAGTGTGCCGTATGGTCAGGAATCAGATACCTCTACAGTATCTGCCATTATGAGCCCTTGTGGCCTGTTCCTCCTCTCCTTAGAGAAATAGAAAACGCGCTAAATTGTTTACTAACATATTAATTCCAGTAGACTTCAGAGAGATGACATCACTCTCTTGGGCCCTTGTGTTCAGACTTTCTTGGGTAGGGCATAGAAAGTGTCGCGAACTCTGACTGCGTACGAACCCTGAGGAAGATAGTCCACCCAGTAGGACCCAGGAATCTGTATGAACGAGAGACCATCCTAAGTGAATTAGACCCGCAGCAGAATTACGTCTAGAGTTAGCCTTGGATACATAATGCAGAGCCTGGGGTCAGTCTTCCTACGTGATCTACACTTCACCAAACCCCTCCAACGCTCCAATGCTTAGCAAATAACTGTTATACTTATTATGAAGGCGTCTCTCAGAATAATTTCATTATCTTTTGGCGGGGTTTCCCGTGGTCTAGTGGCTAGCGCCTTAGATTCATAAGCAGGAGATGGTGGGTTTGATTCCCTCCAGCGGCAGGAATATTCTCAATCCACAGCTCGTTGGGAAAATTCCTCGCTGCACCCTGGATGTCGGCGCTAATGGCCTAGATGTCGAAGCGCCGTAAAAAAAATAAATTGTTATTATTATATCTTATTTATTGGCCTCCAAACAGACTGCATGAAAATAGACAATCTACAAGCACCACAGGACTTAAGTGAGCTATTGTCAGATAGGAGCCCATATATTGCTACCATACTGTTGTACCTACAGACTACCTCATACAATAAAAAATAGTAATATTACAAATAACCCACGATTTTAATTCTTAACAAAATTTCCGATCTTACAATAAATATTGACCGATTCATTCATATTTTTTTATTTTATATTCTATTTACTTTTAATATTTTATATATACTTTTATTTATTTATTTTTTTATTCATTATTATTATTTATTTTATTCATATTTATTTTATTCATATTTATTTATTTTTTTTCTTTTATTTTTATTTATTTATTTTTTTGCGGTAGGAAACATATTATTCGATCGATTATTATTACAAATTATGCCCTATTATATCACCTATCATCGGAATCTATTTAATTTTCAGATCACCCTTGATATGGAGCTCTCCAAGTAAATTAATAAATAAATTATTCGGTGGCCGTATATTTGCAAAATTTAAGACACATTAATTGTATAAATTTTTATTTTTATTTACGTAGGTAGAATGTCAATGAATAAAATCAAATTAGCACAAACGTCAATTTATTAAAATCGGCTCACTTCCTCTTCATAAGCCTAAAACTAGGTACAGCCAAATTAGAAGAAGGCAAACCTTCCGTTACAATGACCGCGTTATTACTGAAGATCATCTACATAGCATTCTTCAGCTGTGTTTTTAGTCAGCTGTTTAAAGAAAATAAAAATAAAAAATGTTACCCATCATTTTCCTGTTTTTTATTCCGACGTCTAAATATTCCTTACAGTTTACCTGTCATGGCTACTTTGCCACTTTTCAGTGGATTACTTGTAATTATATATGACTATTTATACACCCTAATGACTGTTTTAAATTAAAATCCCCACACACTATAGATTCAGGGGATTTAGGCTTATCTGGAGATTAAGGGGGGGGGGGCCTTTTAGGAAGGCCACGTAGGAGTGCGAATTAATCTCATGAATAGGGAACATTTGCAGTTAATGAATATTAAATAGGGATTAGGAGGGAATAATTGGTGGTTTATTGGTTATGTTTTTATTCAGATTGAGTGGAAGCAGTTTTATAATAGTGTGTTGCACTTTTTTTAATATAATAAGTTAATACTTCAGATTACACCAATAATTTTTTTTTTAATTTGATTTTATTATTATTGATTATTACAACAATATGAGTTTATATATTTCCAGTAATATTGCTGGTTCTGTTACAATACTTTGTGAGGCATGATGTGGGAATATGAACAATTACATAACCCACAAGAATAATAAATTTTAAGAAAAAATTGAAACAACTGTAAAAATGTTTTAAAAGAAAATATAACACATTTTATGCACTGCAGATGTTAAAGCAAATTGTCTCTAGGCCACCTCCGCTTCAGCCTTCTATGAGGATTTTGTGGATTTTGGAAGGAGGATAGAGAGTTTATCTAAGGATTTGGATGGCTAGGGAGATTGGAATGGAACTTCTGATAGACTGATTTGGCCAGGGATTGGATAAAGGGGATATTGAAGTCATTATGCAGGGTTAGGTTCGAGAGGTAGTAAAGAGCATTGGATATTCTTTGAATGATTTTGGATTGCATTGTTTGCATTCTGTAGGAAAACACACGCCAATAATAAAGACCAAATCTAACGGATTTTCGCCAGTTCTTGTATGGGTGGCCCACCAGTAAAACTACGTACCTTTGACATTTTGACTTTCGTCACGTCATTAATTATGTGTGATTAAGTAGTGATTGACCAAGTCCTAGCCTCGTGTTTACGACATGTGATGAAATATTGGAATAATGTAATATATGAAGTAAACATGGTAGTTCTATTAGGAGTTGTTGTTTATTCAGAATGTAAATAATTATTACTTGTCCTCATAATGTTTGAAGACTAATGGTGTTTGAGAGTCATTGTGTTTATTGACTCTCAAACACCATATTGCCTTAAGAAAATAAGCAAAATCGGTTCACTCCGGATCTAAGTTATTTATGTGACCCAAACGATTGTAATTTTTGTCATCCACAAATATCAAGGGATATATATATATATATATATATATATATATATATATATATATATATATATATGGAAACACACAAACTCACTTCATTAAGACCATGTGCGAACTAAAAACGAGTGTACATTTTATTAATTTTTTTTTTTAAATTTCAACGTCATAATATAATTTTTCAGTGAATTTGAACCTAAGTGGCTGTTAATTTTCTAAAATTAAGAAATTATTATTCTAGTATCTGTAATATTTTATCTCCACACTGCTTCTTTGAAAGCATCAATTTTCTCACACCGTTTGATCACAGAAGTTTCTTTTGTGTCATTTTTTATAGTGGTGCGGTGAAAGCGGCGATTGGGAATACAAAATATCAATAGGAAGGGAAAACCTTTGAAATGGCGGATGTCTCCGGGGAGAAAGTAGTCCTAGAAAAGATGCCTTTATCTAGAAATAGCTGTCAGATCCCTTGTGTGGAGCTCACAATCGGAAGCAGGTCGAACGAACGGTAGGCCCTGGACAATGCGAAGAAGGAAGGCTGTGGAGGAGTGTGTTTATGGTCTCAATGGTTTAAATCTAAACCATTGAGAGAAGTTTTAATTACTTAAAAACACTCATAAAAAGTATACTAAGGAACCCATGCACCCCACAACCTTTTTCGCTGTGGTGTGATTTTTCCAGTTTTTGGGTTCCAACAAGCTTGATGAGTTAATTTGAATCACATTATGATTTTTTTTTACTTTATTAATTTAATACTAGTTGTGTCTGCGACTTCGTCCGCGTGGATAGTGACTTAGGACAGCATTTTTGGGTATATCTTTTGGTTTATTTGGATTATAAACACCGTCCTATGGGTATGTAAAAAAATCTACTTTACAGTAATGCTTCTCTATACAAGATATTAGAGGTATAGGCATCGGGGAGCATATAGGCTGCTAGGATTGTTAAAACGTCACAGAGCCACTAAGCTGACCCCTTAGGGATTGCTAAACCCTAGTGTGTATAGTGTGTCTGACAGACAGCAGACATACAGACGAAAATTCTAAAAATCATTGTTTTGGGTATTATTGCGTTGAAAAAGGTCCCCAATATTATTTTTCCCCATGTAACTTCCATGTGCAGACAGCGATCCGTTAGAATTTTATTATATGTATAGATAGATTAAGGCTGGTAGTGGCAAGTTGGGCCCAGAGTACCCTCCCCCCCCCCCTTTCTGATGAACCGATTTAGTTTATTTTTACAAATTTTTTTTCTATGAATATTCCTACAACGAATCTCGTTGCAATACAACAATAATTACGACTGGTATTGGCAAATAACTACTTTGGCTCCGGAGTAAACCCCCCCCCCCCCCCCAGATAAACCAATTTTGCTGGTTAACGAACTCGTTCAATCATTTGCTAGGGGAACACTATATACCAAGTTTCGTGACAAAAAAACTAAAAACTCTCGTGTGTATCTTGTTAACGATAGTTCATGAGACGTTCGACATGATTCTTTACATTGGCATAACTTTTATATTTATGAACTGATTGACATGAAACAATCACTAAATGTTAAGTGAAGATTACGGCAATATATTAGTGAAACCCGCAACTAAATCGGATAAGCCGTTTCTGAGATTAGCGCGCACAAACAGATAAACTATCAAACAGACAAAAATTCTAAAAATCATTGTTTTGGGTGCTATTGCGTTGATAAAGGTCCAACAGTATATTTTCCCATATATCTTCCATGTACAGGCAGCGATCAGTTTCATTTTCATGCGGATGGTCATGTACCAAGGTATATTCCAATATGGGTTTCGTTACGTCTACAGTTCTCATTAGTGCCTCTGGATTTCATCACAGGGATGATGCGTTTATTTCCCCCCAATGAGGGAGGGGAAGCGCTAATACAAAATTTAAGACACTCTTAAGCCGAGAGCTATTCGGCGGATTCTGATAAATCAATTTCTTCTGAGGGAGGCCTAATAGGATGATATGTGAGTACAACTTCCTAGACATATATTGCCAGGAGAATGTTCGTTATGATCCCAAATCCCTCGAGGTCCAACGTCACGACCTGATTGTGCGTTTAGGCCTATGACTCAGCCGAGACCCCAGGCCCATACCTTCTAATAGGAAACCCAGAAAGGGGATCGATAAGTCTTCATTTTACCTCTGACCTCTTAGTTCATGATAAATGTGTCCCACGCCTTAAAACCCTCGGGCTTTAAGTTATATCCCGACAATATTTAAGTATATGTTTATACCTGTTTATTTGGATTTGAAAATCATGACTGGAAACACAAAATTTATCTAATTCTCATACTAAAAATTTGACTATATTCCGAAAACGCTGAATCAAATGGCCTCATATGAAATAGAAACTAGTTAGACACAAAAATTTTGATGTACGGTAGTGCGCCAGGCCTCAAAATCACCTGTCCTTAAAATGTCCCAGATATTTCGATTTCAATTATTTAAAATTTACGTTTTAGCTTGGATTGTGGTTCGGATATAAGCCAACGCCAAAAGTATTACATTTTCTTATTTTCACATCCACTTTTATCCATTATTTGAGCGTGATAATCGCCGGGCTTTGTTGGAAGGATTACGGCCTGCACAAGCAAATTACAATTTTTTTTTTCGTATTTACCAAGTTCGAAATGTGTGTATATTTCACGAAGTATTAGAGCCGATTTTTACCCTCTCGTAACTATCAACCAGTTAAAGATAAACTTATGAAATTTCTCACAAGTATTATAATAATAGATGTGAGTAAAATTGGAAAGTTTCATAATTCTACATTGAAGGGTTTTTGAGATGTAGGTGATGTACATTCGGAATTTTCACGACTCACTCATCAAAATTATCAGGCATTTCCCAGATAGCTACATACTTGAAATTTTGCAGGATGATGGTTATTAAATACAAAAATCGAAAAATCCTGAAAGGGGGGGGGGTCCGTCTTGTACATAATTGTTCTTCAGAAACCTGTCATTCCTATCGAAACCCACCATGCGGAGTATCAAATGAATCTTCTCAGTAAGGATAACCTAAAACTAAAGTTAAAATTCCGTCAAAAAAATTGAGTTGGGGCCTTTCCTCACGGCTTTTCGTATACTTCCAAAAATACCCGACTTATAGTTTGACCCATTACCAAGCGTCATGGCCTCTCATCGTCCTCCTCAAGGCAAACGTCGACGGCGCCAAATCAAAATTCACTTACAAAAAAGTATTGATGTCCCCCAAAAAACTAAAGTTGGAAAAAAGAGGCCAAGTTCCAGGCCCCTCAAAAAAACAGTTTGCCTATGAAAGTTAAACCATAATATTTGACTAAGTTCTAGGCCATTAACAAAAAAAAAATCATTAAGAGTACGTTTTAGCTTTTTAGGCTTCTATGTACCTTATTTACGTATACTTAGACGTAGTAGTGTCCCAGGTGTAGCCTATGTCACAACGTTTTATAAAGCTCTCTAAAACTAGTGTATTTAAAGTGGTTCAAAGTGTTCCCCTTATCTGAAAAGTGGCACAGTGGTAGCTAATCCACTGGTGAACATAATTGTGAACTTTGAAGTAATTTTACTCACCAGATCATCACAAAATAAGTGAGTAAAAACGCTTATTTCCTACACTTGGGTAGGCCTTTACCCTAGCTGAGGCTAGTGGTGGGGGTGCTCCTGTACGCGCCTGACAGAGAGGCTGTCAATGCCCCTTCAGAAATTTAAATACTAGTGCCTGCGCTACTAGTAGATTCCATATTAGCCTCCTTGGCTCAGTGGCAGCGTCCAACTCTCCCAGCTGAATAGCCCGAGTTCGTAGCTCGCCACGGACACTTATATTTTTTTTTTTTCTTCTTTTCTTTTTATTTATTTATTTTTTTTTTTATATAAATCATTAAAAGCCACGGACGATGTCATCAATTGAGGTTAGCGAACAAAACATGACCGTTATCGAGTCTACGTCAGCTCACGATTTTGAAAATGTTGCGACTGGAAGACGCAAGAGATTACGTAAAAGAACCAGCGACGTCCTAACACCTCCTAAGACAAAACAAAAACAAAAAAAGTCGTCTCCAAATAAGAATTCCTCGACACACCCTCGGACTTCGGAACACACCCAAGTGTGCCAGGATTCACCTCGAGATCCCGTGAAACCTCCTAACATCTATCTCAGGAAAGTTACCGACTTCAAAAAACTCTGCAGCAGTCTGACTGAAATAGTTGGGGAAAAGAATTTCGAATGCCGAGCTAGATTTAACGACATCGTTATAAAGCCATCTGACAGTGACTCCTACAGACAAATTATTCGGTACTTGGAAAGTAAGGAAGCAGACTTTCACTGCTACCAGTTACCCGAGGACAAATCCTACAGGGTGGTTATTCGCAACCTCCACTATTCAACTCCACCGGCAGACATTATAGAAGAACTCACAAAGAAAGGCTACTCCGTCAAGAGAGCCCACAATGTGCGGCATCCTGTCACGAAGGCGCAGTTACCACTTTTCTTCATAGATTTGGAAAAAAATGAAAAAAGCAAGGAAATATTCCGGGAACAGTATTTACTCTACACAAAAATCAAAGTAGAGGAACCACGTCGCCGAAGCGATGTAATACAGTGCCAAAACTGTCAGGAGTTCAATCACTCCCGCGCGTACTGCCATCACTCATCAAAATGTGTCAAATGCGGTTCCGAACACTCCTCTAGAGACTGCCCCAAGCCACTTGACGTCCCACCGAGCTGCGCGAACTGCGGCGAGAATCACACTGCCAGCTACAAAGGGTGTGAAGTATATAAAGCACTCAAAACCATAAGAATGCAACGGCAGAGAATCCAGCTCAGCCATCAAAAAGATGCCAAGAAACCATCACCACCCAGCGGACCATCCCACTTCCCCAGCCTTCAGCCCGTTCCAGCAGCACAAGAATCGTCCCATCGCCGGCCGAACGTCACCTACTCCTCCCTGCTAACCACGCTCGAGAAAAAGAAGCCGCCTGTCCCTAAACCAGCTCAGAAACCACATGAACCATCTTCCCTTCCTACCTCTTCTACTACTCCTCCGCAACCCCAAACCTTGCCTACCTTCCCATCTACTCCCGCCCCGTCTAGGCAAACCACACAGCACCAGGCTCAAGATCCAATGATGCTTTTCTCCTCTTTCCTAAATAAACTCGAAACCCTTCTTACTCCTTTAATTAACCTGATGACCACCCTTATAGCACACTTCCTTCCTAAATCCCAGAATGCAACGCTTCCATAATTCCCATCTCTCAATTCTTTTGTGGAATGCCAACGGACTCACAACAAGAAGACAAGAACTCACACTTTTACTAACTGACAAAAACATTGACATTGCACTTATAACTGAAACACACCTGAAAGAATCCATGTCATTCGGTGTTAAGGGTTACTCCTGTTATCGAACCGACCATCCATCTCTGGCGCAGCATGGCACTCTGATTCTAATCAAGAGCAACATCAAGCATCATCAAGAGTCCAGCATCGCATCAGCAAGCCTGCAGGTAACATCCATATCCCTTTCCCTTTCTCCCTTCGATATCATACTGTCCGCAGTGTATTGTTCTCCCAACCATTCCATTTACCATCCTGAATTCCTGTCAATATTCCAATCCTTTGGTCCCCGCTTCCTCACCGGGGGTGATTTCAACGCGAAACACCCCATGTGGGGAAGCCGTTCAGCTAACTCCCGTGGCAGAATCCTTTATGATATCCTTAACTCCCAGAATTATCTCCCTATATCGCCAAACACACCAACATACTGGCCAACCGATCCATCCCGTAGTCCTGACCTAGTCGACTTCTTCATTTCGTCTGGCTTGGGAGGTATAGCGACTTCTGTTGATTCGCTCCTCGACCTATCGTCGGACCATTCTGCGATCCTTCTAACCCTCTTCTCATCCGCTGTACCCCGTCCTCTACAACCAACCCTCACACCCGGTCCTATCAACTGGCAATCATTTCAGTTTAACCTAGAGCACTCCATAGACCTAACCGTTTCCCTAAAAACCCCTTCAGACTTAGACAAAGCCACTGAATTGTTTACTAAAGCCATTCAGGACAGTGCCCGCAATTCATGCCGACCAAGGACAGGGTTACCTCCTCCACCCAAAATGCAACTCCCAAACCACATCCAAGAACTCCTTGCAGCCAAGCGACGAGCCAGGGCTTTATGGCAAAGATCCCGTTATCCCTCGGACAGAAACGCATACAACAGACTGACACGCCAACTGAAATCTTCCCTATCCCAATTCCGTACAGAATCCTTTAACGAATACCTTTCATCCCTCTCTACACAAGACTGTTCTTTGTGGACAGTCACTCGTAGAATCCTTAAGTTCCACTCAATCCCTTCCCCTCTCAAACGCAACGATGGGACCTGGGCCAGAAGTGATGAAGAAAAGGCGCTCCTCCTCTCCACACACCTAACCACAGTATTTTCCCCTAATCCTCAAATGAGCCCTTCCCATGATGCAGATATCGAACATTACCTGAATTCTCCTTTACCTTTGTCCTTCCCTCCCAAAGCTTTCCATCCATCCGATGTTAAATACATCATCAAACACCTTCCTAGGAAATCTCCCGGTTATGATCTTATCACCTCCACAATACTCAAAAACCTCCCCCAGAAGGCCATTATATTCCTTACATACCTCTATAACTCAATCCTAAGAACAACCCATTTCCCGAATCCCTGGAAACACTCAGTCGTCGTCGTTATCCCCAAACCCTTTAAACCTCCAGATTGCCCCTCTTCCTATCGGCCCATCAGCCTTCTCCCATTAATGTCCAAAATATTCGAAAAACTCCTGTACAAAAGAATCCTCCCTATCATAGAATCCTCGAATACAATTCCCAACCATCAATTTGGTTTCCGCTTCCAGCATTCCACTATACAACAGTGCTTACGAGTCGTAGACTCAATTTCCTCCTCGCTTGAACGTAAGAGTTTTTGCACGAGTGCCTTTCTCGACGTTGCTCAAGCATTCGATCGGGTTTGGCACCCGGGATTACTTTACAAAGTAAAGCTTATACTTCCACACACCTATTTCCTTATCCTCAAATCCTATCTGTCAAACAGATCCTTCCAAGTCAAATACGGTACAACTCTCTCCCCGACCTGCCCCATAAATGCTGGAGTCCCTCAAGGGAGTATTATTGGTCCTCTCCTTTTCCTCCTTTACACTGCGGATATTCCCACACACCCCCAAACCCTACTAACAACCTACGCAGATGATACTGCCATCCTGTCAACTTCCCCTGATCCCTCAGTAGCATCCCAACACCTGCAGGAACATCTTACCGCCATACAACATTGGAGTGACATGTGGAGAGTAAAAATCAACCCGGAAAAATGTAAGCAGGTTACATTCACTCTCAACCGGAGATCATGCCCTTCTGTACATCTCAAAAACACTCCACTACCAGTATCCAGCGAGGTTCGATATCTAGGATTATACCTTGACAGCCGACTGACGTGGAACCCTCACACGAGACTGAAAAGACAAGAACTGAACAAAAGATACGGACTACTTAGACGACTCCTTGGACCCTCATCTAAATTATCAATACAGAACAAACTAACGATATACAAAACAATCATTCGACCAATATGGACATACGGACTTGAACTCTGGGGGTCTGCAAAACCATCCAACATCAACAGAATACAGGCATTCCAGTCAAAAGTGCTCCGTAAAATTGTAAATGCCCCTTTCTACGTCTCAAACAAAACCCTTCACAATGACCTTAACATTCCATTTGTCCTTGACCTTGCTAAAACCCGTTTCCAAATGTTCCACTCCAAATTGTCCTACCATCCTAACCCGGAAGGTCTATCCCTATCGTCCCAATCCCATCCAGACAATCCTCCCAGGCGGCTCAAGAGACAGTGGCCCCGAGACAATTTACTCTTCTGATCATATAGGGATCATTAAAATATTTATTTGGACAGCTTTGAAAGTGCCAACAATGGCTGGCTTCTTTCACATTTTGTATTGTTTTTATTTTATTTTACTTTTTCCATTTTTTTCAACTTGTTCATAATATCTGCATCATCAAACTTGATTATTGTACTGTTTATAATTTGTACAGATTTCAAATAAACAAATAAATAAATAAAAAAAAAAAATAATAATACTTAGACGTAAGAATCGAATGAGTCCAATTTGAATTTCTGATATTCCTAAAAGATCTATTAAGTTTGACTTTTTCCAAATATTTGACATTCATCCAAACTATATTTGTTAGAAATTGAGTGAAGGAAGAATTTTAAAGAAATATTATTACAACTGATATAAGCACTTTTAACCTTTTTGGGGATTTGTTTAAAATTTCTGTAGCTGGCATATCTTTGACATGTTGATATATTTATCCCATACCATTACAACCACCTAAGTGTTGGTTTGGTATAATTGAACGAAAAGTATAAAGCGTTTCTTTTATGACCTTTCTATATTATTTTATGGATTACTCAAAACGTGCTTGAAAGATGACACTGTTTCTGCGAGAGACATAAAATAAATTCAAATACAGTTTGAAATTTTCTCACGCTCCTCACCGCCCACATATGCATCCACCCACGTAATTTTACACCCACATTCCAACCACCCACGAAGTACGAACACCCACATTCGCGAAATGAGAGCTTCAGGATGAAATTAGAGTGCCCTGCAAACAAATTGATCATCATACGAGTATCTGCAAAGGATTAAACACAGTTTCTACCCAAAATTTAATGAAAACTAACATTTGCTCATTAAATTTATCTTGATTTGGTGTCCAATCCTCAAGTATGTATAAGAGCTGCATAACTAAGCATATTTCTCAGCAAGATTGTTAGTTTGTGCAGCATTTCCGAATAATTGTTATCTTTTTTATTTTTAATTGAGCGTCCATTTATACATGACCCAAATTTTTAGGGTTCGTTATATAGCCTTTCGGTGACGGTACGTTTACTGTAAATCATTTGTTGGTTCTCATTGAACGCCTGGTTTATATTTCGACCACTGGATATGACGCATGTACATCAGCTGCGGTGATGACACATCCAACTGGTCCATATATATGCACCGTCTGCTCAAAATAACCCCCCTCCCTTGATGAGTCGACTATATTCCCAGACTACGGGGAAGATTTCCGCCGGAAAAAATGGTTAGTCTTCATTGCGAAAATAATCCAAGCCCGGCACAACTAGAGCGGAAGTTGGCAATAGAGCAGTCGTGCGGAGGCGGGCCGGCTCGTAAACCCTGACGTAGGCACGTGGAGTGTCTAATTCCGTAAATTCGTCAACGGCCGTTAACATGTCTGGCTTAAATTGAGGTAGATCATGTAATATTCCAGAGTTTCCTTTAAATTAATATCTCTTTCCGAAGGAATGCAGCCTTCCAAAAGATTTCTTGAAAAATGTTTTAAAATCTTCATACATCTTACCTAGATGAATAAATTTTAGTTTTATTGTCTATATTTTATTGAAAACGAATTTTAGTACAAGTTTACACCCTTTTCTAGCCAGGATACGGCTAATTCTTTCCTTTTTTCCGAAAGAAAAGCCATCAACCTAGTGGGAATCGAACCCACGACATTAGGCAAGGGAGTGCATACGCCTTAGCACTCTCAGCCACCGTGCCTCCAAGTAAATATTTTGAACCCCGTTAAAATGTGTTTACGGGTGTCCCGTATATGCGAGTAACAATAACAATATATTTTAAACTGCTAGAGATAGTGGATAATTTCAAAGCATCTATGATTTAGACAGAGGATTTTTAATACCAAAGACTTTTTAACTATAACTAGTTTTAATTATTAAGGGACCAGTTGATTCATAGCTGGTGGATCCGATATCGGAACTCGAGGGCCGGAGTCCGGGGCCCTGGCTAACCCTGTGCCCACCCAGCTTTTCATGGGTACCTAGAAATGGCAAGATCAGGCGGCCGAAGCATATTATTGACCAAACTATCGCTCTGGAGTGCCTTAAGGTCAGAAATCTGATACACGTGCAGTCGCTGTCACTCTTGGCCATTCGGTTTATATTTGTGCGGCAGGTTTCTTGTAAGTCCTAGAAATTTCTAGGATTTATATACATATAAAAAAGATATACATATACATATGTATATGCATTACAAAAAAAAAAAAAAAAATTATATACAAGTCTCTTAACTGTATTAATAGTGCTATACTGTATGTTAGTATTAGTTTTAGTGCAAATAGTTCTATTAGTATCTAAGTAAAAAGTTAGTCGTAAGCAATGACATAGGTTAAAAAAAAAAAAAAAAAAAAAAAAAAAAAAAAAAAAAAGAGTACAGGTCATAAAAATTACAGTTGATTGTCATGCACTTTCCTAAACACAAAATTAAAATCCCTCTCACGACATATACACGACTCTCTAGCACTACACTTCAGGGCGGTGAGGACCTAGATGTTTTCTGCCCTTAAACACCCAATCCATCCATCCTAGAAATTTCTTACTCCGGAAACATTTATAATACGCAACTTTCGGTGGAAATTTTAGCACTTTCTAAAGTTAAACATAAAAGCTATTTACGTTGCACTCATGAAAGAAACTTTTGAAAAATTTGTCCAAATCATTACCTATCCTACTGACTGTATATAAAAAATATCCCCCGGTAATATACTTTTTTTAAATGTAAAATTTATACCTAGTAATATTATAAATTCCTATGGAGCAACGATATTTTCTTTTTAAAAGTAGCTATGTTTTTTCAGTTAGATCATAGCCTGTTTTTTTTTCCTTTACTCAATATAAATGCTGAGCTTTAGAATTTAAAATTGTTGCTTGATTCTGATCGCAAAAAGCTAAAATAAAATATAGGAAGGGGGGGGGGGTGAATTAAAAGATTGAAAAGAAAAATTGCTGTATTCAGTTTATTCCTGTTAAAGTTATTTTATTTTCCAATTTTCTAAATTGAATTTGTACTCCTATAAGGGGGGTTTACTCTTTTTAAAATATTGCCCGTCGGAATACCCAACTTTTTTTTTAATATTATTTTATTTAATATCCATTTTAAAGAGATTTGTTTCAGAGGTATTATAATTCTGTATAAAAATGTTCTATCAAAAGAAAATATATAAAATGATTTTTTTTAAACAGAGGAGACTTCAAACGACACGACCTAAAAAAAAATCTAGGCTTCCTTTAGGCCTTATTTTTTCAGAATATATGCAAATTGGAGGAAAGAAGTTTGGGGTTGGTAGAAATGTAATTATTCAAATGCATACAGTCCTGCCAACAGCCTTGGATTCGTGGCGTGTCTTCCGAAGAACAAGGAAATATCTGTCGGTTCACGCCTTCTCACTGAATTACCCTTTCGTCACGTGATATATCTTTTTTTTATATTCTGTTTTATGCGGGGTAAAGCGTGCAGGATGTCAGATTTAGATAGATGGAAAACTTGCCGATTCACAGCAACTGTGTAATATTAGAGTTTATCGGAATAATTTGTCATTTCATTATAAAAGAATAAACAAATGAATAAAAAAATATAAATAAATTAAAAACTAATAATAAAAAATAAAATAAAATAAAAGAATAAAAATATAAATAAATAAATAATTTCTGTATATATTTTATACCTTGGACTCGGATGCATTAATTAAGTATAGATTTAAATAATATGCCGTAAAGGACTAAGCTCATATCACCATAATTATTATTACACTTACAATATACCATTATCTAAGTAAAACAATTATATTAGCCATATTAGTTTCAGAACGAATTAAAGAACTTTTTGAACATGTCATAAAATTAAAATTTTAATAAAATAGGTAAAATTTATAGTAAAGTATAGTTGAGCTTTAGTGTGTTTTTTTTTTTTTTCTAAATGAAATTTCCAATTGCCCTCCATCTACATTAAAAGTAAAAAAATCGAATTGAGATAATTTTAATTTAAAGTACTTATACAGACATGCGTATGTGTGTGTATGTATGTGTATATGTATATGTAGAAGTAGCTATAAGTGAAAAAAGAAAGGAATATAGCATCTAGTGTTTAAGTGCTTTAATTTAATGAGAAAAAAATAAATAAGTTGTGTACATTTATATGTAATTCTATTGAAAAAAAAATAAAATAATAAAAAAAAAAGAATAAAAAGAAAAACAGAAAAAAATGAAAAGAAAATAAAAAAAGTAAAAATAAAAATAAAATAAAATAAAATAAAAAATAAATTAAGAAAAAATAAAAAAAGAAAATAAAATTAAAAAAATATATATATAATAAATAAAAAAAAAAATACAAAAAAATAAATAAATAAATAATAAAAAAAAATAAAAAATAATAATAAAAAAAAATTAGATATATTTTGTACGGTTAGATTTAATGTAAGGAATACTTGTAAATAAATATATTTAGGTGTAAGAGTATAAGTATATATATGCATATATGTGTGTGTGTGTGTGCATGTATATGTATGAATGTGTGTATATGTATGTGTGCGTGTTTATAAATATGTATATATGTATGTATGGATGTGTGTGTGTATGTATGTATGTATATGTGTGTGTGTATGTATATGTATGCATGTGTGTATATGTATGTGTGTGTGTGTGTATATATATATATATATATATATATATATATATATATATATATATACATATATACATAGAAGTAGCTATAAGTGAAACAGAAAGGAATATACCATCTAATGTTAGCTTTAAATTAATGAGAAAAAATAAATAAATAAAAAAGTTGTGTATAGTTATATGTTATTCTAATAAAAAAAAAAAGGAACAGAATGTGCTTACATATTTCATGAGATTAATTAGTTAAAAACTAGGTTTAATTAAAAAACAAAAAAACAAAAGATTCATAGGACGATTAAAACAGTAAGTTGTTCGTCCTTTAATTCATTCCATTCCATTCCATTATACATATTCCTTATAATATATATACCTATGTATATTTATTTATTTTCTATTCCTTTATTTAGTATTATTTTGTTGTTTTCAGTTTCATTTATTTTGTTATACTTTATAATTATTTATTTCTTTTTATTTATTTATTTATCTTCTTCTTTTGGACTGAGAGAGATTTTCATAGTGATAAACTGTAAGGAGACCATCGCCAAAAGTTACGGGTCTCTGAAAACAAATACATAAATAAATAAAATTAAAATTTAATAACATTCCCGACAATATACGTAGTGCTCTTCACTTCTATAATATATCTATAGTACATGAATCATTTTCATTAAAGAACACTTTACGGGACGATGATAACCTTTGACGTCCTTCGTCTTTAAACCTTATCCATACGCACATTTAATTTATCATTGTCTGTTAATAACAAACTTACACATCGGCCATTATTCTTACAAATAGGATTTTTGGTTGTTGAGAACAGCGAAAACATCAAATATTAACGAATTATTTACTAATAAAATGTCCTAAACTAGAATCCTTGATGCTCCTTTTTATGTTTCCATGAAAACTACTCATCCAAACCTACAAATCCCCTTCCAACGGTTTAGGGAAAAATCTCAAACCGCAGATATTCAATCTTTCAATTTTGCCGAGCAGTTTCTTTGTTTTAAAAATGAAATCGTACAAATTGATTCCCTTTACTTTTTTTGTAAAATGTTATTTCAACTGTTGCATAGTTATTTGTTCGACAGCGCAGTGAAATCACCAATCACACGGATTAAAACCGACAACCGTTAATTAATTTTAAAATAAAATAATATTCAAAAGTCACTATACGTATTTGTATAGCTTGATTACATTTTGAAATCAATTTATTCCCTTCATTATTAATTAAATGTTATGGAAAAAAGTTCTGCCAATAATATGAAATGGAGAAACCAATTAAATTTATTAAAGAAAAGTTAATTAAACAATCCGGGAATAGTTAAATTGAACTAACTTAGTGTCATCAATAGAGAAATAACTTTTTTAAATCAATTTATAGTTGTTTTCATTTTTTTCTGTAATTTTAGTTATTTTCTCGTCTTCTACTTTTAATTATTATTCATTTTTTATTGCTGCCAATCACCACCAGAGACCATTGCATCTTGAGTACACCCGTTCTCACCTGATTACAGAAGTTAAATAACGTTAGGTGCGTTCAATTCTTGGATGTGTAGCCACCTGCGGAAATTACGTGCTGTTGTCATGCACAGATGTCAAAATGAAGATCGCCTGGCGCTAATAATCTCCAAGTTGATACATCTGAAATAATACAACGTCAAAAATTGTACGAACTGTGTCATGTTAGCGCGTTTCCTTTCTTATCCCTAGTCTCATTTGGAAACCTTTTAATACAAACTGTTTACTTTTTTTGTCCTATTTCGTGAAAAATTCATTCCAATGGCATCTCAAAGAAATACTAGATTTCAGGCGGCAGATTAGAGGTCCTAAAATTTGGCAAGATGTTTGCAAAGGCAGGAGCACTCAGACCGGTGCACGTAATAGTAAGCGGGGCTTTTTTCTTAAGGATTAAGGAAGGAAACACTCTAATGAAAACATTCATAATTTTCGCGGAAGCCATACAAATATATTTTTCACTAATTGAACAAAAGCGGGAGATGAATTTTCTCATCTCATGGCTCGCTGAGAAAATTCCTGGCTGTACCCTGGAGGCCGGCGCTAATGGCCAAGATTTGTCGATGCGCCAAAAAAAAAAAAAAAAAAAAAAAAAAAAATCCTCAAAAATTCATATTCCTTAAAAGTCAGTATAAAATATAAAATGTACCTCACATTGTCATGATATATAAGTGACGTAAGCTTAATGTTATTATTGCTGTAATAGACTCGTGATGATTGCGTAATCATACATAGAGACATGATGGTTATGAAACGTTATATCGATGGTCACAGGGAATCACTTGTTGAGTTCAAAAAGTCAGCTTTTTATTGCATCTATTCAACTTAGAATTAACAGAGAAAATATGCTACTTTACGAGAAGCCAAGTGACCCCATCTTTCTTAATGATGTCTCTTAAACGATCAAGGTAGTGAGTTAGTGACTTCTTTAAACTATGCATGAGTCTTAGGTGATAATCATAGTGAGCGTTTCTCATTTTAGCCCATCTTCCAGCTTACCAACTTACACCCCTTGACCATCAATATATACCTTATCTTTGTGAAGGTGAAGGCCAACTGCATTCATCGGAGTTTCCCACGCTCCAGCTGATCACCTTGACCGTTCTTCTCCCCTACCCCTCGTTGGTTGGCTGAAAGGCGGGAATCTGTCCGTTTAGCGCTAACTGACCAGCTGATTGGGGAATTGGACTCCGCGAGGAAGCAGCCTATTACTGCGGCGAAGATTTCGCCGTAACCAACAGAGTAATGTTCGCCTTCCGACCTAACAACAGAGGCCGCACTTTGGCGAAATGGGTCGTGTTAACCGCCCACCTCCTCTAGATTCGCCCAATCTTCGCTAAATTTTCTGTCAGACTCAATCCTGTAAGATAGTGTCTAATGATATAATCATTCAAGCGTACGAGTTGGTTAAAAATTTCAAACGTACTTGCTTCTATCTCGTTCCTCTTCAGGATCTCAAATTATTATTTATTTGGATACAAAATAGGCCTCTTGATCCACGACATACTCACAAGCTCACCCCTTGTGGAACCCCAATCTTGCCTTTGTTTATAAATTAAATGAATAATTTGGCGTTATAATTCATCTGCTATACATTAGTCTACATTCTTGTGGCTGATCTTCATAGTAGGAATGTTTAAATCCGGATTGCGTCATGAGGTCAACTTGATAAGCGGTTTTCCTCCTTATAGGGGGAGGAAGGAAACACGCTAAAATCTTGCTCTAAAGATTAAACGCATACTGACAGATTGAAAAGATGATTTGTTTAAATTTAAATTTTAACGTCAATTTATTATTGACAACGAATTTTATGACCGGTTATTTATAGGCTACCGCCCTTTCCTAGCCAGTAAGGCTGAGCCATTTTTTTTTCGAAAGACAAGCCAAGTGGTAATCGAACCCGCGACCTTAGGTACGGAGTGCATATGCCTTAGCACTCACCGCCACTGTACGTATAGTATGTATTTCTTACGGGTTTTATGTAAATAAAATGCCCATCTAATTAACGTCATTGAATAGAAGCTCTTAAAGAAATTAAATAAAGAATCTAGAAACATACGCTTAAATGGGTCTGAGAGGTCCTTAAACATATGCCGAGTTTATATGATGGATGGGGTTTAATGACGAAAGTGTTTATACGAGCTTAACACTTGTATCCTTGACGTTTGTACATGTGCATTTATACAGGATTTAGTGGAATATAAAAAGTATTAGTAATCGCGACAAGAACAAGTAAACAGAAATGGATTATATTTACTGAGCGAAAATTAAGAACCTCCACCACCATTCTATCAGGCAATTGTCCATCTCCACCTCGAGAAAACACCCCAACTATTCTTTAATAACATAGTTCTGGGCGTACTAAACGCTAATTGTCCTATACGCGTTAACGATTACTTGACACTTGTTACTAAGGTAGCTTAGTGAGAGTGACAAGATGGACTGTTGTGTTAACCAACAGAAGAACCGTACTGAACGCTTCTTGACCACCAACGTTTGAACTAGTAGTTGTCACTAAAATAGGGGCAAGCCCTACTGACAAGTAGTATCCTCATGTAAACTAAACAACCCTCAGAAGCCTAATTATTACACAGAATATGCAGAATAAGCTCAAAAGGAACCAAGAAAGAGATTTTACTAGCCTGACTCTTTGATGATTCGGCCTCTAGCAGGCAACAAAGAAAAACCCTGTGATATTTGACATATGATTCTAAATGTCAGCTGGAGACCTTTTGCTTTTACATCCCTTTTCGTTCCAGTCAACGCCTAACCCAATTCCCTAACCCTTCGCCATTCTAACGCATTACGAAGCGAAAACTCTCAGGGGAACGGATGCTCATGACCCCAAACCAACTGGTTCAATGATCCAGAACCTATAAAATATTTGCCGTCCCTCACACTTATTTCTGTAGATAAAGGCTTGGTAGGGATCTGATAAGAATTTCGTGTTTTGTATTATATACAATAGCGTTCTGTGGTTTTTCTGGTTTTAGGGCTTTCAAAATGTATAAATTGAGAAACAATAGACAGATTGTGGGGCTTAGTGGTCAGAGTCAAAGACTCGTGCTTGTGGCAAATGTATCTCTTTCAGCAATGACCAAACCATTGCAAGTCTTTTAGCACATTTTTCCGATTGAGCTATTACTTATAAATCCATTTTATTTGTATTTGCTTATTGAGTTTTAAGACATAAAGAGCTATATAAACATGTGATACAAATATATAGAATTAGGGAGATAATTTATACAATAGAAAAGTTTTGTAAATTAAATATAACAAAATAAAAATAAAATGTATAGACATTTTAATTTTGAAAAAATAATAGCCTATTGACAAAGTTGAATTTTATTTTCAAGTTTCTGATATTTTAGTATATTATCGATGTGTGTACTAGCCAGTGTGAACAATTCGTGTAAAACATTGGTACGTCAATGTTTTCTTTACCTCTGTAGTTTATACGTAGGGTTGTCGGTTTAAAGGTACGATTCCACCAGTATGCTGAACTGTGCGGCACAAATGATTGTTTTGGTCGACTCACGGATGCAAACAGTAACAAATTGTTCACGAACAATGTAGCAAAGTGCGCACACACTTCAAGCGGCGGACACGCCTCGACTTGCACGCACTCGTTGTTTGCGAACTCAGGTTTGCTTCCGCTCTCGGATAGAAAACATTAATTTGTTCGCCCACATAAATTACGAGTATGGATTGGACGAATGATAAAATTATTGAATTTATTTAGGGGATTGAATCTTTTCGCTTTATCTGCGATTCTATTCATATTGAGTGTAGGAATAGAAATAAAAAGCACGATGCAACTGAGGAATCGGCTAAAAGTTTTAATTGTAAGTGTTGAGAAAGTAGAAAAGGTTAGTTCATACTCTTTTATTATGAATACAATTTTTTTTTAAACTGCCCTTGCACCCCAAACAACATTGATGAAGGAATACTTAGAAAATATCAACAGCACCCAAAAAGGCAAAGACCACTACACCTACGATACATGGACTATACGAATGGTACATTAATAGCAGCAACGCCTGTTCTCATGAATCCTGTATGTTCATATATTCCTTGGAAATTAGAAAATTTAAAAATTAATCTAACCTTGTCAAAATTCAAAAAGAATAATCCAACTTCTAGGCATTTTTACACTTCTTTTTTTCAAGCTTTTCACATAGAAAATACTGATTCTCTTTTTGTATACACTGACGCGTCAAGAACTCCACATGGGACAGGCGCAGCTGCTATTATTGATCAAAACTGCTACTACAGAAAACTTCCAGACGACACTAGTACGTATTCAGCTGAACTGGAAGCCATAAAACTAGGACTGAACAGCCTACCAGACAGAGAACATCAGAACATTGTAATATGCACGGACTCACTCAGTTCAATACATTCACTACAAGACTATTACAGTATACACCCCATAGTACGTGACATTTTTGAAATAATGCATCAGACAAATAAGAACTTCACAATTACTGGCTACCCGGCCACGAAGACATCAGACAAAGTACTGCAGTAGACGAACAGGCTAAACTAGCCACTCGACGACCAGCGCCAGACGTACATTACATGACATACCAGGATCTTCAAGCCTTATCTAAGAGATATGTAACAAATAAATGGCAAGAATCCTGGTATAACACGACTGACAACAAGATTCGAGAAATCAAGCACACATTACAGGAATGGTCAGCCAGTAAAAGGTCAAAAAGACGTGAAGAAGTAGTTTTATGCCGTCTAAGGATTGGCCATTCACGACTGACACATTCCTACATTATGACGAGACAAGACAGACCGACATGTACATACTGCAATACTCACCTAACAATAAAGCACATTCTGACAGATTGCAGACTCAGGACAAGTTTTAAATTACCCCACAATTTGACTGACTTACTTCCCGATAATAGCCAGTACAGTGGGTCTCCCGTGGTCTAATGGCTAGCGCCTTGGATTCATAAGCGAGAGATGGTGGGTTCGATTCTCAACCTCCGGCAGGAATTTTATCATCCCACGGCTCGCTGGTGAAATCATTAAATACCTCATGCATACACATCTATACAACAAAATTTGAAAAAGTAAAAATAACAAAAGCCATTTGGTGAATGGGATTTTTTGAGAAATAATCCAACAAAAAGATATTCTCTTTTTGTTGGAGTAATGTAACAAAACAGACAGAACACTTAAAAATACACAAAATAATCAACAGACAGAACATTTAATAACACACATAATCAACAGACGGATACTTTTCAGTCAATCTTTAATTTTGAACTAAGAACAAAGCCGTGGTTTTTCTCTCCAAATGGTGACAAAAAACTCAAATAAAATAAAAATAAAATTATTATGAATATCTCCTTTTTCATGTCTTGAATTTTATTGTCAATGACGAACTGCTTGTTTAAAATATCACTTGACTTAACAGTTTATTACCTCTTTCTGGGCGTCCATATTAACGACTGATTGCATTTGAAAACTATCTATGGACGTCCATTAAAAATCTTGTTATTTTTATATTCTTTTATTTTTATATCTATTTTTTGTACATCTATCTATTTTTTAACATTTAATAATGTGTAAGTAGGTGATCAATTGTTAGTGGAACGTTACGCAGTATGCAGTTGGAATGAACGTGTTATTTTCTTTAGTTTTTTTTTTAATTCTTAAAATTTATATTTTTCATACCTGAATCTGTAGTCCGTTATTGGGCTGAGGAAAGCATTCGCGAAAAAGCTGTGATTCATAGATAAAAACAGAAGTGTTTTATTGGACGTCCAGAAAGTATCATTTAATAATGGTTCTAGTGAATTAAATTACTGTTTTTTTTTAAGGAAATTTTGTCTATTTTATGATGGCATAATTAGAATTTAAATATCTTCAATAGTTTTTGAGCAATCCTTTCTTATTCAATAAAAAACATGACTACGTTAAAAAAAAAAAGATTGC
Organism: Gonocerus acuteangulatus; assembly: GCA_946811695.1. Taxonomy (NCBI): domain Eukaryota; kingdom Metazoa; phylum Arthropoda; class Insecta; order Hemiptera; family Coreidae; genus Gonocerus; species Gonocerus acuteangulatus. The sequence goes on along the minus strand of OX328129.1, from coordinate 59,501,589 downwards.
ACATAGCTCCTTTTCCTTTCGGAATCGGATCACACATTAAATGAACTTTTTTGTTGGAAATTGTGTCTGCAATTACCTCCTAGAGTTTGGCTACTTAGACCTGAATCACCCTGTATATATATAAACGAGCAGAAGGCTCTAAACGAAATTATTTTTTCAAGGTAGGGATTGTCGGGGTTCGGTCACTGCAACTTAATAAAACTACATTTTATCATAAAAATGGTTTTATTGTGCCGACGTTTCGTCTTAAACTTCAAGCCTTCATCAGGGCTGTAAAAAACAAGTAGGACGGATGTAATACTGAAATATACATATATATATATATATATATATATATATATATATATATATATATGCCTACATACACAAATAGACATACATATATAAATACATACATATATGGAAAAAGACAAAAACATAAAATACTAGAACATAATATATAGAAGAACAATGTGTTCTAGAAGTGTTTGGATTATTAGGAAAACAGATATAAGAATAACAGATTACATATTAGATTAGATATAAGAATAACAATATGGGCTTACCGATGGGAAGATAGAGAACTATTCCTCACAAATGCGGGGTCGTTTCTGACAGTTAATACAGGGAAACATAGGAAGAAAGGAGTTAGTGAGGGGGGGGGGGGGGTTCTGGACCACCCAATGGACAGAGAACATAGAAGATGAAAGAAAGAGCGGCGGAAGCGGCGAAGTACAGTAAGGGGTCATAAAGTCATAAAATTTTGTGTTAATGGAAAGGGAGGCAGGTATAAAGGGCTATATTGCAGGAAGTATAGGGGATTAGGATGGAGTTTTTAATAAATTGAAGATGTTGGAGTAGGTAGAGGAGATGACTTCTTTGTCAATTTTGTCATTAACTGGGTTATTTTCTAGGTGGATAAAAATTGATTCGGAAAGGAGGCGTTTGTCTTCGTTGGATTCAGTGGAAAGGTTGGAGTATTGGTCAAAACCAAAGTCATGTCCGTCTGTGATGGCATGTCTAGTTAAAGCTGTCTTTATGTCTTTATTCCGTACATCGTTTTTGTGGTTGTTGATACGTTTTCTTACTGGGTTTTTAGTCTGTCCAATGTACATCTAATCTAATATGTAATCTGTTATTCTTATATCTGTTTTCCTAATAATCCAAACACTTCTAGAGCACATTGTTCTTCTATATATATTTTGTTCTAGTATTTTATGTTTTTGTCTTTTTCCATATATGTATGTACGTATATATGTATGTGTATTTGTGTATGTAGGCATATATATATATATATATATATATATATATATATATATATGTACATATATATATATATATATATATATATATGTATATATATATGAATATATATATATATATGTATATATATATATGTATATTTCAGTACTACATCCGTCCTACTTGTTTTTTACAGCCCTGATGAAGGCTTGAAGTTCAAGCCGAAACGTCGGCACAATAAAACCATTTTTATGATAAAATGTAGTTTTATTAAGTAGCAGTGACCGAACCCCGACAATCCCTACCTTGCATCATCTACGGTCAACGATCTCCTCTCAAAGAAATTATTTTTTTTTTATTTATTTTTTTAAAATATTTCTTTAAAGGTGCTAAAGACACTCTTTCTACCATATCATTACCAAAAGAGTTCAGCTAACCAGGAGAGCAAGTCATTAAGTCTGACCACTGAGTTCTACAGTCTATTGTTTATCTATATTGTGTATTTTCTTATTTACTATCCTTTATCTCCGTAAATTCCATCTTTATAATATAATTCAGTAATTCCTTTTAATTCCTATTTTAAAGCCGGTCCTTCAGCAATAGGACATTACAACAAGAGTTATTGCTCTCCAGTCGTGCTGATGCCCTGGAATTTAATTATATGTATAAAGTTTACTGCTCTCTTTTAGAACCTTCTCGTAAAATCCCTCAAATTGAAATTCTCTGGAGGATAAGCGCTCTTATTTAATAATGAAAGACAATTTATTAGTAGAGTTGGTTTTTTTTTTATTACAAAAGAACAGGGTTGAAAAACTTATTTTTTGAATAAAATAAAGCTAACGACACTATAGCTTTTTTTAGTTTTTAGTTTATTATTATGAAATTAAACTAATTGTAGACTTAAACTAATCATAGACCAATCCCATATTTCAAGAAAATAATAATGGATAATAACAACTTCTATCCAGCTTGCGATTTATTTATATTATAATATCAAACATCCCTAAATAATCTTACAAATATATAACTTTCAGAAAATTATGGATGTGTTTAATACTTAGAATGGTTTTGAACACCAGGTTCAAAACCCGAGCGCGCACTAAAGATTTTTTCTTCTAGTGCTGCCGTTCGAGGGTTGGATTTGGGGTCCCAGATCGTCACTAGGCTCACCCAGCCTTTAATTAATTTAATTAATAATGGGTACCTTGGGTACCCATTAATAATGACTCTAGCAGTCGAAGCAGCCAAGGGGAAAATCAGGCGGCCGGAGCATAGTACTGACCACACTATCTCCCTAGTGTGCCGTATGGTCAATAATCAGATACCTCTACAGTATCTGCCCCTCTGGGCCCTTGTGGCCTGTTACGGGACTGATTTTAGCGCGGTTCCTCCCTCCCCCATAGGGAGGAACCCCGCTTATAGGGTTGATACAATGAAACAATCCGGAAGTGCCGACTAGAAAATTTCGCGTTTCAGAACCCCTAGAGACCGAAAATAACGGTGGTTCAAATTTGTATATATATATATATGTATATATTTATATATATATATATATATGTATATATATTTGTCTGTTCGCTCTCTAGCTAGAAGACGAATGGTCCGATTTTGATGAAATTTGGTACAAAAATCCTTCGTCCAATTTGAAAGGTCAAGTTCGTTAACCAGCAAAATCCGCCTACTGGAAGATGGCGTTTGGGGCGAAATTCGCGCAAAAAAAATCGTAACGCTTACGTTTTTGAGTTCATAAGCTTCTAAGTACTCGTTTTATATGATTCCTGGGCTAAGAAAACGAATGAAACCATTTTCAAGGCGATAGCTTTAACCGTTTTCGAGAAAATTGGAAAAATATTTTTTGAATACCGTTTTTGGTTTGGGTACTTAGAATCATGGGATTCAGTTGAAACATTTTCTGCATGTTCTACTTTCATCAAAACTAATATGTTGAAATTTTGGTTACGTTTGGAGTTAAGGAAGGGTTAGAATAAAATATTTTATTAACAGACTTAAAAAGTTTTGGTAACTTTGTATATTTTCCTTAATATCTCGAAAAAGGTTGAGAATCTTGGTAAACAAAAGAATACCATTAGAAAGCTTACTAAATGCTCTACAAAAAAGGTTCTGATGAAAGTTTTGATTAGGCGATGTCAATCGGAGAAATAAGTGCTTAAAACATTAAAGTAATTGATTTTGCTTATTCGAACTCTTCTTTTTGTCTGTTTTTATTCCTTGTTATTTTTTAATTGCTTATAGTTGGATAATGTATTTTACAATAAAACAGATTAGGCAAAATAAGAAAAACAATTCATTTTTAGAAATATAGCTTGCCAAGAGAAAAAGATTCGATGACGTCTTTTGAATATTTTCAATTGCCTTTATGCTGTTGGTTTTTTTATTTTATTTTTCAATTGATTTTATCTGTAGAATTATTACTATAGTAAAAGAACACAGGAATGTGTGAAAATATTTGATATTTTCCAATTCATTGAAACGTATGAAATGAAGTATCGGTAGAAGAGGATTCTAGGGTCTTGCGGACCTGACCCCCAGGTATAGCCATAAAACCCTTTCAACAAAGGCCGAGGAAAATATTATCTGTTTCTATTCTATGCTTTTCAAATGAGAATAGGGAACAGGAACCGGGCTCTCCCGTGGTCTAATGTCTAGCGCCTTGGATTCATAAGCGGGATATGGTGGGATAACCTCCGGCAGGAATTTTATCATCCCACGGCTCGCTGGTGAAATTCCTCGCTACACCCTGGATGTCGGCGCTAATGACCTAGATGTAGATGTGCCGTAAAAAAAAAAAAAAAAAAAAAAAAAAAAAAAAAAAAAAAAAAAAAAAAAAAAAAAACTGGAACCGCGCTAAGATGACGCAGTTCCTGCGAGTCGGACTTTTTTTAATACATTAGATATTGCAAGTACTCATTACAAATGCATTGGAGAGAATAAAGCTGAGCTAATAAATAAATTTCAAATAAGTAATTTTATTGGTGGAATGGAATGTTTGAAAAAAAAAGTTTATATACTCCTAATTATTTGATATATACACACGCACACATATTTATATATATATATATATATATATATATATATATATATATATATACTAATATATATATATATATATATATATATATATATATATATATATATATACACACACAATTAATTGTCTGTAAATTTTTGCGTATTTGAGAATGTATTATTTTATTAATTACCAACTATTTTACAGATTTATTACCTCTTTAATGTTTCCTGAATGAATAAATATCATCAATAAATACATTATTAAAAATTATTAAAGTATCTCAAATATTTATTTGTTTTTACGAAACGATACATTTGTACACTAGATTTTCACTTATAGACTTAGAAAGAGAACATTTGAGCCAAAGTTTCTCAATGAACTCCAATTATATAAAAAAAAAATGTTTATGTTTGTTTCATGCACTACATTGTGTTGTTATAATAGAAAAATTGAGAAGGAATTCATTTAATATTTCTTCTGCATCAGTGAGTAGGAACATTCCAAAAATTAATCAGAAAAAAGAAACATAAATATTGAGAAACATAATTACACACAAGAAAAAAAAATTATACCTTTTAGTTTAATTGATATTTGGGGTGATGGGAATTCGAAGGCTGAAATTCGCTAACGAGGCAGTTCCATGTAGAAAATTGTCTTAACTAATAAATTGTAACCAACATGTGCTTCATTTCGTGTTGCCTAATTTTTGTAAATATCAGAATTATTTTTATATAAGTCATAAGAGTTATTACCTTGGAGCCATTTCAGCATAAAGTAAATTATTAGCTTAATTAGGCACGGCACGAATGGTATTGAATTTTCATGTGACTTATTTTTTTACTAAAAAAACTAGAGAAACAAATCATTGAATTAATTAAAATTAGAAACAATGGAAAAGAGTCACGCCATAGAATAAACATGCAAGTTTAGCCTACAAAAAAAACTGCACTAGGAAGGAAATGGGCAGTTCAGGACAATTCCTTAGGCCGGTCTCGTGGGAAACTTCAGGTGAAAATTACCTTAATATACCTGTATTTTTTTAAGTATAGTTATTGTTATTATTGCGTTTGGTCTTCTGAGTTTCGCATTTTCTAAACATTCATAATGAAGTTGCGAATTTTGTCAGCAAGCCAATTTCTAAAAATATTCGCCTCAAATGGCATTCGACGAAACCTTATCTGCCAATCAAGCTATCCTTCCGCTGGAAGAGGACCTCAGTTATTAATAACAAAATGTTTCGTTTTTCTTTCTAAACTTTAGAACTTCATTTTCACTCTTTCCTATCTTAATCAGTTAATATCCTCCCTTATACTTTTTTAAGAAATCCAATGGTGTAGTTGATTCTTGAAGAGAACAAAGTTTATTGAGGATTATTGGAAATTTGGTTTTCAGGACGTATTGGTCCAAAATACATTTTCAAACGAATAATTTATACAAAAAAAAAAAATATAGATATATTTAGAGCAGGTGACGCCGCCCTAAATTAAAAAAATATATTAGGCAATTACATCTTAGGTTTTCGCGATGTCTAAAAATGCGCTTACATAACGCAGTTACATGTAGAACTCTTTGCCCATTCCTGAGACCTTTTAACATAAATATGCTTTAGCGATGACTAAACTGAAAAAAAAAACCATTACTAATAAGTGTCACAAAAAAGTGTCCGCTGGCGTTCGTAGCCATGTACGAAATAGAATACTGTATGTTATGCAGTACATTACATAGGTTTGACAGCTGGACCTCAAGCACACTTATGTTCCTGACTTTGAGCAGAAGGCTCTAAACGATTTTTTTTTCTATCAATTATAAACGAATTCATTGGGTAAGTTTGCTTCTTTTACCACGGTTATTTTAGGACCTATTTCCCTCAACATTTCCAATGAGTGCGAAATTCAATATGGTTTAAAATATAGTACCAACACATGGACAAACCGAAAACCCCCCGCGGTGTAGTTGATAAAAATATTTGTATAATAGAAATAGTATCTAAATATTTTTTATTATTATATCGAAATATGATCATATATGGACCATGATTTATATCCTGAGAGAACAAAATTTTATTTAAGTTATCTTATGAAGACCGACTTCTTCACCAATCATGCATGTCAATTAAATATATTAGTAACAAAACGTGTAAGAATACCGTAATATTTGATGATTCCAACAAAATTTAGCTTAATCGTCATAGGAATAATTTCTATTTTTATAACCCAAACTTTAAAAAAAAAAAAAAAAAATTATGCATTCATTAATGTGATAGATATTGTGAATATTTGTGCTTGAAATTAATTCTGAAACTCCAATGTTGGTCCTGATACTCGAAGCATACAATATGTACTTAGAGTAAGTAGTTGTACAAACCAGCCAGACATGGTTTAAGCCCCAAGAACTTATTCAATAAGCCAGCTAATATTTGGTTTACAGCTATTTCAAGCTCCATATTAAACTATTTCTCCAATATCGACAGGATTCGCTCTTTCATTATTTGTCCAGGAGTAATTATTAATTTTCGTAGTTTGAATAAATAATTTGAAGTGTGTATTAAGGTGTTTTGGCATAAAAGAAAAATGTAATCTGTCCTAGTTGAATTTAATTTTAACCTTTGAATCTCATTACAAAAATGTCTCATTTCTTGAGATATACAGTTTACAATAACATTATTGTCAATTCGTAAACTGTTTCAAAGAAAAACAAAATTCGTTTAGAGCCTTCTGCTCAAATTCAGGAACATAAATATGCTTCAGATCCACCTGACAAACCTATGTAATGTACTGAATAACATACAGTCTTCTTTTTCGTACAAGGCCATTGCGCATGCGCTAGCGTTCGCGCATGCGCAATGCGCCTTGAACTTTTTTTGTAACGCTTTTTTTTTCAGTTTAGTCATCGCTAAAGCATATTTTTGATAAAAATAATTTGAGGGGCGAGTAGTATTAATGTCAGTTGTTATAGTTCTTACAAAATTATAGGAAAAGTATAATTGAAAGGAATACTATTCTGAAGAAGTACAGAGGTAACTAAGGTTAGGGACAGGCATAAGAAATGTCGTTTTATCTTAGCCAAAATTGGTGGTAATAAGTTCGAATGGCTAGATCCAATTCTGTCATATTTTTTTGCCTAGCCTAAGTCGTAAGGAATACAGGGTTCTACAATATATTATTTTTACAAGGCAAAATAAATAAGAAACTTTTTACGTGTAAGATCTAAAGTGTTTGATTCGTTCAGTATTTCCTTGACTGGTAACTTTCTAGCAAAGTAAAGATCCTTTCCAAAGTACAAATCGTTACAACGGAGCTTCGGGCGGACAGATAATGCCCATCACTCTCCCGAGTAAGGCCTCTATTCGAATAACTGTCCATTTTATTCGCTCCATTGATAAAACGCCTAATAAAACAGAGCCCAGAGCTAAGCCGAAGTGAAAGGCCCTGAAATTTAGGTGAGACTCTGCAATTTCCGCCATTGTGCTAAATCCACCGAAAGGGCTGCTAGAATCCTAGCAAATATACGGGGGCAGAGGAGCTCACTTCCTTTACCTTTGAAATTCCACTCCGCCGAGCTCTTGGCTATTTACACAATTTATTACTACATCATTTTTACCGCCAGAAAGGTCAACGCGAAGAAATTACCCTTCAAAAGATTAAGTAGGTGTGCAAATTCTTCAGGATTTGCTGAAATGTTCTTTCTTGGACGAGTTAAGATTACTAGAGTCACTTCAGACTTTTATCTTTTACTGGGTTCCTTCAGAATTCTCCTCCGTTCGATAGTTCTTAAGTAGTCGTAGGACTACTGCTAGATGCTCTCTTTTATGGCGTGGAACTTTCAGGATCTAAAGAAGTTGAGGTACGACAAGTATAAGTACCGGAGACAAAACTTTTACAATTGATCGGACTGATACATTGGGTCGGCGTGAAAACTACATTTCTTATCTTTTTTTTTAGTGTAATCTCAAAGCCTATAGGATTTCAAATTACTTACACTTAGTAAGAGAGGTCTTACATTCGGAGAATCAAGATTACATTAAGATAACATTAGAAGGCTTCTTAAACCTTAAAGAGACATCAGAAACGGTTTTGCGCTTATTGGAACATCTGATGACGTCTGTAGCAGTGATATAAATCAGAAATTCGCCTTGGTAGATCTTCTGGAACATGATACGCTGTCTGATGCGTCTTGGATGGGCAGAACCAGTCCTAGAAATAGCCTTAGACGTAAAGGCACTTCACAAGACGTTTTACACGCATAAGAACTTCAAAAGTTGTTTTCAAATGGCCTTTTAATGTTTCGAGCAACAGGGCAAGTCGAACTATACCACAAGAGAGGAAATCAGTTTTCCTCGGCTGGGAACATCAATAGAACCTCTGAGGAACAATTGGTACCTATAAGAACTTCAAAAGACTTTTCATAACGCTAATAGACAGTTTCTTCTCTTACTACGAGGAACTTATTAAGCCCTTTCACGTTCCAGGGAATATTAAAAGTCTTCTTACAACTTTAGGAACATGACTGGTTGTTTTATGGGTCTTGCAACGTAACTAACAGCCTTTCACAACTAAGACAATTAGGATACGTGCTACACATAAACAAACTTTAGACATTTTCTAAAACTATCAAAGTGACAAATTCTTCTGACGAGTACGCCACAAGGAACAGAACAAATCTTCTTACACTCCCAGAAACATTACAAGACCTATTATTCTGAAGCGGTTAGAAGTGTGACCATTTGCTAATTCTAATTTTAGACAAAAAACAATCATTGACATAGGTAACAGGAGTGGCACAAAAGTAATACTATATATATATATATATATATTTAACTTCTAAATTGATTTAAATATTTAATTTTAGATTTCCTTATAGTGAAAAATTTAGCATGTTATTATTTTTACGCACAGCGCTGGTGTGGATTTGAGGACAACCTTAAGATTTGTTTTTGGTAAACTAAGTTTTATAAAAACATACTACAATCTAATTTTCCTTCAATATACACACATTTTATATACAAAAAATGAAAGAAACTTTCGAAACCCAACGCAATTTATCCCCAGTTCCCGACGATCTTTAAATAAGAACTCGTGTGTAAAAATTTATATAGGAGGGCAATGCCCAGAAGCGTTTTTAGCACGTGATGCTTTCATAAAAAAACGATTCATGACGTAAAAATTTAATGAACGGGTCTCACTTTTAGCAACCACTCATTCGGCATCGATCGGAAGGCAAAAATATAACTCCTTATAAACTAGACCTATTGATTTTTCCTAAGCTTCTACTTATTAATTTTTCATCTAGATATTTTCTCGGACACACACACATATATATGTATATATACATTTTAGTTTGTATCTTTGTCTTTTATCAAATTAGCGCTCGCACTTTGAGTTCAATCGTCAACAAATTTCGGCTCAGACCTTTAAAAGTCATTCAATCCCGAAGGCCTTATATATTTCAACTTCGACTAATGGACAACCTCGACATTACACAAAAAATAATTGACTTTTGTAAAATTATAAAATTACAATTGTAAATAATTCATTGACCTGCCCATGACTCTTTTCGAGTAGAGGCAGTAAGCTAAAATAAAATAAAAAAAAAAAAAATATTTCAACTTCTTAAACTTAAATCCTTTCTTCAGTCTCATAACAACCGCTCTCGTCCTTCAGACTTCTATATTTCTTCTCACCGTACAGCTTTATTCGAAAAATCATTTGTCACTCGTTCCATCTTGCTATGGAAACCTTTAATTCCTAAATTTACACCAGTATTTAGCCCTGCATGTTTCACCCAAACCCTCGCCACGTTTCAATTCAAACTTCAGTGGTTTAATTAATTATTTTAACTTTTTTAACCTGTAGAATTTTAAAACTATTTCCAAGGTACATTGGTTTCGGACTAGAAATACTATTTTTTCAGTTGATTTTTAAACTCAATACTCTGCATTCCCACAAGAAACGAGTTCGTTGGCAAAAAAAAATTGGCTTATTAGGAGTGGGAATTTACTCTTGTCTAAAATTACTCTCATTCAGTTAAACAGGAATCATCCGTTTGGTCGTTCCTTTTGATAGAATACTGAGCTAATCCGTTTGGTTTTCATTTTTTTCTGGAACTTCTCTTTCTTTTCTTTAGTTTTCCCCTTTGTAGTTCCATTTATGAGCATATGCTACGTGATTTGATTTTTTCAAGATCAAATAAAATAACTAACACTAAGAAACAAACTAGCACTTAGTTTCATCGTTTATAGGGTACACCGGAATAAGAAACAAGCTCATGAAACCAGATCAGGGTTATAGAATTTAATTGAGGCATACATTCTCTAGTTTATTTATATACCTTATAGCTGGTTACTTTGATTGGGCTTCATCTCTACAAGAACAAACTGAGACTGACATGTCCTCTTCCGTGTAATAAGTACAAGCTTTAGCACCATAATGAATATATTTATTTATCATATGTAATTCTATTAACCTTTAGAACCACCTGTTAACCAGGTTAGTTCTATCTGATGTATGTAAGACAAGCCAACCATTACACCCTTTCTTCTCTCAAAGATTGAGACGGCTTGGCTGTCTGATTCTCCTTCCACTCCTAGTCCTAACTCCTTCTTCCTGGCTCTCCTTCTCTTCTGATCTTCTTTGTACCTCTTTAGATCCACTATTTACATCAATTTTTTCACTCCTTTCCTTTGCATCTTCCTGTCTCGGACGATCCAAAGTCGAAAATCGTGATTCACAGGGTACTATAAACACCCGGAAACAATGTCATTTCATATTGGAAACAAGTGTTTTAATTAGATGCTAATCCGATGACTAAAATCCCTATAAATCTATTTTGTTCCTCCGGTTCTGATCGAAATTGATCCTTCCTACCTTATTAAGCCCGGCCGGGGATATTGCGCAGATTTACGATCCAAACTTCCGGAGTTTGGTCAGAAATCCTCCCCTACTTACTATTATTTCCCAGTTTCCCTCATCCGACGAGGAGAGGAGGGAAAGCGGGGGAATAAATGGAATGGCCCCCCTCGTAAATAGGGCCAATAAATTTGGTTCGCCCCCTCCCCCTTTCTCCTCTCGGCGAGCTTTATTTATCTAAAGGGCCCAAATTTAATTAAACTACTGAATCAGAACGGCCGAGGATTCACCTCCGAAATTGGGTTGTAGAGATAGAAACATTTTTTCCTTAAGAGCGGATTAAGGGTTGCGATGGGGCCACGTTTCCATTCCCAGCTCCCATCCAATGAGAAATGTGTTAAAACGTGATTAAATTTAAAAAAGAAGTCGTGTTTTCCTCTCGAAGATATTTCTAATTCTCTGGCTGAAATAAAATATTTTCCGGATTTCAAATTGAGTTTGCTATAAAGCTAGTTTTTTTCCTGTTGAAACAATTCGGTCGAAACTCCCCCCCCCCCCTTAGAACACACTAATTCGGTATTCGTAGTGGTATTCTACAGGGGAAAATGTGCTGTAAAAATGAACTAAATCGGCCTGTTGGGAGGGGAGGGGTTACTTGTACTTTGTTTAAATGGAATTCGCCCGCCAAAACGTACGTTAGCAGAGCTGCTGCTAGGAGCGCCTCTGTTTCGATATGACTTCTGATTTCTATCCCTTGGGGGACAGTATCACGTTCCAGCTTCAGATCAAAATACGAAAATGTGATCTTTTTATGTATTTATTAACTAGTATAGTACAATGTATAAACAAAACTCTGGAAACAAATTAATTACAAAATTAATGATTCAAACAGTCATAACTCATTACAAATTTAAAAGAGAAGAACTATTTATGATTTTATTTTATTTATACAGGTTATTTTAAGCAAATTATTTAGGGTTGGGTTTGTTTGGGTTGGTAGTTTAAGGGCAGAAAACGTCTTGGTCATCTCCGCCTTAAGAGTATAGTTAAATTGTGCGAGTTTAATGTTAGGATGCAGAGTGTTTTCAATATTGTCTGTTTGAGATAGATTTGTGTTCCTAAAATGGCATTTGTTAGAATCTTGCTTTGGAAACAATTTTTATTGCATAGATATAAGAACCAGATTCAGATGTTCGTAAAAAAGAAAGAAAAAACACACATAGAAAATTTATATATAAATTTTAATATTTATTTTATTTTTTATTTATTATTTTTTTGTCATTACTTTTGACATGTTTAGTCATTCATTTTTGTTTCTCTCTTTTTTCCCTCATTATTTATTTTTCCCCTTCTTCTTTTGTTTAACCTTTTTTTGTGTGTATATATATATATTCTTTTTATTAATTAATTATTTAGGAATGCAGTCTACCCTATCTAAATTCTGAAGAATACGCTTAGTTATACAGCTCCTGCGTGATGGACGTTTCAGAGTATCGCAACGAACTAACCTAACCTATTATTAAACGTTCAGTTTTTTTATTAGATTTTTGGTAATTGTAATTACAATATTGATCGGAAGCTGGTATTATTGATGGGAGCTGAATGCAAAGAGGTCGGATAATTCCTGCTTACTTCTCGCCATAGAGGCAGTAGACCTGTTGATCTGCAAGCCTTCAGATCGATAATAATTTTTTACCGAGAGGGGGGAGGGAAGTGTAGCGGCACGTGTGTCCTTCCCGCCCTTATAGGCCCCCCTCCCCCGCCAGAACACCCTCTCTTCAAACACTGTCCCTTCCATATCAACCAATCCTCAAATTATCTTTCACTTCCGATTCGTTCAATCAGTAGAGAGCTCAGATTTTTTTTTTATCTCTCCAGTCCAATGTGTAATTGTTTTCAGTTTACTTTTCATTAGTCAATAGAGAGGGATTTTCATGATAAATATTTTCAAAAGAAGGAATGACACTTATTTTCATTTATTCTTGACAAAAGAGCTAGGTACTCTACAAAAAGAAAATGAAATTTAAATTTTATTTTTGACAAAATTTTAAAATTATGTTTCCATAAAATTGTATTTTTTATTTAAATGTTAACGCCTACTTATATTGTACAAAACACAGATTTTTGAGAAACGTTATCAAAAAGTTAACACTTTTGTCTAGTCTGGGTAGGACTAATGCCTTTCATTTTTGCTAGAGAAAAGCCACCATCCGAAGTTGGAATCGAGCCTGGGCAGGGGAGTGCTCACTCCTCACCGGTTTTTTCCAATATGAGCATAAAATATGTTAATCTCGAGTTCAATATTGAGATTATAACTTTAACATTGAATATCATAAATAATATTCAATATCAAAATTATGACTTCAAAATTGAATATCATAAATAATATACAATATCAAAATTATAGCTAATATCATTAATATTAACTTCAATATTGAATGTATTATATAATAATTAAAATCAATATTACGACTATAAACTTGAAAATTTAATATCGTAAATAATATTCAATATAAATCAGGTCAATATTACCTAATTTAATATGATGTTAGGCTAAAATAACCAATAGCCTGTATAATATTTAATATCTACATTGTAATGTTACAGTCTCCTATTTACAATATCATTTATAATATTATACATCAATGTCATGAATTACCCCTTTTAGAAGGCTATTACTGAATATTACTAGCATCAGACATCACATTTATGGATTTTACATCAGCTATAATACGTCAAAGCACCAGAAGAATGGCAAGATGAACAATATTTGATAACCTAAAGTAAATTAATAGACATTATGTCATTCCGTCCTTTTTAAACACCCGAAACCGATATTCTAGTTTTATTCAAGATTGCTCGTCGTCTAAATATCTATAAACACGTCTTTTAACGCAAGACCATAAATGCAATATTTTTCTTCTTTTTTTTTTCTTTTTTTCTTTTTTTTTTTTTGGTTAGTTTTGCAGGAAAAACATCAATGTTCCAACAAGGACCATTTTTTGTTGTTGATCTATTGTACCGCTAAGCAAAGAGATTTCTTTACACCACTTTTGGAATGACCTCAGATTTTAATGAAACCCAGCATGTTTTTCCATTCAAGAATATAAGGAAGTATATAACATATTTTTCTGAATCTAAAATGGTTATTTTATTACAGCCTGCTAAATGTTTTGAAATTTTGCAGTTTTCTTTGATTGGGCCCAGGAAACGCAATTTGTTCATCTATAGACAATATATTATACTATACTTATTTATCAACCAATGTTGATGACATTTTCTATGATAATACTATGATAGATAAGGAAGCCAGAAAAAAAGTAATATAACCTAAAGTATCTACAAATCATCTGAAAAAATCCTAAAGTGTTGAAATGAAATATTTATTTTTAATGAAATAGTAGTTCCACGCGAAGTGGGATACCCTCAAGAAAGAAAAGCATAATCACAAAAGTTTTTTTAGCGTAAATATGCTTCGGCGTTGACGAAACTGAAAAAAAAACACGTTACAAAATAGTGTCCGCTGGCGTTTGAGCATGGGAGGTGGCCATGTACGAAAAAGAAGGCTGTATGTTATACAGTACATTACATAGGTTTTACGGGTGGACCTAAAGCAAATTTATGTTCCTGAATTTGAGCAGAAGGCTCTAAACGAAATGCTTTGTTTTATTATTATTCTAGAAGTTATACACAATCATATGAAAAAATAAAATTAATGTTTTTTTACTCATTCATTATTTTACCATCAAATACAAAAAATCTGGCGTTAATGTCCTCAACGATTGATATGCCTTAAATCCAACCAAAAAGAAAAAAAAAGAAAAAGAAGAATATAATAAATAAATAAATTGTTAAATTAACATTTTTGCTGATAAAGAAGGTATAACTAGGATAATGATAATTTATGGAAGAAAAAATTGCATTTCCGTTGCCCCATCGATGAAAACTGCAAAATCCTTTGCAGGGTGTTAAAAAATATACCATTTGAGATAGAGAGAAATATTTTATATCCTTACTTATATCCTTAGGTAGGAATTACCTGACGACTATTCGACTAGGTATGCGAGTTTTTTCTCCATTTAGTAAGTAATAAAAAATGTTACGTTGTGTAAGACAAATACAGATACTGTAATAAGAAGCCAGCAAGGCAACTCCCAGATGTCGGCTCAGACAAAAGGTCTCCAATTCCCCTCACGTTTCTAATTCAAAACATTAATCCTTTCATTGAAATGGCTAATTAGATGTATCAATAGTATTCTACCAATGTTTCAAGCTTGAATGTATTCACTACATGGTCTCATTGTGTCCTGGGAAATCCATAGCGTTCCTCAATAGTTGATGCGGCAATACCTTACAAGTAGTCGTATAATAAGCCTCCATGTTGAAATTAATGGGCCTATTGGTATTATGAAAGTGTGATCAAAAGGCAAAATTGTCACACACTTCCTAAGGTATGAAAAAGAAGTCACATATCAAACACATTTTTCCTCATGTCAATTATACCACAAAAGTATATCTCATAGATCGACCCTAGACTGTCGACGAGAAGAGGTGATCATTGCCGGGCTAAGACACGGACACACAAGACTCACCCATGCCTTCCTTCTGAATAGACAAGAACCACCGAACTGTGAAGTATGTAATGAACGGTTAACAGTTCGACATATTTTCGAGAACTGTATGAAATATACCGACATACTTCAAAAGAACAATGTTACTCAAAATCTAATGGAAGCACTAGGGCATGACACAAAAATAATAAAAAACGTCATCAAGTTCATTAATGACGCTAACTTGTTTGCAGAAATATAAGATAAGTTAAAGATAAGTTTATGTTCATGTACGTATAAGTTAATATATATATATATACAAAAAAAAAATTAGTTGTATTTTGAACGGTTAGATTTAATGTAAGGAATACTTGTAAATAAATATATTTAGGTGTAAGTGTAAGAATGTATGTATGTGTATGAGTATGTATATGGGTGTATGTATACATATGTATGTGTGTGTGTATGAGTGTGCGTGTTTATAAATGTGTATATGTGCATATATACATATGTGGTGCATGTATATATATGTGGATGCGTATGTGTGTGTATGTATGTGTATATGTATATGTAGAAGTAGCTATAAGTGAAAAAAGAAAGGAATATAGCATCTAGTGTTTAAGTGCTTTAATTTAATGAGAAAAAAATAAATAAGTTGTGTACATTTATATGTAATTCTATTGAAAAAAAAATTAAATAATAAAAAAAAGAATAAAAAGAAAAAAAGAAAAAAATGAAAATAAAAAATAAAATAAAAAAAGTAAAAATAAAAAATAAAAATAAAAAAATAAAATAAAAAATAAAATAAATAAAATAAAACAAAAAATATATATAATAAACAAAAAAAAAATACAAAAAAATAAATAAATAATATAAAAAAAAAAAAAAAAAAAAAAAAAAATTAGATATATTTTGTACGGTTAGATTTATTGTAAGGAATACTTGTAAATAAATATATTTAGGTGTAAGAATATAAGTATATATATGCATATGTGTATGTGTGTGTGTGTGTGTGTGTATGTGTATGAGTGTGCGTGTTTCTAAATATGTATATATATGTATGTATGGATGTGTGTGTGTATGTATGTATGTATATGTGTGTGTGTGTATGTATGTATGTATGTATATGTGTGTGTGTGTATGTATATGTATGCATGTGTGTATATGTATGTGTGTGTGTGTGTATATATATATATATATATATATATATATATATATATATATACATAGAAGTAGCTATAAGTGAAACAGAAAGGAATATACCATCAATTGTTAGCTTTAAATTAATGAGAAAAAATAAATAAATAAAAAAAGTTGTGTACAGTTATATGTTATTCTAATAAAAAAAAAAAAGGAACAGAATGTGCTTACATATTTCATGAGATTAATTAGTTAAAAACTAGGTTTAATTAAAAACAAAAGGTTCATAGGACGATTAAAACAGTAAGTTGTTCGTCCTTTAATTCATTCCATTCCATTCCATTCATAGATTCATATTTGAGCTGCATTAGAATGGAAGTTGTTTAAGTCACTTTAAGAAAGATTTGAGTAATTAGGGTTTCTTTTTTTGTGAAAGAACCAGTTATAAAATATATCTTGTAATAGTAATATTTTTTATTGAATTTTGAATTGTAAAAAGGCCCTTTGTTTACTATATCCTTTATTTCCCATAAATCTTACATTCAGACTGTTTTATTTAAAGCGACTAGCATCACTGTCTTTCTGATCCTTATATTTGTATATTCATGTCTGTTAGCGCAAATATACATTGTCTAAAACTAAATATCAAGTGAGTTAACCTTATCCACCCTCCATAGCATTGTTTGTTAATCGGACTTAGCGCCTACAATAATTCAGCAACTACGAATTCATGATTATATGCTACCAGGAATATATTACATAGGTGTTTAGATGTGGTAAATCGTACGTAAGTACTGTCGAGGGGACATCATTTGTCATCTCTTAGAGAACCATCATTAGGGAACGGATGTTCATTTAAAATAAGTATTGAAATGTATTTAACTATATATAATGGGGTCTCCCGTGGTCTAATGGCTAGCACCTTGGATTCATAAGCGGGAGATGGTAGGTTCGATTCCCAACCTCCGGCAGCAATTTTATCATCCCACGGCTCGCTGGTAAAATTCCTCGCTGCACCCTGGATGTCGGCGCTAATGACCTAGATGTAGATGCGCCGTAAAAAAAAAAAAAAAAAAAAAAAAAAAAAAAAAAAAAAAAAAAAACTATATATAATGAAATATGTATAAAAAAGTCCATCACGCAGGAGCTGCATAACTAAGCACTTTCCTCAGAATTTTTGTAGTGTAGACTACATTACTGAATAATTTGCTGTAAATAACCTATATAAATAAAATAAAAACGCGAATAGTTTTGCTCATTTACATTTCTAATGAGAACTGTTCAATTATTAATTTTGTAAATCATTTGCTTCCAGAGTTATGTTAATTCATGATACTGTATTACTTAATAAATACACAAAAACTTCATTTTCCGTCTTTTGATCTGACGCAGGAACAGGATATAGTCCCCCTAGTGGGAGTTAGCGCTCCTCGCGGCGGCTTTGGGAACCTACGTCTGGCCGGCTAATTCTAATGAAACAGAGTTTAAAGTAAACCCACCTTTCCAATAGACCGATCTACTTCATTTTTACAACACTTCTTTCTCATGAGATACCCACGTCATATACCGCGTTTCGTTGCAATATAGCAGAAATTATGACCGGTATGAGTATATTAGTACTTTAGGTCCGGAGTAAACCCCCCCCCCCTCCAAATAACCCGATTTAGTTTATTTTTACAACCCATTTTTCTCTATTGATTACCACCACGAATGCCGAGTTTCGTTGAAATGTAACAAAAATTACGGCTGGTAGTGGTGAATTGGTAATGTGGGTCCGGAGTAACCCCCCCCCCTCCTAATGAACCGATTTAGTTTATTTTTACAACGTATTTCTCTCTTTAGATCAGCATAACGAATACCTATTCAGCATGGTCAAATTAGTTTTTTGGGTCCGGGGTTAACCCCCCCCCCCCTCCAGGTGGACCGATTTTGGTGGTTAACGAAATCGTTCAATCGTTTGCTAATTGAACGCAAGAAAAAACAAAAACTCTGGCCGCTATCGTATTAACAGATATATATATATATATATATATATATATATATATTTATATACATATATATATATATATATATATATATATATATGTATGTATATACATATATATATATATATATATATATATATATATATATATATATATATATATATACATTTTAACGGGGGTCATTTTCGGTGTCTACTAGGTAGGATCGATAAAGATTTTAAGAAATTTTTCAAAAATTCTGTCGTGAATGCAACCTCAATAGCTACTTCCTCCGGAGGAAAGTGCTAAAAACTGAAAATGTATAGTAAAAAATGCCTATAACACTATAAAATATTGAAAAGAAAAGCATAAATAATTAGTACGAACCTTATTATGAATGGAAAGAAAAAATGGCTAAAACTCTCTAATATATATTTAAAAATAAAGCATAAATAAAAGTCAGGAACTCATTTTAAAAGGGGAAAAAATAAGTCGAAAATGTCTACAGATGAACAACATTTTGGAAAATTGTTTTCAGCAACATGCATTTTTAAATTATGAAACGTGAAATAACGGTGGTATGATACAGTGGTGGGGTCACCGATCAGGCCGATTTTTTTCTGGGGATTTTACATCGAATAATTGTCGACACGTGTCCGAGGGTTTCGTGCAATGCGCCTTAGGAGCTAAGAAATAATATAAAATAGGTTGAAGATTCATTATTTTTTATCTGGAATTTGGAAAATGATATCGACATGATTATTTCATTAGTTACTTTGTTTTAGAGAGTAAGTTTTAGGAATAATACAATTGTTAAACAATAATTTGTTCAGGTCAATGAAAAAACGTCTTGTTCCTTCACAACAGTTTATTTCCACGCTGAGCGCTTTCGGTAGCTCTTGCTACCATCCTCAGAACTGTGACAAAATGAATAGAATAAGACAGTTGCATAACAGAAATCTTTTAAATATTAAAATGTTCACTAACCTACACGTAAAATAATAAATAAACACAATAATCTTGATTCGTCAACATAAACACTAAAAAAACAAAAACAATACAAACAAAAACACAAGTCATACATGATAAAATGAAATGGCTCAAGTTGAGGAGAGAGACTCACCTATAATGAGTCCAGCTTCACTGCTGAGGGCTGACTGAAGGGAAGCAGGGAGAGAGCCTGCACAGAGACGTGACAACTTATCAGTTTGATACGTATCTGTCCTTTTATTTAAATTACAGGAGCTCAGGATCTTGTCGATACGTATCTCTATACTTTCCAGGACGTTCATCTGTGCAGACTTCTTCCGGCAATGTAAAATATACAGAGAATGGTCAGCTACGCTGTGTCCCGCTGCGAGACAATGTTGACGAAATTCAGAATCCGACCTGGTTTTATGTTCTCTAGCTCTTATTTTGAGTTTCCTACCAGTTTGCCCTACGTACGATCCAGAACAGAAAATATCCGCTGCCAGTGGGCTTATAGGAGATCCCATTACTAGACCGTGGGTGGATTTGTAGCAATCACCATTAAACAGAAAATAATTCTGTTCTAATACAACATTAAATATATCACTAATCTCGTTGGCTACCACGGGATTGCATTGCCTCTGATTCATGACGTGTTGAACAAGCGGGATAATTTCAGAGGAAGGGACACTTGTGAATAAATTTACAATGTCAAACGACACTAAAATACAGTGCTCTTTGTGACGTCAAGGATAAGATAGACACGGGAAATAAGAGTGGCGTCTATAAAATCGTATGTGGCCTCTGTTCTGGATCGTACGTAGGGCAAACTGGTAGGAAACTCAAAATAAGAGCTAGAGAACATAAAACCAGGTCGGATTCTGAATTTCGTCAACATTGTCTCGCAGCGGGACACAGCGAAGCTGACCAGTCAGCACAGATGAACGTCCTGGAAAGTATAGAGATACGTATCGACAAGATCCTGAGCTCCTGTAATTTAAATAAAAGGACAGATACGTATCAAACTGATATGTTAAGCTGCACGTCTCTGTGCAGGCTCTCTCCCTGCTTCCCTTCAGTCAGCCCTCAGCAGTGAAGCTGGACTCATTATAGGTGAGTCTCTCTCCTCAACTTGAGCCATTTCATTTTATCATGTATGACTTGTGTTTTTGTTTGTATTGTTTTTGTTTTTTTAGTGTTTATGTTGACGAATCAAGATTATTGTGTTTATTTATTATTTTACGTGTAGGTTAGTGAACATTTTAATATTTAAAAGATTTCTGTTATGCAACTGTCTTATTCTATTCATTTTGTCACAGTTCTGAGGATGGTAGCAAGAGCTACCGAAAGCGCTCAGCGTGGAAATAAACTGTTTTGAAGGAACTAGACGTTTTTTCATTGACCTGAAGATCTTCCTTCTCTGCCAGCAACCTCAAAGTTTTTGAATAATTTGTTATATATTTATTTAAAACGCATCTGCTCCTAGACCAATAGAGCCGAGGAAGCATGGCTGCCAGCCACCTTAACTTCTTGCAATTAGAAAAGACACAGTGATCTAGACTCAATGGGTAGAGCAATATTTTCTTTCTTGGTTTCCCCTTTATTTTTTCCACTAACAAATAAAATAAAATATCAAAATATGTAGCAAAAATGTGTATTTGTGGCAAAATATGGATTTTTAACAAAGCATGTAAAATAAAAACCTGTTTAAATGCTTTAAAAACACTTAAAACGCGCAGAATTTCATCAACAATTACGATTTAAGAATCAGAAAAAAATATGTAAATACAATAACATCCGTTCACTATTCATCATCCTGGATTTTTATACACGTTTTTAATACAAGATTTTGTTACCCCGAAAACGATTCAGAAATTAAGGGGAACGAAAGCCTAAATAATTTCTTACTATAAAGATTCAGACGCAAATTTTGAAATGATTACTTCAGTTGGGAAAAACGGTGTTCGATGTTTCAGAAGTGTTCTTTTCGTTCCATTGAAACAAACGCAAATGTGAATCCACCAAGAAGAGTACAATTGTATACCAATCCTGGAATTACATTCTCCTACAAGCATAAATATTTATTGATTTTTAGAGCTCGCGAACATAGCGACTTGCTCTTTTTAGCGCGGTTCCTCCCTCCCCCATAGGGAGGAACCCCGCTTATAGGGTTGATACAATGAAACAATCCGGAAGTGCCGACTAGAAAATTTCGCGTTTCAGAACCCCTAGAGACCGAAAATAACGGTGGTTCAAATTTGTATATATATATATATATATATGTATATATATATATATATATATATATATATATATATTTGTCTGTTCGCTCTCTAGATAGAAGACGAATGGTCCGATTTTGATGAAATTTGGTACAAAAATCCTTCGTCCAATTTAAAAGGTCAAGTTCGTTAACCAGCAAAATCCGCCTACTGGAAGATGGCGTTTGGGGCGAAATTCGCGCAAAAAAAATCGTAACGCTTACGTTTTTGAGTTCATAAGCTTGTAAGTACTCGTTTTATATGATTCCTGGGCTAGGAAAACGAATGAAACCATTTTGAAGGCGATCGCTTTAACCGTTTTCGAGAAAATTGGAAAAATAGTTTTTGAATATCGTTTTTGGTTTGGGTACTTAGAATTACGGGATTCAGTTGAAACTTTATCTCCATGTTCTACTTTCATTAAAACTAATATGTTGAAAGTTTTGTTACGTTTGGAGTTAAGGAAGGGTTAGAATAAAATATTTTATGAACAGACATGAAAAGTTTTGGGAAGTTCGTATACGTTCATTAATATCTCAAACACGGTTGGGAAATCGTGGTAAGTGGATAGAAACTATTTGAAAGCTTACTAAATTCTCTACAAAAAAGATTCTAAAACTATTTTTGATTAGGTTATGTCAATCGGAGAAATAAGTGCTTAAAACTTCAAAAACGTCTGTTTTGTTCTTATGAACGGGTTTATGTCGTTCTTGTTGTAATTTTTGTCTCTTTCCCCTCGTTTTTTATTGCTTTTTATTTTTGTAATTTCTTATGTTGCGAAAATTTTGTGTGTAAAACAGGATATGAAAAATGAGGCCAATTTTCTGTTGCTAGAAATAATATAAATTTTGGGAACTTTCATTAATATCTCGAAAACTGTTGAGAATTTTGGTAAACGGAAGAATACCATTAGAAAGCTTATTAAATGCTCTACATAAAAGGTTCTAATGAAAGTTTTGATCAGGCGATGTCAATCGGAGAAATAAGAGCTTAAAGCTTTAAAGTAATTGATTTCACTTATTCGAAGTGTTCTTTTTGTCTGTATTTTATTCCTTGTTATTTTTTAATTGCTTATAGTTGGATAATGTATTCGAAAATAAAACAGGTTAAGTAAAATAACAATAACAATTTATTGTTAGAAATATAGAGTTCCAAGATTCCAAGACCTTGTAACTAGCGGGACGGTTTCTAGTGTTGCCGACCCTTCCAGGTAAGATTGTAAATCCTACCTTTCAAGACTGGTGGAACCAAAATATAACTGTCAGGGTTCGGTCACTGCTACTTAATAAAACTACATTTTATCGTAAAAATGGTTTTATTGTGCCGACGTTTCGGCTTGAACTTGAAGCCTTCATCAGGGCTGTAAATACAAGTAGGACATATTTAACACTAATATATGCACATATCTATGTAAATATACCTAACATATATATATATACATATATATATATATATATATATATATATATATATATATATATATATATATATATATTTATATATATGCATATACACATACACATATACACGCACACATATGTACATATATATGCCCACATGCATACACATATGGGGTATGTATTATTAAGTAGCAGTGACCTAACCCGGACAATCCCTACCTTGCATCATCAACGGTCAACGATCTCCTCTCAACAAAATAATAACTGCTTCTATTTTAATCTTTCTAAATTAGACTAGGGATAAGAACGGAACCGCGCTAAGATGAGGCAGTTCCTGCGAGTCGGACTTTTTAATGTTGGCGGTAGAAACCACTCTCGTTATTGTAAATGAAGAAATTCAAGCGTTCAGGGTTTTGGGGAAATTTAGATGACTGAAAAAATTTGTATGCATCAAATACTTTCCTCCTAAAAGTTTAAGGACTGTGTCCATTACTACACTTCACGTTAAGTCATACATGTTTTAATAAATTCTACTGTGCTAAATAAAATTGTAAATATTTGAGTCTTTAAGGTGAGTGAGTATTGTGTTTAAGTGTGGACTGTTATCTGTCAAAAGTTCGTTCATGTCATGCGGTAGATTTAGTCTGTCTCGTTCTTTGCAATCAGTCAGTATGTGTTTTGTAGTCAAGTTTGCGATGCATATGGCGCAAACTGGTCTGTCTTGTCTTGTCATTAAATAGCGATGTGTCAGCAACGAATGTCCGATACGTAATCTTGTAATGACTACCTCTTCTCTTCGGGTTGGTCTGTTGCTTGATGGCCAAACACTTACTGTTTTCTTAATTTCACTTAATTTGTTGTTTTGTGTTCTGGTCCAAACGTTTTGCCATTCAAGGTATGTTTTTAACAAGCATAAATAATAAAATAACTAAAAATCTATACACACGTCTATAAATGGATTACTTTTTTTCCCCCGAAAAAAACAACAAAATTCCCAAGGGACACATTTGCTGATTAACGAACTGAATCTTTCTTTTTACAAAAGTATTTTTGTTTCAAAGTTCATCTCCATGCAAATTTAAAGGACCATTTTTTTGTTGATCTATTGGACCTCAGATTTTAATGAAACTTGGCATGTTTTTCCTTTCATGGATAGAAACATGCCAAGTTTCATTTTGTTAAAATTCTATTTTTTAACAGCCTGCTAAATTTTTTGAAATTTTCTAGTTTTCACTGATTGGACCAAGGAAACGCAATGTTTTCATCCATAGAAAATATATTATGCTGGCGCTGCAATCTTTAGAGGACAATGGGCCTCCACCACCATCTTGTGCTTTTGTCCTTAAGTCAGAGCCGAACTTTTAGAAATCACCCTCCAGGTGTTCTAGCCATCTTAGTCTGAGGCTTCCTAAAGAAAATGAATAATTCACAATAATAAATGTACATTTTCAATAACTTCGTCAATAATCAAACATAAAACTGAGGAATAAAGGCTTCTTTACGTTCTCATTAATCTGGGCACATTTTGACAGATTTCGAAGGTCTAGTTGATTGACGAAGGAAAAAGAATCTCTCCTGTTTATTGAGACTATTGGTGTCGGAGGTGGTAGAGTATGAATGGGTAAAGGAAGGGGGTGGATGAATGAGGGGTGGGAGAGGTCGATATGGTGACTCATCCACCCCCAATGTTTCCATGTCTCCAAGCGTAGCATTTACGAAGGAAACTACTCGGAGCAAGAATATGGACTAAAGATTTGCCTAGTGATGGGACTCCGAGTGTGCTAAATTCCAAGTAATAGTAATAACAAAGGCCGATTCGCAGGAGCTGTGTCATCTAAGCGCGGTTCCGTTCATATCTCTTGTGCTATTAATAAAGCAATAGTAGCAGTTATTGGTAGGGTTTGATCTTTCGTTAAAAATACAAAATACAATCTCGAAGAGTAAATAGATTTAAGGCGTCACAACAGGAAACTCACAGTATCATGGCGACTTCCCCCACCTTCTCAACGTTCGCTCTTAGACACACTATAACAACGCTTCACATTTTCTTACCGTGTTTTAGTCAAATACTCGTTTTACTGTTAAATGCAATTAAAATGGGAAACAGCCAGATAAAATTTTAGGTAAACAAATACAAAACCCCGTTAAAAAGAGCAACACTAACTATTGCCAATTTTGAAGTCCTTATTTCTCCGATTATCGTCGCCCCATCGAAAATTACATCAAATCTTTTTTTGTAGGGAATTTAGTAAGCTTTCAAATGTTTCACACACCACGATTTCTTAACCGTTTTCGAGATATTTTCGAAACTATAAGAAAATTCCAAAACTTTTCCTGTCTGTTAATGAAATATTTTATTTCTAGTACTTCCTGAACTCGAAACGGAACCAAAATTTACGTATCATAAATTAGATGAATATCAAACTTCTGGAACAAGTTCCAACTGAATTAATCGTTTCTGAATACCCAAACTGAATATTACTGTGGAAAAGTAGGTGTTTCAATGTTTCTCGAAAACGGTTAAGGATATCGCTTTAAAAATGGTTTCATTCGTTTTGATGAGATGCCTGCCTGATACTCTCCTTGCTTTTAATGGTTCAATTGACCCCATAAGATTTCCTTATAATTATTAGTAAATCACAAATTAATATTATTATTGAAGTATGGTATTACAAATTATTATTTATTTTATTAATGCATTACAGGAATATCCTCATTGCATGAGGAAGGACTTATATAATATGGATTAGTCTAATATTATTAAGATTAAATATTTTTAATCCATGCTTAATCTAACAAGAATTTACAAATATAATACACTAATTACATTTTCTTATGTTTAATATTATAATAGCAAAAATACTATCAAAAAAATTTACTAAAAAGTGTGCGTTTATTATGTTTTCTATTGCTTAATCTACATTATTCAAAAAGAGCTCTCTAGTTTTTAGTGCGTGAGACAAAATATGTTCATGCATGTACAAGGGTTTTTGGAGTTGAACAATTGAAAGAAATCTTGCTCCATAAAATTTGGCCTAATCGTCAAAAATGTGTTTCTAAATTTTTCATATAACTGACAGTATAAAAAAATATGCAGAATATTTTCTTCCAATTTACAATGTTTGCAGTTTAACTTTGGGTTTATATTGTAAGAGTGATTTCTGAATTACAAATTATTTTATAATATATATATATATTTAAAAATGCATTAATAAATAATTTTTCTCCAGTACAAAAAAAAAAACTTTTGCATGCCTAAAAATAAAAAAAATCATAGTTTTCCGAAATTTATTTATCACAATTAGTCCAAATTTTGGGATTTTAGTGATTAATACATTAAAATCTAATTCTATGATGATGATTCATTTTTCCAATTTGTTTTGTCATTTTAAGTCGACTGGTTTAATTCGACTAACTAGACTCTTGTGAATAATCCACGAATACTTAATGACTGTTTAAATACTAAA
Source organism: Gonocerus acuteangulatus (assembly GCA_946811695.1). Lineage (NCBI taxonomy): Eukaryota > Metazoa > Arthropoda > Insecta > Hemiptera > Coreidae > Gonocerus > Gonocerus acuteangulatus. Next base: position 59,474,741 of record OX328129.1, on the reverse strand, counting down.
TGTACAATATGTAGCAGCAAACTAACCGTAAAAAAAATACAGAATGCCAATCAACGTCAGAATCTAGAGGAACCATATGGTATGTGCGAGTTACTTACACAAAGCATTTAATATATTGCAACAAGACTTACTCAACTTAAGACTATTAACGCGTACAGCAAAATTTAATATTTAATTTGTTAATGAAAAGATAAAAACAGAAGGAACAATTAAAATAACATAAGGAAGGTATCATATCACTTGGTAATATATAAGGAATGAATATGTAATATTGTCTAATCGTGTAATTGGATATATGATTAATTGAATAACTAGATGTTTATGTATAATTCCATTTGTTTAATTAAATCAATATTTGTAATATTGTAATTGGATGTATATGCGCATTAATTATTTTGAGCGAATCGCCTTAGTTGCGGATGCGCTAACCAAGAGAAATCCTTGTTACGATCATTACGTTTTTATGTGAAAATAAAAATATTCCATAAAATTTAAGCGTATTTTTTCACTCCAAGTATGGAGAAACATAAGTAGATTTTATCAGGTGTTATTTAAAGAATAGGTCTAAGATTAAACACAGTGAAATAAATTTAATTACTTTTCCATTTCCTTGTAAATCTTATGATTTTAAAACCAGTAGATACGCATATATCTATTACTTGACAAATCATTAAGTTCCGGATATTTTCTAACGCATTCAATCAACTTTTTATCATCATTCATTTTTCCCAAAAAATTATATATATATATATATATATATATATATATATATATATATATATATATATATGCACACATATATACATATACATACGAATAACAGATTTCGTACGGAGCACTTCATATAACAGGAGCAATCGCCCCCAACTGTCACGGCAGGGGCGTAAGTTATGTCACACGAGTTTGGAAACTGGTTCGTCCGACACGAAGGGCTACGTGAAACGAGCACGACTCACGAACACTTTTAGAATTATACTTATAAACAACACGAAAAGCTAATTAGTATACTGACAACGGTTCATTGGCGAAAATTGGTAACTTCTTATAATTACTGTTTACCAGCATTTTTGCTTAAAAAATATTGCCTATTGACTGCTATCGTCACGCAAACCGTTGGTGGATTGCCAGTACTTCATTACTGTTGTGAAAATTGTTCTTTTGAATGCCATAAAGTTGTTTACTTATTATATCTGCAATTTTTGCTATTTTAGAGTTTTAATTTATAAACAATTCTTGGTATAGAAAAGTAATTTCAATTGGAGCAGTAGAAATATGAATAATAGTTTTCATAATTTTTTCACAGCAAAACGTCTGAGGCCAAAAACGCATTAAAACACAATTTAATTTCAGCACATCAACTAACATTCATTTTTTCTATTGCATAATTTTTCGCCTTTAAGTATTTATCACTAGGAAAAAAAACAAGTCTGTAATGTCATATAAAGCAGCTTCCTCTCATTTTTCTTTACATAATTTACAAAAACTCTTTTTCCAAAAATAAATATTCAAATTTAAAATTTACCTTTAATCAAGAAGTCCTATTAACTTATTTAACTTTTTTTTTTTTTTTTTTTTTTTTTTTTTTTTTTTTTTTTTTTTTTTTTTTTTCTTTTTTTTTTAATAAAATGCAATAATTCTATTTATTACAGTTATTAATACATCTCTATTATTAAAACCGCAAAAGTATTACTAAAAGCGAAAACCCAATCAATTTCCATATTATGTCCTCCCTTTTATCTATTCTCAACGATTCATGATGAGATAATATATATAAATATAGATAAATAAAAATAATATATAAATACTTTAGTGTGGTTTGCCAATATATTGTCCCAATATTCATATAGAAGTGAACTGTAGCACCAACCTTAGCTAACTAAGACTGGACAAAAAAAAAACGCATCCCAAATATACGATGGACGTTTTATGTTTATTTTATTCATTGCCATATTGAGGAATATGCTGACATTACGCAGCTCCTACAGCACCGAATGTTTTAAAAATTAAATTGCTAATCGTAAAAAAAAAGAATATAACTGCCATATTTTTAGTACGGTTGCATTGGCATGAAATATACAGCAATTGGCACTAAATATTATTTGATCTTGGCGAAACTTCAATGGAGTCTTTCAGAAGGAAAATCTCGCGGTCTACTTAATAAAATGTTCGTTAAGTCCTTAAGTCCTCTTAAAGCCCTGATTGAGGTTCGTTACCAAGTTAACTTAGCTCATCAGACCTCGTGGCTTTAATTAAGCGTTTTGAAGCGACGACGAAGCGTAAACTTACTTTGATCCTGTATGTTTGGCGGCTCGATATGAACTAGCTGTTTGCACACACTGCACAAACCCCCGGGGGCTTATGTCACCGGTTGAAGTTTTAGTATACCTCCGCTTTGGCCTTCACCTTTCACAGGTTCAAGCAGAGGAATAAGACCTCGACATTCCGAAGGCCTTGACGTCACTTTATGTCCAAGCTCCATTATTGTCGGATATTATCTTCATGGCCATCATAATGGCGGGAATTAGACACTTGTATTAGCGCCAAGTAATCTACACGTTTCCACCCATAGTCATCCCGACGGGAATGTGGTATTCCAAAAGGTCACCCATCCAAATACTTTTTTTTAATATATATATTTCTTTATTGTTTATTACATCCTGTATATAAATACATCTGGTAATATGATATATGATACAATGTGAAGGTTCTGTGCTCAAGGCCTTCCAACTTCATCCTCAATTAACGTCAGAAAGACGCTCAGATGACGATGAGAGGGGCCTACACAAGCTCCATTCTGCTCCGACCAGTGGCTGGAGTCGAAGAGAGATCGGTGAGCCAAGGAAAATTGTCGCACTTGAACAAATAGAAAGCCATTGCTACCACTTCTCTTGGTCACTGCAGCAGATCTCTAGGCCAATGTCTTTTGAGTCGCCTCGGTGGAGAGAGTGGGTGGGAGACGATTGATAGGGAGAGGACTTCAGGATTTTGATGAGTGGAAAGTTTAGGATGGAAACGTTGGAATCTGGATAATACAAAATCTTTAACGAGTGGGATATTGAGATCTTTACATCCAAATACTAACTATCTAGATGATCGAACGTGTTGTGGCTGCTTAACCATAACATTATTCGGAATTATATGAAAGGCATTATTCTTCATTCACCTTAACAATCTAAGTGAAGAAAAGGGTTTATTTGGTACTAAAAATACAATCATATTCCCAAATTAAAAGGTGTATTTTTCCCCACAATGTCCAACATAACCGTGGGATTGCCCCACTGTGCGCTGGTTTTGTTTAGAGGACTCCTTAAGATTTTCTTTGGTAAACTAAGTATGTAAAAAAAAATATTAGAAGACAATTTTCTTTCGTGATTTAGTCCAGCAACATATACCCATTTTATATATCAGAAATGAAAGAAACTCCAAGTTTCGGACGCTCTTTATATAACAACTCCTGTGTAAAAATTTATATAGGAGGGCAATGCCCAGAAGCTGTTTAGCACGGAATGCTTTCATAAAAAAGTAATTTATGATGTAAAAATTTAATGAATGAGTCTCGTTTTTAGCAACCACGCATTCGTCATCGATCGGAAGGCAAAAATAAAATTTCTTATAAGCTAGGCCTATATTTTTTCTAAACTTCTACTTATATTTTTTGCATTTGATTTTGATATTGTCCTTATATTTCTAATTTTTGGCTTTAGTCGCCTTTTTTGATGTTCAATCTATAAGGGCATATTGTGTGATCTAGATCTTTTAAGATCACAGAAATGAACTAATTATATGAAACAAACTCACACTAAGGCTCACAAAATAAAATAAAATTTATTATTTATAAACTCTTGGAACTCGAATTCATTAATCCTGCGTGAAGTACATAGGATGTCACATATGTTATAAATTACATAATCTTTCGAATTGTAAACTTCGTTTACCGGATTGAGATTTTCAAATCATTATTTTTTTTAGAAACACAAGCTCCACTGGTATGGAACCAAGATCTCCAGATATGAGCTTGGGGACGCTTTGGACTTCATATTACAGCATGGCAAGTTAGTTTCTCTAATGGGTTTAAGATTCAGTCAGACGACATAATGCAATATTTATGTTAAGCCAGAAAGGTTTGTTACCAGTTTCTGTGTCTTTATTAGAATTAAAAAAGTTTTATAGGTTTTAGGCACATCAGCCGAACTCTTATGTCACCAAAAATAAAAAATGTAAGAATTAAGTCACTTTATAATGACGCCTGACGCTTTGGCATCATAATATGAAACAAGTTACTGAAGCCTTCTAGCGCAATTGAGTAAGTATCCGGGCATAATAGCAAAAGTTGTGGGTTCAATCCAAGGCGAGCTATATTTTTAGAGAAAATATTGATTTGAAAAACATATTTTTTGGATGGATTTTTTTATCCAATTCAGGACTTATTTATTATTATTATTTTTTTTAATCATTAAATAGTTCAACAGTCTTTTAGATTGATTGGCTCCCCGCCTTTAAACGACGAATTCTCACATATCAATTGTTTTTTTAATTATCAATAGTCACAAATTATATTAATGTTAGAAATTAATATTTTAACGTCTCATATTATAATATTTATTAATATTAGTGCTTATTTAACGAAAACAAATCTATTTCGAATGGCGGGAAGGGGTGGAATTTTTAGATTGACACATCCATTTATCAGGTTGCCACTTTCTGAGTCGTAATTAATTATTCATTCGAAGTAAATTTCAATTATAATATTAATACTTCGGGGGATATTTCACCGATCCATCAATTTGCCCGGGAATTTAAAATGAGTCCTGATTGAATTTCAATTTACATTTATAAATATATCCCGTACAATTTACAGTTCTCCCCGTGTTTCATTGATCATTTGAACGGTGGATAAAATTTCCCTTCTTTGACATTTATTAGTTGCAGTTATTTTTACGAATTATATAATTAAACGTAAAGATAACTAATTAAACGTGTAAATAAGAGTAGTACGATATTATCGTTCTATCGTTGTCTTTATAGGGATCGATGCTATTATTTTCGGTTTTCAACCATCTCTCATAGGGTATCTCTATAAGGAGGTTGAAAGAAAACGTTTTAAAATAATAATTAAAAAGTCCAGGAGTTGCATAATATGTAAGCACACTCCAAAATTTATTTCTGACCTAGTTTCATTTAATGGAGAGTAGTGCATTTATCTCACGTTTTACCTTTTAATTTAATGCTTATCCCTTAAAACAAAACTGACATTTTAATGTGCTTTATCTGAAAACACTCTCGTACAATTAAATGATTACGCCCTCTTAAACATACACTCGTAAAATGGATTCCCTTAATAGCATTGCTTTATTTCTCTATTTTTAAGTAGATTTTCCGGAAATGCTATTTATTTTATTTATAATGGTAAGAGAGCAAAAAAAATAAAAATAAAAAATAAATAAATGCTCCAGCACCAGAAATGGCTCTCATAAATAAACAAAAAGAATCGCCATATGGCCATATGGCTCATTCATGGCTCATGTTAGTATGTTAGTATAAATATAAGAATAATTTTATAAGATTTTCGGCCTTTGTTCTTGAATAATTATTTTTAAAATAGCGGAGTGCCATATTTAAAACCCTTTAATTTCTTATAATATCCCTAATTTAGTGCTCTAGAGTTTTCACTTCTATGGACTCCTCTTCAAGAGAACCCTTCCTCAGTTAAAACAAAAATATGGAATTTTGAGTGAACCGCACAAGTGACATCAGAGTGGGATAAACATAATTGTTAAAGTAAAATATTCCTTACCTCAATAACTAACAATGGGAGCCAATGTTAATGGAAAATATTCCTTACCTCAATAACTAACAATGTGAGCCAATGTTAAAGGAAAATATTCCTTACCTCAATAACTAACAATGAGAGCCAATGTTAGAGGAAAATATTCCTTACCTCAATAACTAACAATGAGAGCCAATGTTAAAGAAAAATATTTCTTACCTCATTTACTAACAATGGGAAGACATTAGCACTTTAAAAAATTAATATCACTCGTGCAGGTCACTCAAATGAAGCAAAATGTTTCTTACTGTTGTGATTATTCTTGTTTGTAATTATGTTTATTTATTGTATACCCTATAAACGCTGCTAAAGAGCATATATTTCAAAATATAGTCTTTTAGCACTTTCCTCCGAAGGAAAGTAGCTATTGAGGTTGGACTCATGACGGAATTTTTGAAAAATTTCTTCAAATCTTTATCGATATATACATATATATATATATATATATATATATATATATATATATATATATATATATATATGTGTGTGTGTGTGTCTGTTAACACGATAGCGGCCAGAGTTTTTGTTTTTTCGTCACGAAACTTGGTATATAGCATTCAATTAGCAAACGATTGAGTTTCGAGTTAACGAGTTCGTTAACCACCAAAATCGGTCCACCGGAAGGGGGGGTTTACCCCGAACCCAAAACACTAATTTGACCATTTCAGCCGTAATATTTGTTATATTTCAACAAAACTTGGTATTCGTAGTGGTAATATAGAGAGAAAAGTGAGATATAAAAATGAACTAAATCGGTTCATGAGGAGGGGGGGTTTACTCCGGACCGACAATACCAATTCGCCACTACCAGCCGTGATTTTAGGTATATTTCGACGAAACTCGGTATTCATAGTGGTAATCTACAGGTAAATATGTGTTGTAAAAATAAACTAAATCGGTTCATTAGGAGGGGAGGGGTTTACTCCAGACCCACAATACCAATTCGCCACTACCAACCGTGATTTTTGGTATATTTCGACGAAACTCGGTATTCGTAGTGGTAATCTACAGGTAAATATGTGTTGTAAAAATAAACTAAATCGATTCATTAGGAGGGGGGGTTTACTCCGCACCCAAATTACTAATATACTCATACTGGTCGTAATTTCTGCTGTATTGTAACGAAACGCGGTATACGTCGTGGGTAACTTATGAGAAAGAAGTGTTGTAAAAATGAGCTGAATCGGTCAATCGGAAAGCGGGGGTTTACTTTGTAATATATTTCAATAGAAAAGCCAGCCAGATATAGGTTCACAAAGGCGCCGCAAGGAGCGCTAGAGGGACTGTATCCGGTTCCTGCGTTAGATCAAAATACGATAATACGAGGTTTTTTGTATTTATTACGTAGTGTAGTAGGTACCATGTGTAAACATAACTCTGGAAGCAAATTAATAATTTATCAATTACTCATTACGAAATTAAAAGGGAACTATTCATGTTTTTATTTTATTTATGTAGGATATTTTAAGCAAATTGTTCTGGAAAGCAGTATACACTACCCAAATTCTGAGGAAAGTGCTTAGTTATGCAGCTCCTGCGTGACGGACTTTTTTTTTATAGAATTCCAACTAAAACTTCCTCCTCAACTTTCTTGACTCCTGAAAATAAATGAAGATCATTATTATTATAATTATTGCACTATTATTTTACTATTGCAGTTTTAGAAATGAACATGGAAATTTAGCGAATTGTAAAAATCTAATAGTTGGTGTTGTGCTTAGAAATTGTGTTTATTACAAGATATACACATTCAGCATGATTACTGACGCGCATGATTTGTTCGCGATAATGTTCTTCATTTGCTCTTTAACTATTATAACAAAATAATATGCAAGATAAAGATTAGAGTAGGTTTGTGGGATTCCTGGAGTTTTTTATACTTTTTTATAATTTAGAAAGGAAGTAGTTATTTTTTATTTTTTTTTTTTTTATAAATCTGCATCCATTAAGTTTTGTTTGTATTTATTTAATTAATTTAAAGCTTACTATTTACAATTTAATTTGCGTCTTCAATTTGTCATTTTGAATGAAGTTACAAAAACCGAAATGAATGAGAATAGTATAAATTTATTCCAAAAGTTTGAAAAAAAATTCAAAACGCAGGAAACTCATATTTTAGTCCAGCAATACTACACTTACGTTGACAGCCTCCCTATTGTATACAATACAACTTCCAAGAATAGTGTAAAACTGATAGTAATAGAATAAAAAAAATAGGCAGTGGACTCAACGGTGTTTATCATGGGCGTATAAAAGGAGAGGCTGCATCCCCCCCCCCCCCAATTGGTAAAAATGTGTCTAAATTAATGTAAAAATAAATTATATAAGATCTCTTAGTTCAGAAAAAATATTTTTTTTTGGTGTAATAGCGATTTAATTGGCTAACTACTATCAGACCCCCCCCCCCCCCCCAATTCTCCTAGCCCTTCCCGAAATTATTTTCTGTATACGCCCACGATGGCATAGACAGCAAAAGGACGACATCTTTGTATGATCGGTAAAGCAGTAACCTTTCCCTTTCAACGACGATATTTACTATTTACACCCGATATGTTTTGTGTCTATTTCAGGCGTCTTCAAGAGCACTTGTTGTTACGAAGGGCTCTCGTCTCTATGGACTCACAATGAAGTCAGGAGTAACACTTCTCAATTAGTTTTTGGCCTGCCTTCATTGAGATTACCCAATGACGCAGGTAACAACAAGTGCTCCTCTTGAGGAGGTGCGTAAAATGCATGATATATATCAGTTGTAAATAGGTAAGTACCTTATAGTATGCTTTATCAACCCCAAGCCTCTGAAGAATTAAAAAACTATTTATTTATATATACGTATAAAAACCTTCTCCCCCTAAAATATATCATAAGACAGGCTCGCAAAAAAAGTGGTATTTTCCAAAGACGCGATACATATTATCATCACGTCAGGATGAAGTGAATTTTAAGGTCAAATTTCATATGAAGTCGTTAAAAAAGAAATAACTGAAGCTTCCAATGTTTTGAGGGTCGCTGAATTCAAATCCGACGTCTCAATCGGTGCAAAATCAAGGTCATTTTAAGGACAAATATGTTTATTTTGCAAGAAATAAATCTGCAGTCAAAATTATTTTAAAAAAAATAGATATATTTTTCCTTGAAATGACCTTGATTTTGTGGCGATGGGGTAAAACAGACCCCGGATTCGAATTCAGCGACCCTCTAAACCAAGGAAGCTCTAAATATTCCTTCGTAAACGATTTCATACGAAATTTAGCCTTCAAATTTCTCATATGTGCTGGGGTGAAACAGACTGCAGATTCGAACTCAGCCTGGCGAAATACAGAAGAAAATATGTACGGTGACTTTGGAAAGGACAACTTTCTTTTTTGATGATTAGATAGTTAGCCGTCGAGGTGATAAGTACAGATGGAATGGTTGGGATTCGGCTAAATAAACCTCAATATGATTTTGTTTTAAAAAAATCTATATTTCGGACGTTTCGGCTACTCATTGGTAGCCTTCGTCAGCTAAAATGACAAAAAAAGAAAATTAATACAGAAACAAACAAGAAAAATTTATAATTGTGATAGGTAACAGAACTATAGATACAGTTTAACTTATAACAGAACATATCGTCTTAAAATTCTTAGACTGAGTAGAATGAAAAAAAAAATAGGTACAGTAATTGATTTTAATAGTAATTAGTAACATTAATTGATTTTACAAAGAAATAAGAGAACTATATACCAATGACAAATATAGTAGCTAATAGTAACATTAATTAATTTTACAAAGAAAAGATACTACATACCAATGGAAATGCCGAGCGGCAGAGGAAGACCAAGGTTGGCAATTAAGTAACCATTGTGAAAGTGTCTAAGGAAAAAAGGAATCTGCAGGGGTATATGTAACTGGAAACAGCAAGAGGTGGGGGAAACGGGAGGTAGGATCAAACAGATGTTTATGACAGGAAAGGAGAAAAAGGTGTTAATGGAAGGATACCCAAGGGGCAAGGTAAAAATCTAGGTAGGTGGTCGGGCGAGTATTTGTTGGTCAGTTTTGTAATTTATATTGTTTTTGTTTAAGTTTATGTGTACACATTCCGAGATCTGTAGTCTTTTTTTGTTACGTTGTGTAGAAAGAATTTTCGTGTCGTCGAAGTTAAAAGTGTGTTTTTGTGTAATGGCGTGTTTTGCAAGTGCAGATTTATCTATTTCTTTATTAGTGATGGTTCGTTTATGTTGTGTAATACGTGAGTGAATGTCATTTATGGTTTCTCCTATGTATACACCATTACAGGAAGGGGTTTGGCAAGGGACTTGGTAAACAACTCGGGTGGTATGTTCAAAAGGGATGGGATCTTTGAGTTTGGTGTAGAGGGACACTTTTAACTTCGACGACACGAAAATTCTTTCTACACAACGTAACAAAAAAAGACTACAGATCTCGGAATGTGTACACATAAACTTAAACAAAAACAATATAAATTACAAAACTGACCAACAAATACTCGCCCGACCACCTACCTAGATTTTTACCTTGCCCCTTGGGTATCCTTCCATTAACACCTTTTTCTCCTTTCCTGTCATAAACATCTGTTTGATCCTACCTCCCGTTTCCCCCACCTCTTGCTGTTTCCAGTTACATATACCCCTGCAGATTCCTTTTTTCCTTAGACACTTTCACAATGGTTACTTAATTGCCAACCTTGGTCTTCCTCTGCCGCTCGGCATTTCCATTGGTATGTAGTATCTTTTCTTTGTAAAATTAATTAATGTTACTATTAGCTACTATATTTGTCATTGGTATATAGTTCTCTTATTTCTTTGTAAAATCAATTAATGTTACTAATTACTATTAAAATCAATTACTGTACCTATTTTCTTTTTCATTCTACTCAGTCTAAGAATTTTAAGACGATATGTTCTGTTATAAGTTAAACTGTATCTATAGTTCTGTTACCTATCACAATTATAAATTTTTCTTGTTTGTTTCTGTATTAATTTTCTTTTTTTGTCATTTTAGCTGACGAAGGCTACCAATGAGTAGCCGAAACGTCCGAAATATAGATTTTTTTAAAACAAAATCATATTGAGGTTTATTTAGCCGAATCCCAACCATTCCATCTGAACTTTCTTTTGTGTGTTTGTATAATTGATAAAGAGACTGCAAGAGGTTTTTTATACCTCTAGAGCAGGCGCAACAATATAGGGTCGGTCAGAAAGTCCTTGAGGATTTCGTTATCTTTGTTTGCCGGAGCGTCTTCTTAATCCTCCGCATAATCCTTTGCCCAACAAATAATAAGAAAGGGAACTAAAAAAATGCTTCTTTGAAGCTTTAGTTTTATTCCGTGTTTGTAGTTTATCGGTTTTGTGCTTTCAAAAAAAAAAAAAATGAGTGACTTCTGAGCATTATTATTGGCCTCAGCATTTTATTGAGCTGCTGGAACAGGTTGTAGGATGTGTGGAGTTTATGGATCCAATGGGTATAGAAGAACTTGTAGAGTAAAATGGTTTGTGTGAGTCCGCACTATAAAACTTTTAATGTGAAGGACGAGGTCGCCCTTTAAAATTAATTTAGGTATGTGCAGTAAAATGTGACATTTAATTTGATCAAGACTCTGACCGACAATATATTTGAAAGGACTGTAGTATTACTACTTAACACAGACACAATTCAAAGTGTGAAACTTCACAACTTCCCTCAATTAACGGAGCACAGTCTCAGATAGCTAAGAGAGCAATTACTCTAAATCAGATAGCTCAGACTAAAGCTACATTTCGAGACTCGTGAACTATAACTCCCATTCTCAATGCTCTCCAATTCCGTGAGTAATTTTCAACTTCCTTAATCGCTTTTCTTACCGTACCGATTAAAGTACGCGATCTGTGTAGTTTACACAGGGAGTCTATTAGCTTTAATGTGAGAACCGATCAGTGAGCGAGGCCGAACTGATTATTAAAGAGAGGTTACATCCTTTGATTAGCTTTTCATTGATTGCTAAAGAGAAACTCCGGGAAGGTTTCATCTTCTCTGAGATATTCGTACCCAAGATTCGTAGAGAAATCTCTTTCATCTTTATGGAAGAAGTACTTTAACTTTGGTCACTTATCTTGGCTGTATATCTTAATTTCTTTGACTTTTTGCTTACTCCGAGCGAAAGCTAAACCCATGATGGCCTAACGTGGATTATGGATAACATAACTGTGGACAAACGCTCGAAACTCTCATTGACTAACAAAAAACAACTTATATACAATACCATACTCTGACCGATATGGACTTATGGACTAGAACTACTAGGTTTCACTAAACCTTATAATTCTCACAAAATACAAACAATTCAATCCTTCGAAAAATATATAATGCTCCTTACTACGTCTCGAACCTAACCCTGCATAATGACTTCAATATCCCCTTTATCCAATCCCTGGACAAATCAGAACTTCTATTGAAATCTCCCTGGCCATCCAAATTTTTTGATAAACTCTCTATCCTCGTTCTATAATCCACAAAATCTTCATAAGAAACTAAAGGCAATTTGTTTTAACATGCCCATCTGCATTGCTCACAATGTATTAGTCTTGTGGGTTATATAATTGTTGTAGCACAATGTTGTACGTCTGAGACGTAACCCTAAGGAAGCCAGCAGTGTGACTGGTTAAACGTTGGTGAAGAAAGTGAATAAACGGTCAAAAGCCGAAGACCATAATGTTTTTAATGACTCTGACCGTTAAATAACATAGTTAAATAAGATCTTGTCCACAGACGTGAGGCATAATCTTATTGGACTTTACAGTTTTGGGTTTTTCATTTTACTTCGATGTACTGTACAGTTTAACTTTGGCCTCAAGGCTCTGTCTAAATCATGAGATGTTCCTCATCGTGTTTGAGCACACTTAATGTGGGACGGACGTTTCAGATTACGTTATCAGTTAGTTATAACAAGTATAAAAGACCATAATTTTTTTTATAATTGGTTGCATTGTGGCGAAAGTTTGTGCAGTTCCAGTAGAATTTTCCAGAGAAGATGTTTGGGACATACATATTTTCCTTTGGTGGCAGCACTTTTTCGGAAGCGATTCTTTTACATTTAATGTGTAGAATATCTATGAGACTATTTTTATTATCACTTTTTATCTTCCCGAATAGTCCATGAATATTCAGGTCGTGTCTAAACATAAAGTCGTGTACTTCTCGACGCCCGATAAAGATTGCGATGACTGAGGGCCACGGCGTGGAATAGAGATAAGGTTTCTGATGGATAAACCATGGAAGAGGGAATCTGTCTGAGAGTTCTGCTCGAGAGATGGATAAGGTCTTGAAAAGAATATCTGAATGTGAATAAGCAGTACCGAGATTCCAACGGGCTTCGGGGTTATGTGCTCGCTATGGCTCGTCCCTTATGTTATATTCATAATGTAAGGCTCGAGGAGTCCATAATCCTCTCTTCCTATGAGATATCAGGACTCCTCTTCTATATAAACGGGACTTGCTTGGAGTTCCTTTTGTCTCCTACTTTGACACGGCACGAATCGTCTCATCCGTGAGCGGGTAGGATATTCCTTCAGAGTTCCCAAGGACAACTATTTGTACAAAATGAGGGATCACGTTTTGTTAAAAGACTTTGTCACCGAAAGACCTTCTTCATCAAACTTGTGGGGGAAAGCTTACATGATCATTGTTAACATGTAATGGTCACGTTAAATAGATAAACTGTCAAGGAAAGGATCGGAGGAGATACTCCATGGTCCTGAACCGATCTTCGGTGTATCAAAAAGCTTTGTCAGAAGGATAGTAAATGCCTGGCAACAAGAAGAAATACACAGTTATTGGCAGGCTGAGCCAGGCATGAGACAGGCAAAGCTACTTGACCAGCTGTCGAAAGGCAGGGCAAGGTATTTCCTTCAATTAGCCAGTATGCATCTAAGAAGGATAGTCGGACTTCTCACAGGACATGGTCCGTTAAGCAAACACCTGTGCACGATGGGACTAATAGAGGACCCTACGTGTCGCTGGTGCCACGAGGAAGAGGAAACCTCACAGCATGTACTCTGTGAATGTGAGGCGTTATCCTATAACAGACTAGTGCACATAGGGATGGCAATTGCAACCCCCAAGGATATAGCTGAGGCTACTCCCAAGGAGCTCAAGCTTTATGCGAGGAGCTGCAAATAAGAAAGGGAGTAATATAGGGACGCAAATCACAATAGATCCAATAGGGTCGCAGTGAACAAGTGCATCACTGAATAACCCCAGTCCCTTTGTATTGTATTGTAACGTTAAAAATGATTTCTAGTATTTAAAACTCGATTGACATCGAACTATTATCATAACTTTTGAAATTTCTGCGAAATAGAAATTTAGTGGCTCCTAATATGGGCAAATGAGCTTTCATTGGACCTCTCAACTTTCTCCAGTTCTTAACCAGATACCCTGAATAGCCCATGAAAATGGGAAATTTTTATGACGGTTTGTTGTAGAGAATCTAATTCGACAATCGATTTTATATATGCTATTTATTCGCTAAAGCGCACCGCTGAGTCATTGCAAAAAGAAAACAAAAAAAAAAACTTCTTTTTGTCACTTTTCTGCCAATAACGTAAAACGTATACCGCCCCAAAACTAGCTTTAAATAATACGTAAATAAAGAAAAATATACTTTTGTTTTTGACGTTGTCCCAACAGTATATTATCAATGTGACCTACGTTTCATTAAAATTTGATAAAAACTTCTAAAATATTTTTGCACTTCATCCATTAAATATTAAGAATGTTTGAAAACTAAATTAATCTTAAAATGTAGGAAGAAATTCAACTTTATTTCAAATGACTGGTAAAGGTTAAAAGGTCATGAGTTAGATCCAATGAAGGTTCATTTGACCACGTAAAGAGGCACCCAAGTTTCATTTTCAAATTCCTAAAATTGTGGGAATAAGGTTAGTTCTGAGTCGGGCAACTTTTCATGGGCATTTCTTGTTAAAATGCCCTGAGTGGAAGCAGGTTTAATACAAGAGGTGATTCTCGTTAGGGCTTCCTAACAAGAAGTGCCCCTGAACAGGTGCGAAACATGTAGGGCGTGATTAATAAATAAAGCAGTTTACTACAAAAGGTTACTGTTTTACCGAACCCAAGCCTCGAAAGGAGGGACCCCAAGTTTCGAAATATTTTGAGTTTTCCTTAATATTTACACTTTAAACGACAACATATAATATCAAATTCCTTTTAAGGACGATTTGAAATGCTTACTCCATCTATTGCTGTCCGTAGTAGTATCGATTTTGAACTGAAGCCTTATGACGACGATCTTTTTGAAAGGGTATTTCTTTCAATTTAGGATCCACCGTTAAGACTTCAAGAGGTAGAATTGTTAATCCTTTAGACTACAAATGTGAGCAATCCATCCATTTTGAAAGAATGAAAATAGAGCGTGAGAGAAATACATTTGCACGGATGAAGGAAGGCGCTAATAGAGGAAGATGTAGTGAAGCTGATAGAACTCAGGCATGCATGCAAAAGGCCGGAGAAGTACAACATTTGCAAGTAACATTCTCCAAGGGAGTGTCTTAATGCAATAACTATCTTGAGTTCTGGATTAGCATCTGAAGTCTGTTTCAGAACTCAACATCAAGTTGAACAAATTGGTGCAAAGAGCATTCATTTACTTTTCAGAAGGAAATCTTCATGGTGGCGGTCCGCGTTTCAGCGCTGTGTCGCAGGAGAGCGATAAAAAAAGAAACAAATGTATATATGTATGAAAGACAATGAAACTTTGCAGATTTGTACGGACAACTAACGGAGGTTAACAAATCACTTAGTTTTCCATAAGCGTTTGAACTCTTTGTAAACAGGAACCATGGAATTTCTTGAAGAAATGAAGTAATTTTTCTAATAATCGAACGAAAACTATTTAGGAGATAACAGCAAACAAAGTAATATCAGGATAGGGTAGTGTTGTTAAAAGCAAGCCCTGACTAGAGGCTTCAGGCCTGAACCTTGAACCTAACCTCTACAGCCCGAGCACTGAGGGCTCGATGAAAGCTTCAGCCTAACCTTATCAAGCCCTGAAGGTTCGGCAAGGTTCTCCCTCGAGCCTTGAAGCCTCGGCCTTGGAGCCCTGGGAAGGTAGAGCTTCGGGAAGCACGGTTTTAGTAGTATAATAGTAGTACGACAGTGTTGCCATCACCCTCTGACAGAAGAGTTTATTTTTTAGGAAAAGTTACTATTTTTACCCAATTAGTAATCCATATAATTAGTTTATCAATGAAATGGTAAATTTAATTGCCAGCGAATAATTTCAATGTAACGGAAAGAATTTAGGACGAATCTACTAAAGTATATTTCATGAAACAGCTGTTTGCCCGCCATCCGCCATTTTGGAAATGAAATGTAAAAGGCTTCAAAGGATGCGCCTTCTCCCGAGGCGAGCCTTCAAGGCTCGCGTCTTCTATCGAGCCGAGCCTTCAAGGCTCGCGCTTTCTCTCGAGCCCTGTCCAAGCTCTGAGAGCTCGAGCTTTTAGGAGCTGAGCCTTAAAGGCGCGCTCTTTCACAACACTAGGATAGGGTTGTTTGGAATATAGAGGTCAATTCTGGCGTCTAGCGGGCAATAACATGTGCCAGGTTTCAGTCAGAAATAATCAAAACATATTTTTGGCTGTTGGAGTGACGAAGTAAATAATGTTTGGAAGTCCTCAAACTTTTCCATCTCATGATTTTTGTTCACCCATTTACTTCTCACATCACTAATAAGTAACAATATTTTAAAAATTGGTTAACCAGAAGTGACAAACATGCACCTTAAGACAATATCGTCCGTGCACGTAAGTCTACTGGGTATAGATCTGGACTCCTGGGTGGCCTTGGGGTGTAGCCTCGTCTGGAAATCATCTTTTCCGGAAACATTTTTTGACCAAAGGCAGGACCTCTTTGGATGTGTGACAAGAGGTTTCGTCTTGCTGAAACCATGTGTTACGATTGTAGCCAGCAAATTCCAGCAGCATCGGTGCCAAGAACTCCCGTAGCATTTTCACATACTCAGTAGAATTAACAGTAACCGAACGGCCGCACGAATCTTCGAAAAAGATGGGCCCATAAGCCAAATACACAACTCCAACTAAAAGAAAAAATCAGCCAAGAGATGGCGGTCTCCTTGCTGGCGATTATTTGAAAATTTCGGTAGTCACTTCGAAGAGTGCAAAAGGGAGTGCAAACGGTGGTCATTTAGACGATGTAAGTTAAAAAAAAAAAAAAAAATCCGATTAGCTAATTAGCTTTCTTGTAAATAAACAATTTTTAAAATATGTCAAATGGTTTTTTATACGATTTTTTCAAATGTTAACTTAATTAAATGTTAACTTAATTCATGGCCCATCCTGTGTGTTCCTTCAAAGGGCCTCGGGAGAAAAATGCCAGAAGGGGAAAATAATATGATAACCCGGAGGGGGGGGGGGGGGGGGTTGAATAATAAAGGATCAATAGTTGCTGGACCATATCGATTCCACGTCAGAAACATTACACTGGTTAATGTCAGGAACAGGCAGAACAACAACCTAAAACTAACAATGGGAGTTGCGCATTCGTACGAGTTATTGATTCCTTTGTATGAGGTACTCTCTCTCTTTCTGTCTTGTATCCAATGTTGTAACATAATACAATAGTCATATTCTTGTTTCCTACTTCAATATCGATTTCAAATAGACTATCCTTAATACAATACGACAATACCTGATGGGTGTATGAAGGATATTTAAGTAAACGTAAACATTTGTACATTCTGACCGAATTGTTGAATAAAACATTATTCGTTAATAAATCGGTCAGTGTACAAGTTACAACCTTTTTCTTGTTTTCCGCAAATATTCAGTCAATTATTTAGCCTTTGCGTAGAGATATGAGGTAAATCGCATTAAATGGCTGGAGTTGACTAAGGCGACAGAACACTTAATGCTAAACTGTTTATTTTAGTTTGTAGTTATAAAATTACTCAACCATTCCTATGGTGGAGATGGAGATAGTTAGCCGTTGCAGTGATACGAAGACCAGGGATGGTTGGGATTCGGCTAGAAGGAAAAAACGTCATACCTTCAGGAAGAAATCTGTATTGGACGTTTCGGCTGCACGTTGGCAGCCTTCTTCAGCGCTAGAGAATGCCTAGGGGGGAGGGAGGAAGACCAAGAAGACATTTAGGTAACCATGGTTGAATGTATGGGTGTAAGTACCATACATTCAACCATGGTTACCTAAATGTCTTCCTGGTTTTCCTCCCTCCCCTCTAGTCATCCCCTAGTGCTGAAGAAGGCTGCCAACGTGCAGCCGAAACGTCCAATGCAGATTTCTTCCTGAAGGTCTGACGTTTTTTTCCTCCTAGCCGAATCCCTGGTCTTCGAACCATTCCTATGGTTGGACAAAATATGTTTTAATCTAGAGCACATGTCTTTTTAAATCAAGAATACTCGGAAATAATGAATACATATTTACGGTTTGTCATTAGCCAAATTAAAAAAAAAAAAAAAAAAAAAAAAAAAAAAAAAAAAAAAAAAAAAAAAAAAAAAAAAAAAAAAAAAAAACGTTTAAAGGCTTACAGGATACTCAACATTGTTAAGGACTTGATGACTTTGTGTTATGAAATGGAAATATATTATGAAACTGGTAAATTCTGTACAATATAAAATATGTATATAGATAAATACAAAAAGAGCAAATCTTACAGAAGCAATGTAATTTATTTAACAAAGAAAAAAAAAAAAACGAAACTGAAATTCAACTATTCAACTGGCTGGAAATTCAACTATTTCCACTCCAGTTCAGTATGAAACTTAAATTAAATTTTAATTGGATTTATATTTAAGGAAAAACGATGTTATCACCAAAAGTAATTTCGTGGTTCAAAAAAGCAAGAAATTACAAAAAATAAATTAAATTAAACCCTCTTTTCGTTAACGAAAGTGCCGAGAGAGTAAATTCAACCGAAGTATTTTCCGGCTTGTTGGTTAAAGAAATTCCTACAAGTAAGTCTAAAGTATTAAAGCACAACAAAGCCCCCCCCGTGCTTTGAGTAGCTTAGAGAATGCAGCGATGCTTGAAGGAAGGAAGGACCGTCCGAAGCCCCTGGATTCCTGGCTGTAAGTATTTTCGGATATATCCGGACCCTCCACATCGGAAAAACCTCAACTCCACCCTTTTTGGGGTCTGGGAAACCGCTCTGCTGAAATACCGCGGTCTTGGAAGAGTGTGTTAGCAGAATAATTCAACTCTTTAGTGGTTTAGAGTGGGAAAGGAACGGAAATTATCTTTATTCTTTAATTTATAAGCTCAAACAAATTAAAAAAAAATAAAAAAAGGGTCTTTTTTACTTTACCCACGCCAGTTACTTTTTAGAATAACGTCATAATATTCTGTTACAATATTGTAACAGGTGTTGCTAGGCTACATAAAGTTTATACATGAAAGAGGTTATAGATTATAAGACACGTTCTAGTGTTAAGAAGAAGTTACGAAAACGAAGATATATTTCAGTGTATATTAAAATCAATAAAAGCCTATTGGCCTCCGGAATAATCAACCATTTGTATTTTCAATTTTTTTTTGTTTACATTTGTTGAATAAATAATTTATTTAAACTAATTATTAGTTTAAAAATCTGTTCTTCATAACTATTAACTTAATGATACGATAAATAACTGTTTTAGTAATAAAAGTAACTGGCGTGGGTAAAGTAAAAAAGACCCAAAAAAACATTATTTTGGTATGTAAATAATCACCATTAGGTACTAAGTTAGAATGCATAATAGTTTGACATTTAAAAAAAAAAAAAAAAAAAAAAAAAAAAAAAAAAAAATCTTTTAATATTTCATATATATAAACTTTTTCATTTTTTTTTTATTCATAGGCATAAATTATATATATATATTTTTTTTTTTGATGGAACGGTATTTTTCTCCAGCGGTGGTACTCCTCCTCACTTCTTCCTGGAATATTTGGATGCGTTCATCTCCATCTTCTTCAGGCAGGTTATTAATGTTTCTTCCTCGGTGGTTGCCGAGGGAATGACATATATATATATATATATATATATATATATATATATATATATATATATATATATATATAAAAATTTGAACCCTTGAATTTTTATGACTTTAAAGTATTTAATTTTAAAATGTAGGATGTCGCAAAGCATAAATCTTGAAGATATACTTGTACAACTCATTAGACACGAGATGGTTCCAAGTAGTTCGTGTGAATTCCTACAGAGTGCCGCACTGCAGTGAACTAACCAAGGAACTGGTTCACACGAATTATATCCTGACTATAAATCAGTTAGAAAGACATCGGTCGTGGAAGGAATTTAATATGGTCTCCAGTAGAAGAGGTTTTGCCAATGGCGTGTAGTTAGATGTGAGAGAACCTCAACAGTGCAGTGCGCCGTATGTGTTCTTATGTAATATGTACTTAACGCTTTAAATGCAGATTCACATTTCGTCGAATACTGAACTAGGTTTGGCAAGGAACTGAGCTAGCCTTTCTTCTCCAGTGGTAGTTTTTGAAGCATTATTTTTATGAGGTCTTCTTTTTAGCACTTTCCTCCGAAGGAAAGTAGCTATTGAGGTGACGGAATTTTTGAAACATTTCTTCAAATCTTTATCGATCCTACCTAGTAGACACCGAGTTTTAATTGCCTATAGTTGGATAATGTATTTGACAATAAAACAGGTTAAGTAAAATAAGAAAAACAATTTATTGTTAGAAATGTAGCTTCGAGAGAGATTCGAAGACCTTGTGACAATTTTCAACTGCCTTTCTTGGGTTGGCCGACCCATCCAGGTAAGATCATAAATCAAGTGTTTTCAAGAAAAGTGGAACCAAAACAATAACTGCTTCTATTTTAATCTTTCCAAATGAGACTAGGGATAAGAACGGAACCGCGCGAAGATGATGCAGTTCCTGCGTGTCGGGCTTTTTTTGTACGTCTCAGACGGTATTCAGCGCAGTATTGTTCTATTCTCGAGGCTACCCAATCTGTCCTACATCGAATCTTCCTCTGTCTCATGGAAGAAGATAAAAAACACCCTTGTCTTGTAGCCTCTGTTTGTGCTTAGCCGATCCGAACAAGCTGTTTAAAGTCATTAAGAGGCTGTAGCCTTTTTTGAAACACGATATGTCGTTTGACCCCCGTGTGCGACGCCCAGTGGGGCCAAACGACTTTTCGTGTTTCAAAAAACGCTACAGCCTCCAAATCTTAACCGATTTCAAAACTTTTATTTTTAAATGAAAGCTAATACATTTTTTTTGGCTAAACGTTTGGTTTTTTTTTCCTCTGTTCATTAAATTACGTGTAAATAATTCACAAATTTTTACAATTCAACATAAAATAATATTTTATTTTTCTTCTAACTTAATATCAGCTCTGACATATTATAGGACCTATTTCCTCTTAACATTACCGATGTGTGCGAAATTCAATATGGTTTAAAATGTAGTAACAACAGATGGACCAACTGCAAACCCCCAGCGGACAGTTGGCATTAACATCCTTGAAAATAAACGTTCAAATCCCGATTAGACTAGGAAAAAATCAGACTGACATCTTCAAAACGTAAATTTATCTTAATTCAACAATGAGATTAATTTTTTTGAATGATTTCAAAATAGATTTTGATTTTTCCAAGTCTAATCAGGGTTTGAATGTTTAATTTCACCGATATCTGTGGTAATATTAAGTTAGATTGAAAATATAATATTATTTTATGTTCAATTGTAAAAGTTTGTGAATTATTTAAACGTAATTTAATAAACAGGGGGAAAAAAATACAAAAATATGGCTCGACAAAGTATTTTTTAGTTTTATTAGCTTTCATTTAAAAAATAATGCATTGAAATCGGTTAAGATTTAGAGGCTGTAGCTCTCTTTGAAACACGAAATGTCTTTTTTATTCTCCGCTCTCTGCTTTTGTAATTTTTAGCACTTTCCTCCGAAGGAAAGTAGCTATTGAGGTTGCACTTATGACGGAATTTTTGAAAAATGTCTTCGAATCTTTATCGATCCTACCTAGTAGACACCGAAAATGACCCCCGTTAAAATTTATATATATATGCATATATATATATATATATATATATATATATATATATATATGTGTGTGTGTGTGTGTGTGTCTGTTAACACGATAGCGGCCAGAGTTTTTGTTTTTTCTCCACAAAACGTGGTATATAGCGTTCAATTAGCAAACGATTGAACGCGTTCGTTAACCACCAAAATCGGTCCATCGGGAGGGGGGGGTTTACCCCGGACCCAAAACACTAATTTGACCATGCCAGCCAAAGTTTTCGTTATATTTCAACGAAACTCGGTATTCGTTACGTTGATCTAAAGACAGAAATACGTTGTAAAAATAAACTAAATCGGTTCATTAGGAGGGGGGGGGGGTTACTCCGGACCCACAAAACCAATTTGTCACTGCCAGCCATAATTTTTGTTACCTTTCAACGAAACTTGGTATTCGTGGTGGTAATCAACACAGAAAAATGGGATATAAAAATAATCTAAATCGGGTTATTTGGAGGGGGGGTTTACTCCGGACCTAAAGTACTAATATACTCATAACGGTCGTAATTTCTGCTGTATTGTAACGAAACGCGGTATACGTCGTGGGTATCTCATGGGAAAGAAGTGTTGTAAAAATGAAGTAAATCGGTCTATTGGAAAGGAGGGTTTACTTTAAACTGTGTTTCATTACAATTAGCCCGTCAGACGTAGGTTCGCAAAGGCGCCGCGAGGAGCGCTATCTCCCACTAGGGGGACAGTATCCTGTTCCTGCGTCAGATCAAAAGACGGAATGTGAAGTTTTTGTGTATTTATTAAATAGTACAGTATTATGTATAAACATAACTCTGGATGCAAATTATTTGCAAAATTAATAATTGAACAGTCCTCATAAGAAATGTAAATGAGCAGAACTATTCACATTTTTATTTTATTAATATAGGTTATTTACAGCAAATTATTCAGTAATGTAGTCTACTCTACAAAAATTCTGAGGAAAGTGCTTAGTTTTGCAGCTCCTGCGTGACGGACTTTTTTTTTTCTTTTTAATACTGCTGATTGTTCTGTCCACCCCCCTAGTAAGCTAGTAGCCGTTCGACTTAAGACCATTCACCTCGACGGTAAGAATATATATACTAAAATTTAACATTTGGCACCTAAAAGGAAGGATCGAATAAGATTTGAACACATGATTCAAGAGTGCATCCTATTAAGCTAAAAAGAAAATTTAAATAAATTGTGATAATTATATTTAGCCTCCTTTAGAATTTATCTAACCCTATTAGAGCGCCCTTTCACCCGAAGCAACGACAAGCGGGAGCTAAAGGTGGAATTGATATTACCATTCGTAACTTAGATTAAACCATAAATGAGAAAAGTTTTCTACAAAAGTGACTGGATTAATGAAAATTCTCCGAGGAAATTGGATTGAGTTTCCGTGCTCTCTAGGGGCAATGTACAATTACTAATTAAGAACTTATTAAAATTGTTGTTTCATCATTGTTTTTGAGTGGAGCTGCCGAATTATTAGCTTATTATAATTATTTTTTACTTAATATTGTTTGGAAAAAAAAAACAAAAAAAAACGTATTTGTGGCAATCTTCATAGTTTTAAATTGAAATTCACACCTACATTTTACTGCATTGCCTAAAAAATTCGCATGAAATTCAGATAGTTCATCTGTACTTTTTACATCTGGATCTATTTTTTATCAATCGTTCTGAATCTCTCACGAAATTCCTTTACTTCTTATTTATAATTTCTGATTTAAATATTTTATTTTCAATGTGACTTATGTGGTTTCGAAGTTCTGATATATATATATATATATATATATATGTATATATATATATATATATATATATATATATATATATATATATACACAACCATATACTATATACACTGACAGAAGCAGTAATTAAAATTATTAAAAAAAAACTGTAATTTAATAATATATGAGTCAAGGTAACAAAAAAATTCAAAATGACACCTCGGTGTCCTTAAGAAACAGGTTGATATGACAGGTTAATTACAGCCACAAAGATAAGAGTGCTTCTTGACAAATGCTGCTATCCTAAAAACAGGTATCTTTAAGAATATTTCATGTTCCAAATCTGTAGTCACAAGGCAATTCAATAGCATAAAAAAGGCCATCTAGCAGGAATTGCGAGATCTTAACTTCTCTCAATAACTTCTCAAACCTGTTCCCATTCGGAAAGCTTTTAATACAAATATACAGAACGAAAAGAACCGTCCAAAGCAAAGAAACGAACGCGTTTGTAGTTTTTTAGAATTTATTACTCCGTCTGAGATATTTCCATAAACAAATGTATTTAGAACCATTATTTGAAGAAAATGTAGTAACTTTTCGAATGAGTACTGTACACATACCACGAATTTCCAACTGTTTTCAAGATATTAAAGAAATCCCAAAAATGCCTTAAAATCGTCTTAAAAATTGTTTTATTCGTTTCCCTCCGCTATAGAACCTACAAAAAGCTAACCTATAAGCCTCCATAGACAAAAACGTAAGCGTTGCGATTTTTTTTTCACGCGAATTTCTCCCAAAAAGTATTTTTATACTAAATTTCATTAAAATAGGTTTTTGAGCACATGCTAGAGAGTGAATATATATATATATATATTTGGATGGAACGGCATTTTTTTCCAGCGGTGGTACTCCTTCTCACTTCTTCCTGGAATATTTCGATGCGTTCATCTCCATCTTCTTCAGCCAGGATACTAATGTTTCTTCCTCGGTGTTTGCCGAGGAAATGAACACATACCTTTCCAAATAGTTGGCTTGGAAAACATCAATACGGTTTTTTTGTAAAAATTTATATTAAGGACCCCCACCCCGCACTCATTGGTATGTAGTAAATTAGTTATTAATAAAGATTAAAATAATTTTGTTTCACCCTCTGGAATTAAAATAATTATTATTATCTGTTTATCTAATCGCCTAAGTTGTGGAGCAGTCATTAAGTAAATAAATATTTTGTTAAGTTTTTTTATGTTTGTCAATATTCTGAACTAAGTCCTACTAGGAATTAAAATTTTGTTCACTTACCTATTTGTAGTGTTCTGTTACTTATTGGTGGTCACAAAAAAATGTTCTTAGAAGTAATTTGTATTTGTAGATCTATCATATTTCTTTATTTGTTTAACATTTCTGTTTATTAATTCTGCATTTGTGGTGTTTTGTCTGTTAGCCGACACCTTCTTAATAATGATATATACAAAAATCGTATTCATATTTTCCCAACTAAATCCCAACTATAATTAGAAAATAGCAGGCCCTCATGGACCGCATATGTTCCGAAGTACTGAACTGTGTAATGGTACAAAACACGTGCGCCATATTGTCAACTCCATAAATGCCCCCCCCCCCCATTATCATGTCGTGCAGTGTTACAATAGTTACAGGACCGTAAGATAACATGCTCCATCATGGTCTACAGGGCAGGACATATCGTGACTTTAGTCGATCTGTTTGCTATGTTACTACAATCCTACTATGAATCCTACAGCAAAACGTGATGTACATATTACCGAACCAAAAGCAATAATATATCTTGCTCAAAGTTTACTAGTAAATGCAATATTTGATTTTTTTTTTTTTTTTTTCCAACGGCCATAGCCACGTTGAATGCACCCGTTCCCGTTGATCACTGAAGTTAAGCAACGTCGGGCGTTCGGGCGTGGCCAGTACCTAAATGGGTGACCGACCAAGCGCTGTTGGCATTAAAAAAGGTGGCAACCTGTAGATAGCCCGGCATTAATAGCTAAATTGTTGATACGCCGTTAAACAAAAAAAAAAAATAATACTTTTTGGGATAAATTAGGAAATAATTTTTTGATGTGTCTGCGAACAGTTTTTCAAATAATTTTTACTATTTTTTAGGAGGTCTCGTGTTCTTTGAAAACTCTTTGTAATAAATAAATTATTAAAAAATTGAAAAATATATATGTATTAATATATAATTATTATATTCTTATTAACACTAGATTTACCAGACCTGTAATTTTGACTGGTCGTGCAATTTCAATTCAAAGTTCCTACTACATATCGTCGATACTAATGCAAAGTAACGAATATGAAAAAATGCATATTTCATTGTCAATCTTTACTAATTTCTGCTGGACTTATGTAGGGCAAATTCTTGAATCTTAGAACACTCCATTAAAGGGAAAGTATTCCACTATCAAAAGGTCAAATCTGCCGAATATTTGACCGTCCAAAAAAAAGTTATGAATAAATGCTTATCCACTCTGAAAAGTGGCGATTTTCACATTCGATACTCTGCATTTGTAACGACGATATAACATTTGCTTTCCTAAATGATGTTATGACTTTTGTAGCGAATACATTTAATGAGCTTATTGTTCGATAGAGGACTATCGACACTATCATCCTTAAAACTAGGACTATCGACACAGAACAAACTGAAAAACTTACATACGACTCTTAAAGACCCTATCCCACAAAAAGACAGGACCAATGTAGTCTACAGAATCCCTTGCATCACACCCAACTGCAATAGTGCGTAC
Organism: Gonocerus acuteangulatus; assembly: GCA_946811695.1. NCBI lineage: Eukaryota > Metazoa > Arthropoda > Insecta > Hemiptera > Coreidae > Gonocerus > Gonocerus acuteangulatus. The sequence continues at coordinate 59,448,341 of OX328129.1, read as the reverse complement.
ATTGGACAGACTAAAAACCCAGTAAGAAAACGTATCAACAACCACAAAAACGATGTCCGGAATAAAGACATAAAGACAGCTTTAACTAGACATGCCATCACAGACGGACATGACTTTGGTTTTGACCTATACTCCATCCTTTCCACTGAATCCAACGAAGACAAACGCCTCCTTTCCGAATCAATTTTTATCCACCTAGAAAATAACCCAGTTAATGACAAAATTGACAAAGAAGTCATCTCCTCTACCTACTCCAACATCTTCCATTTATTAAAAACTCCATCCTAATCCCCTATACCGCCTGCAATATAGCCCTTTATACCTGCCTCCCTTTCCATTAACACAACATTTTATGACTTTATGACCCCTTACTGTACTTCGCCGCTTTCGCCGCTCTTTCTTTCATCTTCTATATTCTCTGTCCATTGGGAGTTCCAGAACCCCCCCTCACCAACTCCTTTCTTCCTATGTTTCCCTGTATTAACTGTCAGAAATGATCCCGCATTTGTGAGGAATACTTCTCTATCTTCCCATCGGTAAGCCCATATTGTTATTCTTATATCTTATCTAATATGTAATCTGTTATTCTTATATCTGTTTTCCTAATAATCCAAACACTTCTAGAGCACATTGTTCTTCTATATATTATGTTCTAGTATTTTATGTTTTGTCTTTTTCCATATATATATATATATATGTATGTATATATGTATGTGTATTTGTGTATGTAGGCATATATATATATATATATATATATATATATATATATATATATATATATATATATATATATGTATATTTCATTATTACATCCGTCCTACTTGTTTTTTACAGCCCTGATGAAGGCTTGAAGTTCAAGCCGAAACGTCGGCACAATAAAACCATTTTTATGATAAAATGTAGTTTTATTAAATAGCAGTGACCGAACCCCGACAATCCCTACCTTGCATCATCTACGGTCAACGATCTCCTCTCAAAAAATATATTTTTTGTTATTGACATTTACACCAGTACCGGGTCTAGTAAATCTAGTGCAGAATTTCTAACGTAACACAACTAAAAAAAAAAATCAACTGAAAACGGGTCACTCTTGCCTATGTAGGGGGAATATCATTAAGACAGGAAGAGTGACACATGTGCCCTCTGGCGTACAAGCTCTGAAATTACCAAGTCTTTCATAGTCATAACTGAAATATACCGATTTATGAGTTGTTTCACTTTAGAAATACTTGTGCGATTTATACTAACATATTATGCTGATTATCTTTCGGGTATTTTCTATTTACTAAACGAAAGCAATTGTTAATATTTTTTGATAAAGATATCATCAACTTATTTATAATGGATAATATAATAGTTTCTGCAAGGTAGGGATTGTCGGGGTTCGGTCACTGCTACTTAATAAAACTACATTTTATCATGAAAATGGTTTTATTGTGCCGACGTTTCGGCTTGAACTTCAAGCCTTCATCAGGGCTGTAAAAAACAAGTAGGACGGATGTAGTACTGAAATATACACACATATATATATATATATATATATATATATATATATATACATATATATATATATATATATATACATATGCCTACAAACACAAATACACATACATATATACATACATACATATGTGGAAAAAGACAAAAACATAAAATACTAGAAAAAGACAAAAACATAAAATACTAGAACATAATATATAGAAGAACAATGTGCTCTAGAAGTGTTTGGATTATTAGGAAAACAGATATAAGAATAACAGATTACATATTAGATTAGATATAAGAATAACAATATGGGCTTACCGATGGGAAGATAGAGAACTATTCCTCACGAATGCGGGATGATAATAGTTTCTGTTTAACTATTTTGTTCAAACTCAAAGCTTTGTCGGGAGTACATTCTTGTTTTCTGGCCAGTAGTCAAAGAATCATTCTCAAAGACCTTTTCACAGAAGTCTCAACAAAGAAATTCTCCTTAATGGATATTGGATGACTCGGACCTTGACTAGCTTGAAAGATGTTATTAAAAAAAAAAGGAGTAGTTCCAGTTAATGAATCGTGCTAAAACGTGATACAACAATAAATAATTTTCCTTTTTAAACAACTATTATACATAAATATACTAGATAAAAAGTAGTATTTTTACTGGTGAGTTTGAAAATAAATCCCGACCCGTGCTTGTGAAGGGGACGGGCAGAATGCCAGAGCGACTCGGCAGTTCCAGGATGTCAGATATCTTCGCTTCCTGGCTCTTGGATATCTTTGTCTGCTGGAGATTACAGTCCAGGACATATCCATATCTATTCCTTATTCTCATCGGCCCTATCTCCTATGGAAATATGGCTTTCTCTCCTTTTTACAGATCATCTCTCAAATTTGGCAAACCAAAAAAAATGAATTACCAGAATATATATATATATATATATATATATATATATATATATATATATATATATATATATATATATCGCCAAGTTGAGTTATAAGCATTTGAAACGTGCAAATCTTTAGGTTCGATAACTTTCTGTCTGTTAGGTGCAAAATCCTTAACTTCTGCAGAAGCCTGTGGTAGAAACAGTCCTAACACAGACCTAGTCGGACTTGCATGTTCTTTTGCTTTCGTCTGGTTAATTTGTTTCCCTCTCTATTGTCGTTAAGTTTAGATGAAATCTCCTATTGAATATGTAAGTGGGAGGTATGTACTTTATCTTGCAACAGTTTTATATTGTTTTATTGTTAAAATTGAACTTTTGTAGATGGTATTTATATGGGTACTTTTTTAACCCCAAAATCATGAGATTTTTAATTATTTGTCGGGTCTTGTCGAGGTATACTTCATTTACACTCATGAAATTAGGCTAATGACAATTGTTCAATGCGATAAACCTATCCGCCTTCATCTGCCATTTTGTTTTTTATTCCTTTAAACATAAATATTAAATTAGTAAGCTATTGCAGAAATAACGATTGTTTCGTTTTTTCTCATGCAGATTCCTTGGAAACAGTAAACGACTTACCAGAAGAGTTTTATATCACATTTTGAATGAAAGTAAAGGAAAGAAACTAGATGAGATGTTTTAGTTCTTGGAAGAAAAACTGTTAAACACCGAGTGTAACTTGAAATTCATGCCGATTCCTTGGAAACAGTGAACGACTTACCAGAAGAGTTTTGTATGACATTTTGAATGAAAGTAAAGGAAAGAAACTAGATGAGATGTTTTAGTTCTTGGAAGAAAAACTGTTAAACACCGAGTGTAACTTGAAATTCATGCCGATTCCTTGGAAACAGTGAACGACTTACCAGAAGAGTTTTATATCACATTTTGAATGAAAGTAAAGGAAAGAAACTAGATGAGATGTTTTAGTTCTTGGAAGAAAAACTGTTAAACACCGAGTGTAACTTGAAACTCATGCAGATTCCTTGGAAACAGTGAACGACTTACCAGAAGAGTTTTATATCACATTTTGAATGAAAGTAAATGAAAGAAACTAGATGAGATGTTTTAGTTCTTGGAAGAAAAACTGTTAAACACCGAGTGTAACTTGAAATTCATGCCGATTCCTTGGAAACAGTGAACGACTTACCAGAAGAGTTTTGTATGACATTTTGAATGAAAGTAAAGGAAAGAAACTAGATGAGATGTTTTAGTTCTTGGAAGAAAAACTGTTAAACACCGAGTGTAACTTGAAATTCATGCCGATTCCTTGGAAACAGTGAACGACTTACCAGAAGAGTTTTATATCACATTTTGAATGAAAGTAAAGGAAAGAAACTAGATGAGATGTTTTAGTTCTTGGAAGAAAAACTGTTAAACACCGAGTGTAACTTGAAACTCATGCAGATTCCTTGGAAACAGTGAACGACTTACCAGAAGAGTTTTATATCACATTTTGAATGAAAGTAAAGGAAAGAAACGAGATGAGATGTTTTAGTTCTTGGAAGAAAAACTGTTAAACACCGAGTGTAACTTGAAACTCATGCAGATTCCTTGGAAACAGTGAACGACTTACCAGAAGAGTTTTGTATGACATTTTGAATCAAAGTAAAGGAAAGAAACTAGATGAGGTGTTTTAGTTCTTGGAAGAAAAACTGTTAAACACCGAGTGTAACTTGAAATTCATGCCGATTCCTTGGAAACAGTGAACGACTTACCAGAAGAGTTTTATATCACATTTTGAATGAAAGTAAAGGAAAGAAACTAGATGAGATGTTTTAGTTCTTGGAAGAAAAACTGTTAAACACCGAGTGTAACTTGAAACTCATGCAGATTCCTTGGAAACAGTGAACGACTTACCAGAAGAGTTTTATATCACATTTTGAATGAAAGTAAAGGAAAGAAACTAGATGAGATGTTTTAGTTCTTGGAAGAAAAACTGTTAAACACCGAGTGTAACTTGAAATTCATGCCGATTCCTTGGAAACAGTGAACGACTTACCAGAAGAGTTTTATATCACATTTTGAATCAAAGTAAAGGAAAGAAACTAGATGAGGTGTTTTAGTTCTTGGAAGAAAAACTGTTAAACACCGAGTGTAACTTGAAACTCATGCAGATTCCTTGGAAACAGTGAACGACTTACCAGAAGAGTTTTATATCACATTTTGAATGAAAGTAAAGGAAAGAAACTAGATGAGATGTTTTAGTTCTTGGAAGAAAAACTGTTAAACACCGAGTGTAACTTGAAACTCATGCAGATTCCTTGGAAACAGTGAACGACTTACCAGAAGAGTTTTGTATGACATTTTGAATGAAAGTAAAGGAAAGAAACTAGATGAGATGTTTTAGTTCTTGGAAGAAAAACTGTTAAACACCGAGTGTAACTTGAAACTCATGCAGATTCCTTGGAAACAGTGAACGACTTACCAGAAGAGTTCTATATGACATTTTGAATGAAAGTAAAGGAAAGAAACTAGATGAGATGTTTTAGTTCTTGGAAGAAAAAGTGTTAAACACCGAGTGTAACTTGAAACATCTTCAAAAATAATTTATTATTTTATGTTAAAACAAAACTTTAATTTGATTATACATGAGATGCATTTATTTAGCCGTCGAGGTGAGAAGAAGTCCTTGAAAACGTTGAAAGTGTTAGTTCGGTTCTTTTGAACAGGGATTTGTTTTTGTTCACCTGACTTTTAAGGAGAGAATATACATTTTTTTTTTTTGTTTTGCATTTAACAGTAAGATGAATATTTTAGTGAAACAAGGCAAGAAAATGAGAAACGTATCGGTAATACTGTTTATCTACAGCGAACGTTGACAAAGAGGATGGAGTAAATTCTGCTTAGGATACATTCAGTTTCCTGTTGTGGCACCTTAAATCTTCCTTCTCTTTAAGATTTTATTTTATATTTTTACGAATAAACTGAAGATAACTGCTTCTACTCTTTTGATAATGTGGCACTAGGGATGTGAACGGAACGCACAAAGATGACGTAGTTCCTGCGAGTCAGACTATTCACCGCTGAAGCGTGAATATATAATATATTAAAGGATATATATTTCGCCTGGGACAACGCTGTCCCATTTTCGTAGGAGGAATTAATCTAATGGTAGCAAGTTCCCCGTCTTTACATATAGGTGGTGAAAAGGAAGAGAGCGAAATTATGGAGGAAGACGAGAATGACGACGAATGTGAAGTCGAAGATAACGACGACAAAAACTTTAAAATGGAATAACACTTTATAGTAATAGTTTTTGTATAAAATTTGTATATTTTTTAAATAAACGTTTAAGTAAGGTCAAAAATTGTTTTTCATCTGATCAAATTGTACAAAATAAACGTAAGATAATTTTGTCCGGGTTTTGAGTCCAAATGCTCCTATGTGCGTCGTAAAAAAAAACAACAATAAAAAAGATGAGGAATGGTTGGGATTCGGCTATGAGATAACGTCAGAGGTTCAAAGAATCTATATTTTGAACATTTTGGCAGCCTTCTTCAGCCTAGGGGATGGAGGAACACTACAATAACTGTAAGGTGTATGTGTGAGATAGAAATGTCTGAAAATGTTAAAAGTTTATCTTACCCTAATCCCAAACATTCCTTGACTTCTTCTCACCTCGACGGCTAAATCAATGCATATTCAAATTAAAGTTTTGTTTTAACATAAAATTATAAATTATTTTTGAAGATGTTTCAAGTTACACTCGCTGATATTAAGCTGTAAGAGACTCGTTTAGTGTAATGGCGCTGACATATTGATTTATCAATTACTACAGAAGCCATGATGGAAATGGAGAATGATTTATAGGAAACCAACACGATATTCTTCCTCATCTTCGCCTTTAGTCTTTCAATATCAATCATTCATGTCATTCTCGCCTTTCATTCATACTCTAGTCCAGTTTTGTGTTCTTATCATTCACCTAAATAAATTGTAGATAACTCGGGTGAATAATGACCAATTTATTATATAATACATTCTTTATTATATTACATTTAATATCCCTTAATATATTATATGTCCGACCCGCCGGAACTGCCTGATCTTTTTGCGTACCGAAGGCATAGAAACGATTATAGGGTTTGTTCTTTCGTTAAAAATATGGAAAAAAATCTCCAAAAGAAGGAAGATTTAAGATGCTACAAAAGGAATCTGAAAGTATCCTATGCAGAAATTACTCCATCCTCTTCTCAACGTTAGCTGTAGAAAAACAGTATTACCAGTACGTTTCTCATTTTCTTGCATCGTTTTAATCTTACTATTAAATGCAAATTAATATACAGATATCCTAGTAAAAAGTGAGGTAAGCAGAGGCAAAAACCCGTTCAAAAGAAAATAAATAACACTTTCAACGTTTTGAGCACGTATTTCTCCTATTACCATCGTCCCATCGAAAATTAATTCATCGTGAAGATTAGATAGTTAGCCGTCGAGGTGATAAGCAATCAGGGAATAGTTGGGATTCGGCTAAAGAAACCTCAATATGATTTTTGTAAAAAATCTATATTCAGGACGTTTCGGCTATGCTTATATATACTTCCACTATGGTTACTTAAGAGTTAACTTTGGTCTTCCTCTGCCTCCCGGCACATTCATTGCTGACGAAGGCTACCAAAGAGTAGCCGAAACGTCCTGAATATAGATTTTTTACAAAAATCGTATTGAGGTTTTTCTTTAGCCGATTCCCAACTATTCCCTGATTGCTGCAAATTAATTCATTACTATTTTTGTAGATATTTTATTAAGCTTTTGAATGATAAACTTCAGCTTTTGAATGATAAACTTCATCTGGAACTGCAGCAGCATCCACTAACGAAAACCAAACACATTCAATCAAATTACATGACAACACAAGTATCTACACAGCCGAATTACACGCCATACACTTAGCCCTTACAAAACTACATAACACTGAAAACACAAACATACTCCTATGTACAGACTCACTCAGTTCTTTACGCTCCCTCGATAATATTTATACTAACCGCCCAATAATTAAACAGATATACGCACAATTACACAGACTCAGCAATCACACACTTACACTATTATGGCTACCCGGACACGAGGATTTCGGACTAAGTACATCAGTAGACAAACATGCAAAAGACGCAACAAATAAACAGATCGTAGACATTGAAAACATAACGTTAGATGATTTAGTTCACACATTACGCACACATATACTAAACGACTGGTTGCAACACTGGCTACAAAAAAACAATAAATTATCACAAATTAAGAACACAGTAAATGCATGGAGTAACGAACAACATACCTTGACAAGAAGAGACCAAGTAGTACTGACCAGACTTCGCATTGGACACTCGTTGCTCAGTCATAATTACCTCATGGAGAAAAAAGACAAACCGATATGCAGAGTTTGTAACACAACACTAACAATTAAACACATACTCACTGAATGTAAAAGACGCGACAAACTGAACATTCCACACGACCTACTAGAACTTCTCACAGAGGGTAGTCCATACATAAACTCTATACTTCAATATTTAAAAGACAAACATTTACCAAAGAATCTGAGGAAACGAAAGATATTTTAAGATAATTTTTTTTATTTATTTTTTTTTATTTTATTTATTTTGTTCTCTCCCTATTATGTAATTATTACTCAATTTTACTTGGTTATTAATAGAAAACCACAACATGTAGCATCCTCCATGACCTAATAAATAATTAAATAATGGCAGTTAGTTTTAGTGATAATTTATGTAAATTCCATAACTATAGTTCAAATGGCAAGGCTCTAAATAATGTTTAGCAATTAATTCTTAACACAAACCTACTAACTTTTGTCTTATGCTCTCCTTAAACTTGTTTTTTTTTTGTTTGTATTTAGTACTATAGGTTACTGTTAATTGTGAATACATAAATTTGTATTTTTTACTGTATCTTAAAAAAAAAGAGCAAGTCGCCGTCTTTGCGAAGCTCGTAAAATAAAGAAATAAACTTCAACGTACCACGATTTCACAACCGTTTTCGAGATATTTAAGAAAATATACGAAGATCCCTACACTTTTCATTTCTGTTAGTACAGCCATTTTTTTTCTCTCTCTCTAATACTTATTTTACGTTTCTGAGTTCCCGAACAGACAATAAATTAGGAATACTATTTGTATCAATTTTTTCGTTAAATGTTGCTAATGTAAACCTTAAGTGAAAATGTAAACCTGTACTAAAAGTCCAAGACAATAGGTTTTGGCCAATGGGCCTTCTTTCCTATCGGTCTTACATGACGTGTATTCAAGAACAAAAGAATTATAAAAAAATACTTGATGTATTGTATAATTGTCAAATAAAGATATATATTAAAAAAATATTACAGATGTAACTTCAATACTGGTTTCATTCGTTTCCCTACGCTAGAAAACAAACCAAAAGCAAGCATATTAAACTCGAAAACGCAATTTTTTTTTTTTTTTTTTTTTTTTTTTTTTTTTGCGCGGGCGCGAATTTCACCCCAAAAACTATGTGGACAGATTCCGTCTTTAACGAACGTCACTTTTAAATTAGACAAAGGATTTTTCTACCAACTTTCATCCAAATCAAATTTTATTTTCATGATCTATGGGTTCTCAAACGTAAAATATTGTAGTCGGAACACACGGATTGTGTCATTAGGCCAACCTTATAAGCGGGTTTCCTCCCTATGGAGGGAGAGAGGAAACACGCTAAAATCCTAGAATTTGGACATATCATGACATTCCTTTAGCTTTAAAGGAAAGCTTGAAAGAAGACAACGCTCAAGCAATTAATAATCTACCTAAAATGGCTAGATAGAAGCAGAAAAAAATCAAATAAAATAAAACGAACTTTTAATTCCTCAAATAAGTTTGAGAATTTGGAAAAGAAATTTTCAATAATTAAAGTTTAAGATGCTAATAGTTTTTGTCGTGGATTTCTAAAATTTTAATCGGACACGTGCACAAGTCCTTCAACTACATGAAATTATTTCAAAGAAACTTCCTCAATCTAGACAGAGATAAAATTTAAAACAGGATTTCTTGAACTTCCATTATTTCAATAGTTTTAATGAATTCTCTGTATGAATGCTTAATTTAAATGAGTACGCCATTGTCTATTTATAAAGGAGTTCTTTTAGAATTCATGGAACAAATTTAAATTCAGAACAAGAAAATCCTAGATTTGCTTTCTACATTTTCTCGCTTTTTGAGTTTAATAGAAGTCCGAGAAATCTTTGTCGGGACTATTGATAGACCAACTTTTCTCTCTAAATGTTAATGACACAATCCACACAAAACTTCTTTCATAGTGAATATGAATTTAATTCATTCCACTTTTAAGGAAGTAAGCTCCTTCTGGTTTATGCTAGTTTTCTCAGAAATAGGTAATGTTATCAAATATACCTTGAAGCCCATTATCGAAACAGATTAAGTGGTATTATTTTTTTTTTTTTAATAATTCTTTGTTTAGCAAATTCTGCTTGTGGAAAAACTCGACCTTCCGTTGTGGACAAAGTATTTTTTTCACCAGATTTCATCAAAATCGCAACATCCTGTAGATGCAGAGCACGAGCAGACTCAAAGAGATTGATATAATTTGATAAGTAATGAGGAAAAAAGTTGGAGTCCTGCTCAGCAAGGAGCTCATTTGAGCAAAATCTATGTCGTTCGATAACATCGATTTTGTACATGTTAAGATCGATACCAATTATCTACAACAAGACGATACTTGTATAAAAATAGGAACCCCGTGTTATATTCCCTAGAGAGCAAAGTTGTGAGATTAACCAGCTGTTAGTTGGTGTTAGAGAGAACGGTGTGCGGTTAACTGACAGCATTAACTGACTGCAGGATATGGGCTTGCTCGTGTTCTCCTGGTAGTCCTAGGGGGTTCGATGAGCTGGATGGAGGGTGGGAGAACAAATATTTGGAAACCTCTTGGGAGGTTAGAAAACCCCCTCTATCCAAGAATTATGTTCTATCACCAACAATGTCTTCCGATGAACACTAAATCATCCATCTAAGGACTTTTATAGGCAAATATTAATTTTACCGCCAAAATTTGATAACATCTTAGGCTTCAGCTTGATGCTCCATTTAATAAATTTAATGTTTTTTGACCCGAGATTAGTAACCAAGGGTTAAGCATATGAACCAAAAATCGTAAGCGCAAAAATCTTTTCGCGCGAATGTCGCCCCAACAACTATGTTCAGGTAGGCGGATTCCGCTGGTTAACAAGTTTGACATTTGAAATAACACAAAGTATATCTATACCGAATTTCATCAAAATCCGTATATATATATATATATATATATATATGTGTATATAAAATCAGTCCCATAACAGGGCACGAGGGCCCTGAGGGGCTGCTACTATAGAGGTATCTGACTCATGACAATACGGTCGACTAGGGAGATAGTGTGGTCAGTACTACGCCTCGGCCACCTGATTTGCCTCTTTGCTGCTTCGACTGCTAGGGGTCATTAGCACCAAGGTACTCTTTAATAAATTAATTAAAGGCTGGATTGGCCTAGGGACGGTCAGGGAGGCCGAATCAAACCCATGAACGAAGACACTAGAAGATAAAAAATCTTAAGTGCTTGCTCGGGATTTGAATTCAGGTCCCCCAGCATATTAGTCCAGTGCTCCCCACTGAGCTAACCTCACTCCCATATATATATATATATATATATATATATATATATATATATATATATATATATATATATATAGGGTTGCCGCCCCAAAATAGTGTTTAAGCTTCACGTTGCTTACAGGAAGTTTGATTCTAAACGAAAAAGTACCTATCAATATGGGTCGGGAAATACTTCCTGTAAAAGACATTCAAAAACCACGTTTTTCAAGCACTAAAAAAATGCATCACCCCTACACTGGCTATAGAAGGGTGGTAACCTATATATTACCTGTCCTAATATTCCATGCCAATTATAAATGGGCATTAAAATTTTTTTAAAGTTGTTTTCAGTAATTTTTAGTAAGCCAAATTATGCGAACCGCTCAATTATTACTACGCATCATGTTTCAATAAATTTTAATATTCTCCTTTTAAATGGGTTATATCTTCTTTAAAATTCTTTTTCCATTATTTACTGTTCTTGTATTGTAATATTCCCTGAAGAGCAACAAAAACAAAAAAAGAGAAATTCTCATCGGAAAATATAAAGTAAATGAAAAAGTGTAAAGTCGAGATAATTATCTTTAAAAGCACCTCTTTTATGTTTGACTTTATGGTTTATTTTCTCTTTCATAATACTCTCTGAAAAGCGGAATTGGAATCTCTTTTTTATCAATTGTTCACAAATATTTTGTAAAGCTTTGCCTCAGATTAATTAGTACATTATATTCCCCCCCAAAAAAAACAAAAAAAAAAACAGAATTCTGAAAATATAAATAAGATTATTTTTTTTTTTTAAATCTCATATAAACAAGTTGACATATTCACCCAAAGCAAAACACTTTAGCGTTTGTCAAATTTCCTTTTATTTTAAATCATATTCATATTATTATATTCCTATATTGTTTTTTATAATTTTGTTTCTCGCTCGCATGCATAAAAGTTTAAAAACAATGTCTATAATTTCCGGGAAATTCGTCTGAAAATCAAATATACATATATATATATATATATATATATATATATATATATATATATATATATATATATATATATATTCCATACAAAGGGAATAAAAATACGAAATATAAAATGTTTTGAGGGCTAAAATGAGGATCAGGATGCATTATTGTCGAGGGTTGAGATTGAAATTAGCTCAAATAAACCTTAAGAAAACGGGAATTTTGGCGATAATCAATATCATTGAAAACTGATAAGATTAAGAATATTTTTAGCAGTTTTGGGGGACCCAGCTGCTGCTGGGCACAACATGACATACAAAAAGAAAATCATAATAACAACGTAATATTATGTATAATTACACGTAAACAAACATATACCCACGTATATATATATATAAATGCTGACCGTCATGAAACTGTTTTCATTATGCCAATTACAAAATAATTCCTCCAGACGCTCCAAATGATGCTAGCCCGCAAGACATAAATGTGTAACCGGCAGGTTTGTGCTCTCTTTAATTTTTATTGGTTTTCAATTCTTACATTTAGGTTCTTTTTTTTTTTTTTTCTTAGTCAAAGAATTATTAAAAAATTAACCAACCGTGATCACATACTAACAGAATGCCCACAATGCCAAGATCTTGACTTGACATGTACGAATTACATAGTGACAGAAGTAAATATATTGTTTTTTTTTGTTTTATTTGTATTATTATTTTTTTTTACAATTACTTACTGATACTGATATTATTATTTTAGGTATTTTAAAATCTTTTTTAAGATAATTTCTATTTGATATACTATTATTTAATAATTTAAATTTAACTTCATTTTGCCGATTAATCCGATTAATTAACTAAATTATGCCTAAATCTGCAAAATAATTCGTTTATAATTTGAGATATGACGGTTGTCTAATTATGATCTTGTAGGTTGACATTTTTTTCTTTTGTAGTTTTAAATATTTTTATACTTCACCGTGGATATTTAAAAATAAGAGAAGCTCGTTGATAATGGCCAAGGAAGTTATGTTAAGTGTTTAATAGTATATAAAATATAAATAAAGTCCTCAAGTAAATTTGCTCTGAAAAGCATCCTTCTTCATTGAAGAAGTCATCATATTCCCAATCTTTCTCTATAGGTGTCTTCAAAAAAACATTTTTGGACAGTTGATGTATAAAGCAATGAAACGAAAATTGATAACATCAAGTGAAGTATATTTTAATAAGTAATTATATTTAATTATCAAATAAAGACTCATTTGACAACAACTTAAAAAAATGTCTCCGTGACGACAGATCAATAGGTAATAGAGTTTGTGATTTCCAGGTGGAAAGAAGATGCCTGAAGAGGATCCTATACACCCAACTCAGAGGCTCGTCGAATATTACAAAGAGAAATTAAGGGAATGGAGGAGCAAATTCACAGACCTCCAGAGAGATGTGGAGTCTTGCAAAGAGATAGCCAAGCAGTCTGCTGCCAAAGAGGAAGAAGCAGTAAGACTTCTGGCAGAGAGTTCAGACCTCCAAGAAGCCCTGAGTAACATCCGAGCCTGTCTGTATAGGGAGAGAGATCACGTGCTCAGGCTGACTAGGGACAACGACAGGCTTGAAATGCAGAAGCTGGAAGACAGAAGGAAGATAGACTTCCTATTGGATGCCGCGGGTTTGAAGGAAGCTGAGCTGGAACTAGAAGAAAAATCAAGAAGGGCAGTAGGGTTGACTTCAAGAAAAAGGGTAAAGTTCAGAGAAGTTTCGAATTTCAACAAAAAATTGGAAACATTCAAAGAAGAAACGCTCGTGGAAAAACTGCAGCTCAAAGTGAACGCTTTGGAAGCACAGCTTCAAGAGCAAACTGAACATCTTCAGGACGAAATATGTGCACTTACTGATGATATCGAATTGAGAAAAAAGGAGTGGGAAGTACAAAAGAAAAGAATGATGCAGCAAATTGCATGTTTGAATTGCCGCCTAAAGAACGCACAGTTATTCAAATTTCATGAGATGTCCAGATATCTTGAAGAACTTGACGAAAAAAGAGATCGGGATTTGAAACTCATCGAGGAAAACGACAGGCTCAAGAGATCACTAGCCATCTGCAAAGAACTCCTAGGCGATGACTACCCGGGCGAAAAGAGCAAGAAACGCGAAGTAAGTTTGAAGATCCTTAGAGAGCAGATTGCGCAACGCGATAGAGTAATTGAGGGCTATATTCAGCAAACAGCGTCGCTTTCCGAACAGATACGACTCTTGAGAGCAGAAGCTGCGTCTGAGAAAGAAGGGAGGCTGAAAGAGAGGGAAAGACTTCTGAACAGAGAAGAATACTACAAGAAGAAAATGGAAGAAGAGAGAAAGCGGAGGAATCTAGAAGCAGAGGGTTTTATGTCAGATGTTAAGCTGCTCAGGTCAAAACTACAAAGCTTAGAAAGACAAATAAGACAAGAACATCTCCGTCAGAGGCATAGAAAGGACGAATAGAAAATTTCTCATATTTTCAATTGAAATCGTCAGATTTTCAGAAAAAAAATATGTATTTCGAACGTTTCGGAATTGATTCGAATTTTTATTTCAGAAATATAGAAATTTAAATGTTTAGTATTTTTTTTTAATATCTAGATAGTGATTTATATTCAATAAAACTTAATTAATAAACGAAAGTGTGAAAAACACTTCCAAAATTTTTATTTTCAAATTTATACTTTTTTTAAAGAATCCGTTATTTTATTTTATTTTCTTGAAATTGTAACTAATAAAAACTTGTTCATTGTTAAGAAATAGTCGACCATTGTGCTCGAGAAAGTGTAGAAGGTAGATGAACGGGACTCGGTCATATGTTAAACAAAACTTAATTGTATAAATATGTGGGTTCTAAGGATACTTAGAAATTTAGCCTCCTCGATATGGAACTGTTCTCCCACTCCTCCATATTCCTCAAGAAAGTTTGTAAGTCGAGCCAAAATCATCTTAATCCAGATAGCGATTATTTATAGAATTATTAACTACCCATTTTATACTCAACAAGAGGTAATTTTATTCTTCTACTTTTATTCAGATCTTTAAATAAAACATTCTGAATTTATGTTGAAAAATCATCCAAAAATACTCACTTTGGGATGTTTTATTTATTTTCAATTTTTAAAATAGCTGATAATTAATTCTACTAAGTAAGACTTCTTCCATAAAATTTTAAAATAATATTTTATTTAAAAATGGCAAAAGAATGTTTATAAAACAAATTCTAGCCTTTAAAAATTAAAATAAAAATATGTTGAAAATATTTTTTATATAAGATTTAAATAATAATTTGAAAATGTTCCTTATTGACAAAATTCTTATTTAACTGTAAAAAAAAAAATTGTTTGCAAAAGCTTGATAACAATTTCGGTCCCTCCACGATAACTTTGGTGTTCCTCCACTCCCTAGGCAAGTGATGCCAAGGAAGGCTCCCAAAGCCTATGCCAAAGCGATCGAAATATCGATTTTTTTGGAAAATCTGAAGTTTTATCAGAGCGGAATCCCAGCTATTTTTTTCTTCTTATCTCCTCAACAGCTGACTATCCCTATCACATTAGGATGTATTATTAATCTGAACTCTCAATGGCTATTCTCAAACCATTCGGTGGAGGCCGATGTCCATCATAGTTTTGTAGTGCTGTGCTTTCGATGAGAGCTGGTCATTCTCAAACCACAGTTGAAACAATACTGTATTATGAACAATGGCATGTTTAAGCCGAAAGCGCACACCGACAGTACTCAAACAATTTCAGTAAGGACGGTCTCCTCTACAAGATATGACAACAGTATATTTCCAGGCAGACCCACTAAACTATTTAGTGAATGGCTACTTTGAAAAAACTTTACAAGAAATCGAAATTTACTAATCAACCACGAACGTCAAGTAAAATCACGAACTGACGGAAATGTTCGACTGGCGAATTACAGCACCTCCGATTTAAATACAAGGACAACTTTTGTCAATCTAAATTTTTAAATGGAAATTTTGGATGATTGACACGTTAAACGTTGCTCCGTTAATTAGTCATTTCCTTATAAAGATAATCATCCTTGGCTAATGTTTTTTTGTCTTTTACATTCTACAAAATATGGTAATATTTATGGACTGTAAACTATTTTACAGTACCTTTTACCTTTGTGGGCAGTTCTTAGCAGATTTAGTAAACTGATTAGCTGGAAAAGTCATTTGAAGACAGAAAGACTACAGAATAACTATTATCTATTTGTGAATCTCATTATGAGATATGTGATATAGACAGGATTTGTGGTGTAGCAAGTACTCAATTATATGCATCAGTGCAATAAAAAAAAATATATTCAAGCATTCACTAAAATAAATCAAATAAATATAAAAAATATTGAATTAATGTACTAGCAAAAATAACTTGCTTGTTTTAAATATCGCTCATCCCCATAAAATTATTTTTTGCTGAATGGAAGATTGAACGTATAAACGAATAATGTTAATACATCGAATACTCAACGCCTACAGGACAATTAAGCATCATTGTAACATTTCAATTATAAATTACTAAGAATACTCACAAGTGCTAATTTTAATATTAAAAATTATTAATGTTTTGACTTGCATATGAAGTGACCAACCAAACCATGTGTAAATAACTCATGTTTCATTCTAAAAGCTATTACGAAATCATATAAATGTAAATTTTTTAGTATATTTTTAGCATCTAATTTAGTTACTGTGATTGTCATAATTTACAAATACTACATTATTGTTTTATAAAAAGGGATAACAATAAATCATTCTCCTTATTATTAATTTGTGTACTTACTGTTATGTAAGTTTTTTGTTGACTTTTTGTCAAGTTGATGAATTATTATGGAAGAATAAATCTTTTTATAGTTGTATTTTGTTTTGTGTTTTTATTTATTTGATTCCGTTTTCCCATATTTTATGATTACTTTCACTTCTTTGACCTCTAAAATGTGTGCAGAATATCGAAATCAGTAAAATAATAACTATGGAAAAATACATACAAAAAACAATAGTTATTAATTAATAGTAAGAGTAATTTAAATAGTAACAAGGAAATGGGGTCTCCCGTAGTCTAGTGGCTAGCGCGCTGGATTCATAAGCGGGAGATGGTGGGTTCGATTCCCACCTCCGGCAGGAATTTTCTCATCTCAAGGCTCGCTGGGAAAATTCCTCGCTGCACTCTGGATGTCGGCGCTAATGACCTAGAAGTAGATGCGCCGTAAAAAAAAAAAAAAAAAAAAAAAAAAAAAAAAAAAAAAAAACAAGGAAATATATCTACGTTGAATACACCGGCTCCCGTTGATCACAGAAGTTAAGCAACGACGTCAGAACCTGAATGGGTGACCAACCATGTGCTATTGGCATTATAAAAGGGTGCCAACCTTTAGATAGCTAGCCCTAAAAAGCCTAATTATTGTTACGCCGTTAAAACCACTCTCACGCAAAAAAAAAATAACAAGGAAAGAATACACTTTACCATTGTCTTTTTTATTAATTACAATGTATTTTTGTTAACTTTCTTTTAGCGCGTTCCCTCCCTCAATAGGGAAGAAACCCGCTTATGAAGTGGACGTCGTGTCTCAAACATAACACATAGGTTATTTTAAGTAAATTATTCAGGAATGAAGCGTACACTACCACCTTTCTGAGGAATGTGCTTAGTTATGCAGCTCCTGCGTGGTGAACTTTTTTTGCATAATATTCACAGCCCCTAGCGGCCTCTCAGTCCCTCATTCTCTCCCTCCGTTACGATCTCTTTTTCTTTCCCCCTCTCTCTCTCTCTCTCTCACTTTCTCTCTCTTCCCCTCTCTGTTTCCCCCCTCTCTCTATTAGAATATATATATATATATATATATATATATATATATATATATATATATATAAATCAGAATAATCTTCCTTCAATATTAAATACATTAATTCGGTAAGTAGTGGATTTTGGACCCAGCGCCGGAAAGATGTTGGACCCTGTAATCTTATATTCTCTGCTTTTAGCCGGCGTTTCTGCTCTAAAAGGTTTTAGAAATATTTATCTTAACAACCACGCCTTCAAGCTTTCAACACCATCATACTCAAGCGGGGGAAATTTTCTTCTTGAAGACCTCTAAAGATTGTCAATATTTCATTATCACAAAATTAATTGCTGAATTAAACTCATCTTTGACAATAAGGAAAAAGTTTGAGATATAAAATGTTCCTGAGGATTCTTGAATCAGCAGTCGATTTTCTTTGAAAGGCCAGGGATAGAGAGATATAGAGATAGGGTAAGAGAGTACGAGAAGAGAGATAGGGTAAGAGAGTACGAGAAGAGAGAGAGAGAGAGAGAGAGAGAGAGAGAGAGAGAGAGAGAGGGGGGGGAGTAATAGAGAGAAAGAGAGAGGTTAAGATTAAGTTTCCTATAGGGAGGGCTCGTTCCTTGAGAGAGGGCTGAATCCAAATTGTTTCGGAGTCTGCCCACGTCCCTTGAACTAACTCGGCTGCTCGGACTTTAATAAAAAGTGTCCTAGGGATACGCAACTCCCAGAGGGTCCTTCATCTCCATCCTAACACCATCTCTCTCTCTTTCTCTACTTCTCCCGTCATCTATCTCCCTGGCTGTCGTATTGCAAGTTTTCCCAGAAGGGAAGCAGCATTCCAGACTCGCCAGATGAGCAATGACAACCGAGGACTGTCCCACTGGGATATCTCTGCTCCGAGCAACTTGCAAAAAGAGGCTTTTCATTTGACATGAACTCGAAAGAAACTTCTTATGAAGAGCAGAACTTTTTTGCATTTTCCTCAATCAGAAGAGGGTGCGTAATCGAAGAGGAATTTATATTTTTGAATGTATTTGATAGATTCAACGAATACGATGTGGACTAGACGGCCAAACAGTTTTAACACTGTCAAAAAGTGCCCAATTAGAGCCAGTTGAAGTATTTAGGTGGTCCCTTCAGATTTAAGTTGCAAGCAAGAAGGTATGTTATCGATTGGTGAAGTGATTCAAGGTTAGACTGATAGACACGTGATGCGGAATCCGGAATTCTATTAGCTCTCCATAAAAACTGTCACTAGCAGGAATGAATCAGAAATGAGTCTGAGTCACAAATAAGAGCCGCAGAAGTCAAGGGGTCCATGTGACATATTTTTCCGAGATACGAGGTTTTTATTCTAGGCCATCGATTTGACTCCTATACATCCGATCCTGAAGGTGCCAAATCATATAAGCAAATTCACTCATTCCAATGCCCGTGGAAGTCTGTCTCTGCTATTTCACGGTTATCAGTAGAACGAAAATACTGTAGACCACATTGACAGCTTCTTTGTCCTATTTAAGGCTGCTCTTATCTATCGAAAATACTACCCATCCATGTTTTGGCCCGAAGGCAATGCAAGACCATTCTTCTCCCTCTAGATTTTGCTGTGTATGCTTTATTTATTTTGTTGGATAAAAATGTCATTAATTCCCTAAAAAAAAAGAAAGAATATATTATATAAGCTCATTCTATCCCATGTCTTTAACAATTAAACCTTGTATTTGAGGCTCGAATTTGCTGTAGAATGAGAGACATACTAATCATAAATGAGAAATCCAAAAGTCAAGGGATCTAAGTGACATATTTGAAAAAAAAATGTGTTAGGTACAGAAATGGGTTGTGAACACAGTAATCTTGTGGGTGGTAAAGAGATCCAAGTGATTTTCTTGACAGTTGCAGCCATCTACCTTGTGTTTTCTCGAGTATTGTCACTTTTTTAATATTAAGTCCAGAAGGAAATTAAGGGGTTAACGTGCGGATTCTCCAATTTTTTTGCATATCAATCATAAACCGGATTATGTACCTATTTTAAATAGATATAAAATAATAGATACAAATTATTAGATAGATTTGCAAATTAGATACAAATTAGATTAATAGATTTGCGAAGCTCAAAATAAAATAAATAATAAATAGATATAAAATAAAGCAAAATAAAAAAATAATAATAATATATGAAGTTGTAGAATATAAATAAAAAATGAATACTTTTAATTTAAAATGACATATATAGATTTTTTTACTTTCCTCAAGAATAAATGTCTATTTAAGATTTCATTCTAAGTATATATCATTAATTAAAACTCAAGTGCGTTTACAATTTCTGTATTCTATTAAATTTTACAGTATATGTTGGGTGTCTTCAAATATTGGAGTATAGTGTTGATTTAAGGGATACCTCAAAATGTTGGGGGGGTCATAAGTCAAGTAAGTTGTTTGGTATTTGTAAGTTGTCTCTCATTCTACAATTGATCAGTATGTGTTTCAATATAAAATCATCGTTGCAATGTCTATATTGGACAGTCCGATTTTTGCATTAGATATCCATGAGTCAGTAAGCAGTGTCCAATTCTAAGCTTGGTTAATTGCACATTTTAGGGCTCCAAAATTCAAACAAGTATTTCTTGGTTAGTAATTATCTTTAGTATTAACGATTAACGTTATGTTCTTATTATGGATTTGCATTATTGTTATTAGGTCAGGTTAGGTTATTGTCCGTTTTGGATTTAGGTCAGCGAAATCCCTACATTTCCTGAACATCGCCCCACCGGAGATGAATAGAGATGGCTTTATACTTGAATAAATTCTAATCCCCTTCCAATATTCCACTCCGGGGATATTGAATAGTATTTAGAGAATTCAGGCCGGCCATTACCATAATAGCATTATGCCGCATTAATGGAATGTGTGAATAATTTACCATCATGTGGTTATACTCATGAGAGAATTTCTTAAAATCTATTCTTGATCCTACCTACCTACTAGGTCGAAATTGGACTCTGTAGAAATTTTTGTATATGGGAGCATATACAATGTACACACACACACATATATATATATATATATATATATATATATATATATATATATATATATATATATATATATACTTACATATACATCACGTGTTTCTGTGTGTGTATGTTTTTCTGTTTGTTCCTTATACAAATATACACCGTTTGACCGATTTTGGCCAAACTTGGCACACAGGTAGGTCTTGATACGAGAAATCTCCTGGGCTAGGTCAAAATAGTCAAATTTCAAAATTTAGTCAAAAGTTCAAAAGTTTTGTTCAAGAAAAATTGGCTATACTGAACCATTCAGATTGTGACGGCCATTTTGAATCGACAGCCGTTTTGAATAATGTCTCAAATTTATTTGTTGATGTTCTTTATAATTAGAATAACTCGAACTCATTGATGACTTTACATCATTATATAATCATGTAATGCAGTTTATTTCAACAGCCACTATTTAACTAACGAGTGCTGGCCTTTCCTTGATAAGAGCTATCTATTCGCAGCCTCTGGTACTGGCCTCTGTCGGTTTTTTTCAGAACTGCTGTGGTGCTGGCCTCTGTTGGCTGTCTCACGAACTACATCTAGACACATATATACAAATTCACACCGTTTACCGATTTTCACGTAACTGGGTATACAGGTACATTTTGACACGGGGAGAGTCAAAGGCAGAAAGTAGGTGTAGCATGGCACACTGGGTAACAGCTACTATTCTATAAATTCGTTATATTACTGTTATGGGTAGCCTACTAGATCTTTAAATACTATTCAGTATACCTGGAATGGAAATTATATGTACATATTTATGAATAAATATATATATATATATATATATATATATATATATATATATTTAAAGTTACTTAATAACATAGTAGCCACATTTGGTTGTAATTGCTTATTGCAATTCCAATACAACACCCAGAAATCATGATCGAGCTGAATAATAAACGTAAGCAAAATCGGTGTTCGGGTTCACTGATATTTTACTTCCAACTAAAATTTAACTTTTCTGTTCAGAGAAAAGATTATTTTATTTTATTGATACTCTTTATATGTTATTAAAACCTATTTACAACATGTGTATTATCAAAATTATCAATATAAGTATACATCGGATCATTAGGACTATGGGTTCACTCGGGATCTAAAAAGTAAATGTGGTCCAGGTTTTAATATTTGTTATCTTGTGACGAAATGCGCTGGAAAACGCCCAGAACTAGAAATAAAAGTGAATTATAAAAACATATCCAAAAACACAACAACAAATTAGCCCCATTATCTGCTGTTGTTGAATATGACCCCAAAGCAAACTAAAATGTAAAGAATCTAGGGCAATGAATTCGAAATCATATTACTATTGATTTAATTAATTAGTTATTAAGTTTTGCCTTGTTGAAACCAGCAAAATTGGTAAAAGTTTTCTCTATTATATTCTGTTCAGATAGACGAAGTTCAATTCCGCATGCGCAGAATTTTGTGGGAAATATTCCCGACGGTTTGCCATTTGCAAACTCCCATTTTAGGGAAGAAAACGATACGTTAAACATTATTAAAACTGATTATTTCTCGTTTAAAATTAGGGAAGGCTTTGAGAGGTGAGTCAAAGGAAATAGTGTCTAATATTTATTAATTTTAAGCCTAAGCTAAGACTAAAGACGTTTTAAACCTACTAATGATTAGGTTATAACAGAGATAATTTTTACCGCCGATTTTTCTTCAACAAATCCGTCTATTTGAACAGGCTATAGCTTAAATTGTTTTTAGCCTTAGCATTGGGTAATTATTGATAAATATTAAACACTATCTCCCTTGCCTGACCTCTGAAAGCCTTCCCTGGTCCTAAACGAGACATAATCAGTTTTTATTGAGCCGCCGGGACGTATTCCCTCAGAATTTCGCGCATGCGGGATTAGAACTATTCCATGTAACTGAAGGGGCGAGAATTATGCCTGCTGGTTTTAAGAAGGATATCCGCAACTTTTATATTTTTTTATTTTAGTAGTTGCCTAGCTTAGGGAGGTATGCATTAAGAATTATCCTAAAACACTGCTTAGATCATTTATATTCTTAATATATATCTAATAATTGTGTTATTAATATTTCTTTTTATTTTTTGGTTTAGAGGGAGGAGTGGAGGGTGCGAGATGGGCACCGCTGACGGAGGGTCAGCCTGCTCGCTTTCATGAACCGGCTTAGAAAGAAGGATAAGGTGAGAAAATTACATTTAAAATTTATTTATGTCCTTTAAATACTACTAAGAGGTTATCTGTCCATTGTTAAGGCATATAAAAGCACCTTTTTAACAGTCTTCTTGGGAAACATGAGTGGTTGAGTATATTTCAATGAATACTATACTGATAACATAGCCAAAAAAAAAAAAAAAAAAAAAAAAAGAAAAAAAAGTTCGGACAGAAGACATGTTTACTTTATGTTTTTGGGGTCGCTGAATAAATAAAATCTATTTCCTGTTTACTGTCTTTTTAGTGCTTGAAAATACTAATATTTTGAGACCTCAACGAACTCGATTGATCCATTTGGACCGAAGTTACAGCCCTTAAAATTTATGACTTTTCTAAAAAAATCGCGTTTTTGCTTATATTTTAGTTTTTAATATGTCCATTGGAAAAAGATAGGACCCTCCAAGCAGTACTCGTTTTATAGATATTTCACATTTCATAAATAAGTAAATACTTTCGATTAGAATGATAGAATTAAATTATGTGCAGATATTAGTCGTTTAGTGTTTAAATGAAATAAACAAAATGGCCGAGAGCATTGGTCAACATTTGATCTTAAAAAAAAAAAACTCGGAGCATTAAGACCCTTAATATGGTTTTTGGGGTCACTGGTTACGATAAGCGGGTTGTTTAACCTTCGTCACATCAGATTCGAGGACATTGGAATGTTAAAAAGAGAAAAAAAAAACGTAGAAGAAATCTGAAAAAATTCTTGATGATGTTTTTAAGGTCCTGAGTCTGAACCTGTAGTTTGTTTGACTCGCACTGACTCCTAGGAAATGATTTTTTTAAAGCTTATTTGTCTAGTTTACCTTCAAATGACTCTAGGTAAAGGCGAATGGTAAAACAAACTACGGATTCGGACTCAGGGACCTCAAAAACATAAGCACGAATTTTTTCAGATTTTTCCTACGATTGTTTCTCTATTTGACCTTCGAATTACCTTGAACCTGTTCTGATGAACGTTAACCAAGCCGCTTATCGTAATTAGCGACCCCAAAAACTCCTTGAGGACCACACCACTCCCAGTGTTTTTTTTTTTTTTAGATCAAATGTTGACCTGTGTACTTTACAAAATAATAATGAGAGTTGATCAAGTAACAATTGAAAATATTAATAACCATAAAATACGTGACGAAATTACTAAAGCATAAATGTTGTCAGACAGTGGATTAAAGGACCTACAGTACATTAGGAAATGAAAATGCAGACGGATTTGCCAAAGCCCTGCCTACTGAAGATTAACCTATAATAAAAAAGAGGAATAGATGTATGTTTTAATGTTAGATCATTTATTTTTTTAAACTTAAGGCTTTTTTTTTGTTTTTGTTTTTCGTTTTTAACGGCGCATCAACATTTGGCCATTAGCGCCGGGCTATCTACAGGTTGCCACCCATTTATAATGCCAACAGCACGTGGTCGGTCACCCATTCAGGTACTGACCACGCCCGACGTTGCTTAACTTCGGTGATGTAAGGCTAAGTAGTTTACATATTTAAAGGACCTGTTTGAACACTATTTTGAAGTGATGATATCGTCCCTACAATGTCAAACTATCGAATATGAAAAATCTCATTTTAGCACTTTCCTCCGAAGGAAAGTAGCTATTGAGGTTGCACTCATGACGGAATTTTTGAAAAATTTCTTCAAATCTTTATCGATCCTACCTAGTAGATACCGAAAATGACCCCCGTTAAAATTTATATATATATATATATATATATATATATATATATATCTGTTAACACGATAGCGGCCGGAGTTTTTGTTCTTTCGTCACGAAACTTGGTATATAGCATTCAATTAGCAAACGATTGAACGAGTTGGTAAACCACCAAAGTCGGTCTACCGGAAGGGGGGTTTACCCCGAACCCAAAACACTAATTTGACTATGTCAGCCGTAATATTTGTTATATTTCAACGAAACTTGGTATTCGTAGTGGTAATATAGAGAGAAAAGTGAGATATAAAAATGAACTAAATCGGTTCATTAGAAGGGGGGGGGGTTACTCCGGACCCACAATACCAATTCGCCACTACCAGCCGTGATTTTTGGTATCTTTCGACGGAACTCGGTATTCGTAGTGGTAATCTACAGGTAAATATGTGTTGTAAAAATAAACTAAATCGGTTCATTAGAAGGGGGGGTTTACTCCTGACCCAAATTCTTAATATACTCATACTTGTCGTAATTTCTGCTGTATTGTAACGAAACGCGGTATACGTCGTGGGTAACTCATGAGAAAGAGGTGTTGTAAAAATGAGCTGAATCGGTCAATCGGAAAGCGGGGGTTTAATTTGTAATATATTTCAATAGAAAAGCCCGTCAGACGTAGGTTCACAAACCCGCCGCAAGGAGCGCTTTCTACCACTAGAGTGACTGTATCCTTTTCCTGCGTTAGATCAAAATACGATAATATGAGGTTTTTTGTATTTATTACGTAGTGTAATAGGTACCATGTGTAAACATAACTCTGGAAGTAAATTATTAATTGATCAGTTACTCATTACAAATTTAAAAGAGAACTATTCATGTTTTTATTTTATTTATGTAGGATATTTTAAGCAAATTGTTCTGGAAAGCAATCTACACTACCCAAATTCTGAGGAAAGTGCTTAGTTATGCAGTTCCTGCGTGACGGACTTTTTCTGATTTGAGACTTTTCTTTTAGATTGTGGAGGATACGGCTTGTCGCAACTCTAACCCCTTTAGAATATTAAATAAAGTATGGAATAAGATCATTTTTCAATATATTACTTTGTCAATGGATAGAATTTGTTCGTTCTCTAGTTTTCCCCTATTAGAATAATCCAAGGTTTGACATGGTAGGGACGATATGGTCATCTGTGATTGTTCTTGGATATGTTTATTTTTATGGGCATATATAAGAAATAATTTCGGGGGGGGGGGCAGCTGGGACCATTTCCGGGGTAAGGAATACTAACCATTTAGAACTTTGAATAGTTTTAGGCAACGAGGCTATTACATCTAAAATAAAATATTTTTTTAAGAACTATGTGATCTTATTAAATTTATTTTTAAGGGTTTTTTGACACATTTTTACCATCAAATAAAAATGTCGAGCGGTTTGTAGATGTAAATACAAATTTTCCATGCCCCGCTAATTTCTTGTTATTTCCTTTAACTTGTTTTTATGTTGCCAGTTCATTGTAATGTGCTTGTTGAGCGACATGATTTTCTTTAAAATTTCATAATATTTTAATAAGTTTTTTTTTTTTATATAAAATAAATCTCGAAGTTCAAAGTTTCCATTGGTGAAATAATTTTACTAAGGGTTGTTAATCAAGTTTGAGATGAGATTAAATTTCGATGTAATGAAATAAAAGTCACCAAGAGAAAAATTAACACTTTGATAATTAACTTTCTGACAAAGATGGATGAAGAAAAAAAAAAGTTTCAGAATTTTATTTAATATATTTTTCTTTTTTTTTTATCAGGCTCCCCATTAGCTAATTGCTTCGAGCTATTTCACCTTCATTTTACTTTAATAAATACAAATCTCCTTTTCATTTACTTAATTTTTCAACGTCAGATTACATTAAATATCTTTCCGCCGGAATTTATTATTATTTTTGCGGGGAATTTAAACTTAAGAGAATCGAAGAAGAGAAGTATAAAACAGTGAATTTGCTATAAGAAAATATGTTTCATTACAAAAGATAGGAATATAATCAGTTGACATTTTCTATTATTATTTTTTTTTTTTTTAAATATTTAAGCATCCACTACAATGACATCTCGATTAATAGTGAGAAATCAGATGAAGAACTAGCCACAATGCATAGAAAACTTACATTTGCCAACTCTAAAAGTGTAAATTACTAACTCCACCTCCCCGATGGGGTGTAAATTATTATCGACCCACTTTCACCTATAAATACATACACTGTTTGTACTTTAATAACCTATGTATTAGTACTGTACTCAATATAGCTACAAACTAGTCTGTAGTAAAAACGCTGTGAGCTTCTGCTCTCTCAGTTTAGTTGTATCGCTTACGAGCAGCGCGATTTCGCATCCGCTTTTAACATTAGAAGTTCACTTTGCTATTGCTTCTGTGTGTGTCATAACCACCACAAACTGTCGTTAGAAATCTCGAAACAAAAGTCTTCAATGCTTTTTCTGTTATTTTTCCAATCAGATACGGTCGATGTTCCTGCTCCAAAATCTGCAGCAACGATTCTCCCTTATCAATTCTTGCCAATGCCTCCATCATTTTTTCTGTAGCCGCAACAATGTTTTTACATTTCGTCTAAATCGAGGTTAATGAGCAAAAGAAACAGCAAAATAATACTGTACCTCGACCGTAACGCCAGGAAAATTCGCGTATATTAACCTAGGGAAACTCGTGAAATTTACCTACTGAGAATTTCAGTTCGTGTTAAGGAGTATATGTTCATCTCCTGTGAAGTTGAAGCTTAACCCTATATGTTCATCTCCTGTGAAGTTGAACCTTAACCCTATATGTTCATCTCCTGTGAAGTTGAAGCTTAACCCTATATGTTCATCTCCTGTGAAGTTGAAGCTTAACCCTATATGTTCATCTCCCCTGAAGTTGAAGCTAAACCAGAATTTCCCAATGCGGCCACGATTGGATCTTTCGCTTGCTTAATTTGCACTCAGTAGAGTGATATTTCACTCCAATAGTATTGGCGATCGGGCGCCAATTATTGGGCCAATTGGTCCTATTGTGAGTTCATAATGCCCGCATGAATAATGAATCCTAACGGAGCAGGTAGAGAGCAATTAAAGGTGACCTATGTGTCAGTAGAATATTGATCCGAATCTCCTATGCAAATTGTACAATACATTTCTACAATAATGCACGAACTCACTATAGATAGTTCTACTGTTATTTCTGCCCTAGGGGTGGAGTACTGTATAAATACTGCTGGTGCGTTACTACCGGAAATTCGTTCAACTGACTCGTTACTGAATCAGAATTATGATACCAAATTGATCAAAGTATACATCACACCGAAGTAATGAAGGTTTTAAGATTGGACTCACGGAATGACTTCAATCGAGTATCTTCAAATAGTCATATCTTGGAAAGTCACCGAAAATGTCCCTCAGGGAATTCATTCATATAAACACAAACACACACACACATATATATATTTATATATTTCCAAACGAAATAATAATTTGAAAAAAAAGGTAAAATTATGGATGCTAGTCCGAGAAACGGAAAGTTCAATGAATAACAAAAGTTGTGACTGCTATGAAACTTGAAGCTTCTTTAATTCTGCCCTTGATGACCTCAAAGTGGTTGATAACACATTAAAAATAAAAAAATAACTTAAAGCAATATGTGTGTGTATAAATATATATATATATATATATATATATATATATATATATATATATATATATAAACATATATACAAGAAGTGTCTTTTTCAAGCCGCAATAACTGTTAAACATGTTTATATTATTAAAAAAATCTAGTGAGTGACAATTTTTCGAGAGCCAGTATTCTTGAAAAAAAAAAGTCTTCTATCTGCCGACATTCTTACAAAAGTTCTAAAATTTAATCACCTTTCCTACGGTAATCTCAGAGCTTAAATTATCTCTTAATTTCATAATGTAATTGGAAAATTACTAGAAAAGCAACAATTGTCTTTTAATTCTGATAAGAGAAGAAGAGTAAAGGGTATATTAGTTGTATTCATCAGCTGTTCTTCCACTAAATTTCCAACTGCATTATGAAAATAGGAGATAATTTCAGTGCTGTAAATACCGTTGGAAAGGGAATTATTACAATTTTTGTGAGATTCGGCAGTTTGCAAAATTTTTGTTGGTAGAGAGTAATTGTCGAAAATTTGTTGTTTTTTTTTAGTATCAATGTTTTGAACAGATATGGCGGTTTGGAATAGACACTCATGAGCATTCAAAGTCTATTATTCTTAAAGTGAATTTAATGATAATATATATTTCTCAGTAGCCATAATATCCATTTAATAACTAGGACCGGATTTTTAGGATAAAATAAGCACCCAATTAGGTTTTTGCAACAGGCATAATGGGTCTTTTTAGGTTTTTATTTAAAAATCCATTTTAGGTTTTTTTAGGTGATAAAAATGCTTTGAATAGGTTCAAAAAATAGGTCTTTTCAGTTTTTTAATTAAAAATCCATTTTAGGTTTTTTTAGGTGATAAAAATGTTTCAATAGGTTAAAAAAATAAGTTCAACCCATTATAATGTATCATTAATAATTTTGATTAATTTATAATTGATAAATAATTATGTATATAAATAGTAATATAAAAATAAACATCAAATAACATTATTTTATAGAGTAGTATTTTGAGAAAAAAAAAAGATTTTATTTTAAAAAAAGAATAGGTAGTCCAAATATTCAACAAAATAGTTATTTAAAAAACAAAGTGAATGAAATTTATTTAAATAAAGTACATTTTAGATATAAATCAATATATAAAAAAATTAAATTATTTAATAAAACATACATTAATAATAAAAAAATAATATAAAACCAAACAATTAAAACAAATATGTAAAGGACATTTTTAAGTTTCTCTGCGAAACAGTTCCAACTTCTAAGGAGCATCAGGATGAATTTCACTGCCTACCGAAAAGTACTTAACTATGTTAAAAACCAAATAATTAAATCATGGAAAAATTACCACACCTCAAATTACCCCTTGTTACAGTAAACTCCCATATAGGTGCCCAGGTTTTCGACGGTGAAATTCTTCCTGTTGTCTCTGAGGAGTGCCTTAAAAGCGGGGAAAGATAAAGATGCGCCCGTTTACGCCACAATACGGCATAGGGGAGTATTTCATCGCATCTTTTTGCTCCAGTTTTGACGATTCCAATTTTCCTATGAGATTTGGAAGATCTGAAAAATGTGCTCTTAGGAATACGAGTGCACCACGAATCTCGTTGGTCTGGAGGAACATGGAAGCCTTAGAAATGGCAGATGCTTCATTCAAGCGTCGAGAACTGTTTTTATTTTTTTCCCCAGTGTGTTAAAATAGGTGTTCATTGAATTTTTTTTTTCTATTTCAAAGATTAAGTAGGTATGTCTAGGTTGTTCAATCGTTATTTAGGTGATTTTAGGTGATATCATCCTGAATAGGTTTTTTTAGGTTCTTCCAAATTTGCATGAATGATACTACAAGACGTGAATCATATAAAAACCCGATCATTATC
Source organism: Gonocerus acuteangulatus (assembly GCA_946811695.1). Lineage (NCBI taxonomy): Eukaryota > Metazoa > Arthropoda > Insecta > Hemiptera > Coreidae > Gonocerus > Gonocerus acuteangulatus. Next base: position 59,418,049 of record OX328129.1, on the reverse strand, counting down.
ATGTATAGAAGAAAGGGAAAAAATAAGTGAAAACCTAAGAATCCGGTTCCTACTAATAACGTATAAAAGTCATATTTTTCTGAGGTTTTTATTCTATGCCATCGATATGACTCCCATGCATCCGATCTTCAAAAGTGCCAAATCATCTATGCTAATTCACTCATTCCAATGCCCGTGGAGGTCTGTCTCTGCTATTTCACTGTTATCAGTAGAACGAAAATACTGTAGACCACATTGACAGCTTCTTTGTGCTATTTAAGGCTGCTCTTATCTATCGAAAATACTACCCATTCATGTCCCGAAGGTCAGAATTTCTAGACCATTCTTCTGCGTCTAGATTTTGCTGCATATGCTTTTTTTATTTCAATAGAACACTTCCTCATCATGAGCTCATCACTAAAATTGCGAAGCTCAAAATAAAATAAATAAATATTTCAATAGATAAAAATGTTTTAATTCCCTAAAAAAAAAAAAAAAAAAAAGATATTATGTCATCTCTTTTCAATGCTATCCCAAGTCTTCAAGCAGGTTCAACGATATAAACCTTGGATTTGAGGTTTGAATTTACTGTAGAATGAGAGAAATACATATTATAAGTAACACTAAAATACATTTATTATCTTCCCGCCGCAAAAATATAAAACATTTCAATTCGAATATTAAAAACATAATTTAAATATTATTTGTAGCGCATAAAACATAATATGTTAAGATAGTGACGCTATTTTTCACTATGTATGTAATGCGGCAGAAGGCTTTATCTCATAAACTACACAACTTTCTGCACTGTTCCTTCATTTTGCTTTACACCTTGTTTATCCTTTTGAAGCCTTTTCAGGAGTACTTAATAATAAATCATCATCATCATCCTACGGCGCTAAAACCCGATGTCGAGTCTTGGCCTCCTCCAACAGCTTCCTCCAATTGTCTCTATCCTGTGCTGAAGCCATCCAGTTCCTGACACCCAGGATAGACCTAGCATCCTCTGCCACACGGTCACACCATCTCAATCGTGGTCTTCCTCTTCTTCGGCTCCCGTAGAGAGGTTCAGTGAGGAGTTTCTTCGGAATGTCTCCCTCGACCATTCTTGCTAAATGTCCAGCCCACCTTAGTCTACTCATTTTCATTAACTGGACTATGTCTGGCTCCCCGAACAGTCCATACAGCTCTTGGTTAGTTTGACGCCTCCAATGTCCAGCTACTTGTCTGCCTCATATAGCCTCCTCAGAATCTTTCTTTCAAACACCATGAGATCGTGCTCACAGGATTGAGAGGTTGTCCAAGACTCAGAGCCATACAGAAGGACTGGCCGAATTAGAGTTTTGTATAAGTGGAGCTTGGTCTTTCTGGATAGGGCATGGCTCGAAAACTGTTTCCGTGCGCTGAAATAGCACCGGTTGGCTACTAATATCCTTTGCATTATTTCCATATCTGGTTTATTCTGGCTTGTCACAAGCGACCCGAGATATGTGAATTCGGCCGCTTTCGAGAAGCTATATTGCCCCATCTGTACAACTTCTCCCGGCCTAGGATCCTCCTCTGTAACCAGATACTTCGTCTTTTCTGCATTTACTTCAAGGCCAAGTTCCCTCGCAGGGCCAAACACAGCGAGAAATGCTTCTGTGACATCCTTCAGAGAGCGCCCAATGATGTCTACGTCATCCGCATAGGCCAGAAGTTGTACGAGCCTACCAAAGATTGTACCTCCGACCTGTATCCGTACCTTCCTAACTGCATATTCCAGTGCCAAGTTGAAAAGGAGACAAGTCAGTGCATCTCCCTGACGTAGTCCTTTCCCGGCAATGAACTGACTGGATCTGCTCCCGTTCACTACCACCATACATCTCACGTCTTTCATCGTCAATTCAACTAGACGTATGAGATCCTGAGGGATGTTGAGCTCACTTAGTGCCATATAGAGTTCTTGTCGGTTCATACTATCATAGGCAGCTTTGAAGTCGACAAAGTGACCTGATTTTATATTCACGACCTCTCTCAAGAATCGTCCTTAGGCTGAAAATCTGGTCAGTTGTGGACTTGCCCCTTCTAAAACCACTCTGATAAGGGCCTAAGTCCCTCTCTGCAAAAGGCATAAGGCGCTGGAAAACAATATTAGAGAGGATCTTATAACCACTAGCAAACAGGGATATTCCTCGGTAGTTACTACATAGCAACTTGTCCCCCTTTTTATGGATAGGGAAAATTAATGATTTGTTCCAGTCTGAGGGCAACTTTTGGACTGACCATATAGTGAGTAGCAGGTCCTGCAATAGTTTAACCAGCTCACTTCCACCACACTTGAACAATTCAGCAGGCAAACCGTCTGGACCAGCAGGCTTATTATTCTTTAGCTTGTTCAATGCATCGATTATCTCATCCTCAGATCTCGAGATCTGACAGGGCTGCCACTGCAGCCTCCTGCTCTAATGGGTGTGAGCCATCATTAAGTAAGGATTCATAATGTCTCCTCCAGTGTGCTAAGACTTCCTCCTTATTAGTAAGAAGGTTCCCATCATCATCATTGCATGAACTTTGTACCGGGGAGAAGACGTTTCTGCTTTTATTCACCTTGCGAAAGAAGTCTCTGAATTCCTTACTAACATGCAGGTGTTCTACCTTTTCCATATCCTCTTGCTCCTTTTTCCTCTTTTTCCTTCTGTGCAGCCGTTTCTCCTCCCTTCTCCTAAGTCTGTATTCTTCGATTGTCCTTCTTGTGCATCGATTTATCATAACCTGGTAGGCCTGATTTTTAAGACTGGTAGCTGCTTCACATTCTGCGTCAAACCAGGGGGACTTAGGTTCATTCTCCTGTTCACCAAGTACACTATCAGCCGTTGATTTTATTGCTTCACAACATGCCAGCCATTGACTATGCACACTGTCATCCTTTGTTTGAGCCCGAATGTTTTCATCCAACTTTTCCGAGTACAGCTGTTGTATTTCTGCCTGCTTCAGCTTCTTAAGATTATATTTAATGCCTTGGTGTTGGTTTGGTCTAGACCTGACACAGGATATTTTTGCATTAATTCGGGCTATACTCAGGAAGTGGTCCGAGTCAACATTTGCTCCCCTGAAGACCCTAACATCAAAGAGATTGGATTTATGTCTCCTACAGACTAAAATGTAATCAATCTGATTCACAACAGCTCTGTGGGGTGCTGTCCATGTCCCTTTATGGATTTCTTTATGCGGGAACAGTGTCGTTCCGATAACCAAATCTCTGGATGCAGCAAAGTTAACTAGTCTTCGGCCATTGTTGTTGCATTCATTGTGCAGGCTGTGTCTGCCTATAGTGGGTTAGTATATTTCCTCTTTTCCAACCTTAGCATTTAGGTCCCCACCAATTAACTTTGCATCACATCTAGGGCAAGCATCAAGGGTTCTGGTCATAAAATTCGTCCTTTTCTTCTTCGGCTGAGTCTGCAGTTGGTGCATGGACACTAAAAATGCTGAAATTATAAAATTTACCACGAATTCTGATGAGACAGATTCTGGGGCTGACAGGTTTGAACCCTATGACTAGCTTTCTACATTTACCTCTCACAATGAAGCCTACTCCAAAAACATGTTTGCTCTCATCACAACTGTGATATATGGTGTGTTTTCTCTTTTCTAAGGGTTCTTGGCCTCCTGGATAGCAACTATGTCGAGTTTGTATCTGTCAATCTGGTCCAGTATCCTAAGTTAAAAGTCCTATAGGGGTTGCCGGGTCGTTTCCTTTGTTGAACTATCAAATCCGAGGCTGTATTGGGTTTCTGAATGAGTTTATTTTCAGGTAGGGGGGACATTAACCCTAGCTCAGTACCCTCGTCATTTGGTGGGGCTACCACCTTAGTGCCTTCAGACTTGCACCCCCATCCGGGGAGACTTCCTAGGGAAGGTAGCCCTAGGGTGTGTATAGTTAATGACCTTTGTCTGTAATGCAGGGGATGAATGTAGTTTGGTGTTACTGTGTGCACTTTGTGTGAGTGTAAGTATAGTTGTTCCCCCAACCTGGAGGACCAGAGGCTCTTTGGAGTCAGAGGACTGGGCGATGGGTACGCCACATCCCTACGCCAGTTAATAATAAATAATTACAAATAATTAGGTATAAGCTTCTTTGAAAGTACTTTGAGGTTGCTGGCAGAAAAGGAACATCTTTAGGTAAATGAAAAACGTCCAGTTCCTTCACAACAGTTTATTTTTCACGCTGAGCGCTTTCGGTAGCTCCTGCTACCATCCTCAGTACTGCGACAAAATGAATACAATAAAACAGTTGCATAATAGCAATCTTCTAATATTAAAATCCCCACTAAACCTACACGTAAAATAATAAATAAATAATCACAATAATTTTGATTCGTCAACACAAACATTAAAAACTATACAATACAAACAAAAACACAAGTCATACGTGATCAAATTAAATGGCTAAAATTGAGGAGAGTGACTCACCTAGAATGAGTTCAGCTTCACTGCTGAGGGCTGACTGAAGGGAGAGAGCCTGCACAGAGACGTGCAGCTTAACATATCAGTTTGGTACGTGTCTGTCCTTTTATTTAAATTGCACGGGCTCAGGATCTTATCGATACGTATCTCTATACTTTCTAGAACGTTCATCTGTGCAGACTTCTTCCGGCAATGTAAAATGTACAGGGAATGGTCAGCCTCGCTGTGTCCCGCTGCGAGACAATGTTGTTGAAATTCGGAATCCGACCTGGTTTTATGTTCTCTAGCTCTTATTTTGAGTTTCCTACCAGTTTGCCCTACCTACGACCCAGAACAGAGGCCACATACGATTTTATAGACACCACTCTTATTTCCCGTGTCTATCTTATCCTTGACGTCACAGAGAGCATTAGCCAAAGAGGGAGAATTTTTAAAAGCCACCTTCTCTTTACTTAAAATGGAGGCTATTTTTTCCGAGACTTGGCCTAAGTATGGTAAGGTGAACCATCTAACCTCAGATACGTCGGGTTTTAGAAAATTGGGAAAAGCTACCTTAAGGGCATGTTTTTTTTTTCTTCTCCTGTAGATACCATCAATCATGAGGGCATCATATCCGTTCTTCTCCGCCACATGCTTTATGTGGAGAAGCTCACGGTGATGATTACCCTCCGACATAGGTACTGACAGGAGTCGATCAATATAATAGATAAAAGGCAACATTTTAACTCTCGGGTGTTGAAAAGAACTCCTATCTATAGCTGTATCGGTGGTAGTAGATTTTCGAAAAATAGAAAATTCCAAACCCCCCTCTTCTTTTTTATGGATCTAAATAATTTAATGAATACCCCTCTTCTATTTCTTTAGTAAAATTTATGTTCTTGTGCGTCCTGTTGAGGAGTTTGTGAAAAGACTCCAAACGTCTCATTGGACCCTGAAAAATGCAAAGGCAATCGTCCACATACCTAATCCAACAACGGATATGTTTTTTAAGTGGATTTAAACTATTCATGACATACTTATTTTCTAAACAGTCTATAAAAATATCCGCTGCCAGTGGGCTTATAGGAGATCCCATTACTAGACCGTGGGTGGATTTGTAGCAATCACCATTAAACAGAAAATAATTCTGTTCTAATACAACATTAAATATGTCACAAATCTCGTTGGCTAACACGGGATTGCATTGCCTCTGATTCAATACAAGTTGAACAAGCGGGATAATTTCAGAGGAAGTAAAACGACACCAAAATACAGTCCGAGTCGTGGAAAATAAACTGTTGTGAAGGAACTGGACGTTTTTCATTTACCTAAAGTTTCTTTGACACTCACGGTAATAAATAATTACAAATAATTAGGGCTTTCACATTCGAGAACTTTCCGCAGGTAGGGCCACATCTAGACTATTGTCTAGATGTTTTATTTATTTTTTTATGTTCTCCTGAAAAGTTGTTAAAAGAACGTGAAACACGCTGATCAAAATAAAATAATAGCGAAGATACTTGTTTAGCCTATGAAATTTTACGTTCTGTTACATTAAATACATAGCGTAAAATATAGTGTTTTCATCTTCAACCATGGCCATTGGTAATTGTTTTCTACATAAACTTTTAGTATTACAAGTAAATAAATTAAAAATGTTATTTCCTCTGATATATATACAATGTATAAAAATCTATATGTCGTCGACTGTATTAAATGTAAACAAAAAATAAAAAAAAAAAAATATGGCAAAAAAAGGTTGATGCGTCTATTAAGATATAAAAAGAAAATTCATATTAAATTGTAAATTAATACCTGAAACCTTCAGAGAATGGAAACATTATACGAAGTCCAAAAGTTAAAGCTAATTAGGGTAAAAATATTATATACATGAAGCCAAAAAAAAAAATAAAATAAGAGGAAATACATTTTTCCTTACATTGAAAGAACTCATGCCTTCATTCCGTAATCTCTTTACTTACTTCTTAAAAAAAAAAAAAAAAAAAAAAAAAAAAAAAAAAAAAAAAAAAAAAAAAAAAAATTATGCTAAACCTCATCTCTGTTTCGAGGAAATAAATACCAAGAAGTACTTTCGGAAGTACTGCGGAGAACTAATTTCCTTCATTTCATCAAAATTTACTTAGCGTATATAGATTTATATCCGGTTTTGATGAAATTTGGTATAAAAATGCTTTGTCAAATTTAAAATATCAAGTTCATTAACCAGCAAATCCGTCTACAGAAATTCATTTTTGTGGGCGATATTCGCGCGAAATAAATTCTTGCGCTTAAGGCTTTTCGTAAGTAGACTTCAGGTACACTTAGTATAGGTTCCATAATATAGAAAAACCATTTTTAAGACGATATCTGTAACCGTTTCTGAGAAAAGTGGTTGAAACGAGTTTCTCTACCTAATTTCGGTTAGGGTACTTAGAATCGTTCGATTCAGTTAAATTAGTTTCTAGGTACGTAAATTCATCTAATCTAATCTATTTGAATTTTGGTTACATTTTGAGTTAACGAAGTATTTGAAGAAATTATTATTAACACACATGAGTATGAGCAGTTTTAGTATTTTCTTATATTCTCTTAAATATTTCTTAAACTGTTGGAAAGTCGATAAAAATCTTTCAGCTCTTTGGTCAAATCCTGATAATTTCGGCATGAGATTTCCGGGGACTGAGATATCAGTAGTATCAGCTGTCGTATTCCCCTTGTCAATGATAACAATATCTGGTTTATTAAAGTGCTACGGTCCGTTAACAGTGCTTCGTCCTAATGCATTTTAATTTTACCTTTCTCTAAAAGTCTTTTTACCGGACGTAGCTTGGTAGTATATTGTGGACGTAGCTTTGGTAGTATATTGTGGACGTAGCTTGGTAGTATATTGTGGACGTTGCAATGGCGTTGAAGATAATTCTATCTCACAATGATCTCACAATAACCTGAATGGACTCATTAGTTTTGTTGCACAATCTATGCTCGATTCTTTAGAAACGTGTTGTCGGTAGGATCTTGTTCATATAACTTGATCTTGGATGGCTATTTTAAAAATATTATTTTTTAAAAATATAAAAATATTAATTGTTACCTTTTGCTCTTAATTGTTTCTAAAGATTTCGAAGAAGTCTAGGGTGTCGATGATGACGGCTTGCCAAGATTTGCCGATATTATTGTATTTAAAGAAAAATCAATGATGGCTTACATTATTACGAATGATCTTCAGCAGCCGGAAGGAATCAATGGAGAAAAATAGCCATATACTGCACATGCATTCAACTCTACCAAATTTTGTAGAAAAATTTCGGAAATTCGGTAGAAGGGAGTATGTTATTCAAGGCGCGAGATGGACGATCCCAAGACTAACAAGTGATTTCCAACTAGAACTAGGCGTGGACCCCAACAAATTCAGTACCTTGCGGTATCAATCTTGATAGATTCCCTAGGGATGCTGAACTACCACATATTCGGGAGCTAAATAGCTGCTTATCAATCTTTCGAAATTCATTTCACCAAATTTACATCCAGATCTACAAAAGAAATTGTATAAATATGACATTTCATTAAAAATAATTTTTTATTAAATTCATCATCAAAAATTATTTTAACGGCAAACTGCTAATTAATTTTAAAAAAAGTCCGTCACGCAGGAGCTGCATAACTAAGCACTTTCCTCAGAATTTGGGTAGTGTAGATTGCTTTCCAGAACAATTTGCTTAAAATATCCTACATAAATAAAATAAAAACATGAATAGTTCTCTTTTAAATTTGTAATGAGTAACTGATCAATTAATAATTTGCTTCCAGAGTTATGTTTACACATGGCACCTATTACACTACGTAATAAATACAAAAAACCTCATATTATCGTATTTTGATCTAACGCAGGAACAGGATACAGTCACTCTAGTGGTAGAAAGCGCTCCTTGCGGCGGCTTTGTGAACCTACGTCTGACGGGCTTTTCTATTGAAATATATTACAAATTAAACCCCCGCTTTCCGATTGACCGATTCAGCTCATTTTTACAACACTTCTTTCTCATGAGTTACCCACGACGTATACCGCGTTTCGTTACAATACAGCAGAAATTACGACCGGTATGAGTATATTAAGAATTTGGGTCAAGAGTAAACCCCCCCTTCTAATGAACCGATTTAGTTTATTTTTACAACACATATTTACCTGTAGATTACCACTACGAATACCGAGTATCGTCGAAATATACCAAAAATCACGGCTGGTAGTGGCGAATTGGTATTGTGGGTCCGGAGTAAACCCCCCCTCCTAATGAACCGATTTAGTTTATTTTTACAACAGTTATTTACCTGTGGATTACCACTACGAATACCGAGTTTCATCGAAATATACCAAAAATTGTGGGTCCGGAGTAAACCCCCCCCCTTCTAATAAACCGATTTAGTTCATTTTTATATCTCACTTTTCTCTCTATATTACCACTACGAATACCAAGTTTCGTTGAAATATAACAAATATTACGGCTGACATAGTCAAATTAGTGTTTTGGGTTCGGGGTAAACCCCCCCTTCCGGTGGACCGACTTTGGTGGTTAACGAACTCGTTCAATCGTTTGCTAATTGAATGCTATATACCAACTTTCGTGACGAAAAAACAAAAACTCTGGCCGCTATCGTGTTAACAGACACATATATATATATATATATATATATATATATATAGATATATATAAATTTTAACGGGGGTCATTTTCGGTGTCTACTAGGTAGGATCGATAAAGATTTGAAGAAATGTTTCAAAAATTCCGTCATGAGTCCAACCTCAATAGCTACTTTCCTTCGGAGGAAAGTGCTAAAACAACCTTTTAACCAATTGAAATGAATTTTCTAAAGATTGATAAGTACGCTGTGTGTTTAGAAATATATTAGGGCAACCAACATTGTTTTTTAAATAAAGGATTTCATCTTTTTCTTATTTTTTATTTTATTTTGTTTGTTATTTAGTCACAAGAGAAGGGGATGGCTGAGGACAACATTCGGTCTGAAGAAGCGGTAACACAATTTTCCACTTCTCACAAGCCCGAAGTACCAGCCAGGAAAATGCAGCTCACCTCCAACCAAAACGAAAGTAAGCCCTTTTATTCTTGTATTTATTTCTGATTTTATCGGATTCTATCAATTACATGTATATGTATAATGAGAATTACTGAGCCATTCAGTATAGGCTTAGGTTTTTAAAATATGATATTTTGTTGTTTTTTTTTGTAGTTTGATGTTTCAAAGTAAAAATATAACGTATGATTTATCTATCTTAAATCACCTATCAAATAAAACATATTTATGGAGGTCGTGAGTTCGATTCCCACTAGGAGTGGTGGCTTTTCTTTCGAAAAGAAAAGGCATCACCCCTATCCTGCCGAGATAAGGGTGGTAACTTATAGATAACACGTCGAAAAAATTCGTAGTTAACAATAAATGGACTTTAAAATTTAAAATAAATAAAAATATAATTTAATGTCTTATGAAAAACAATATTACTTATGTCCTGATGTACTGGAGAGATACCACGCAGACCACCACACAGACTTCAGCGTGAATCTGACTTGTTCACCCTACAGAATAAGAGATTCTTACCCGGATATAACGCTAATTTCAAAATTATGGATTCGACAACATTATGATTAGCCTTATAGTAGATCATGACTTAATTTAAGATGCCTGAAGATAAACCTAAACAGGTTCGATGTACCTATGTATGAAATACATCCAACCATGTTTACCTAAGTGTCTTCGAGGTCTTCCTCCCTCCCCTCTAGGCATTCTCTAGTGCTGAAGAAGGCTGCCAATGTGCAGCCGAAACGTCCAAATACAGATTTCTTCCTGAAAGTCTGACGTTTTTTTCTCCTAGCCGAATCTCAACTATACCTTGCCTGCGTACATTATTTCATATATTAACGATTTCTCTAAGTTCCAATAATATATTTTATAGAGTTGGGTACAATTCAGAAGTTTAAAATCTATGTAAGAGAAAATCCATAGCGTATTATTAAGCAGATTGCTACAAGTCAGTGGAGCAGGAAATTGTTGGGAATGCTCAGACTATCAGGGGTGATAAACGGGCGCGTCATGGCTTACAAACGACCTCGCATCTTAGACCATGACACAAGGGGAGACTGAGGTAGATACGCAGATAGATAGAGCGGGGTAGAGAGAGACAGAGAGAGAGAGAGAGAGAGAGACAGAGAGAGAGAGATACAAGCTAACACCTTCCCACCTAGAGGGAAACATCAAACAGTACCGCATGCAAACACCCACGCCTCGTGAGGTTGGTTGTTCCTGATGTCGGGATGTAGGTGGATTCCAGGTCCCTGGAGTGACCCCATCCCTAGGGATTGTCCCCCCTTTGTACACTCCAGCCTAGGTATATTTACCCAGCCTTGTCACGTCCACATTAAGCTGCGTTCCAGCAAAACATTCCATCCTGTCTGGTAAACATCGTACAAGTTACTCCCTTAGTCTCTAAACCTCAGTTGATCATTTATTTTACCTAATTACTGCTGAATTCCATTTAATATAATTTAACCAAACGCTCTTAGTACAGGAAATTTAGTGATTTGAATAAGTTCTTCACAAGATATTCTTCAGACGTAAAGGTGAGAGTTTTCGTCAGAAGAATAAACCAACAGTTAGGAAGCAATTTCTTAAACCTCCATCGGTCGCCCCTGAGCCTAAATGCAAACGAAGTATATCCAACATTGTTTGCCCCATTCAGCCCTTCCTTCAAAGTAACTCCCAGATCCGGATTGCTCTTTTAAATCCACAGCTCAGATGTCCTCGCAGTGCGTTTTGGACAAAGTAGCCAAGCACAGTGGTAGGGACATCATCATATTTTCAATGATCCAGTCCAAAACAATTATATTTTGACAGAGTATCATCTTTAAGGCGTCATTCACACTGGAGCGATGTACGATACACGATATATCATAAGCGATATGACACGACGATTTATTGCTAGGAAGGTTCAGACAGCGAGCGATAAATCGGCGCAATCTGTGGAATAAAAATATGGCGGGGACACAATTCTCACTACTTCAGTTGCAAATTTGAGCTGAAGTTAGGAAGAGGTTCTAGTGGCTTACTGGTTCAGGCGTAGGAAATACTGGCTGCATCCCTACAACCTTAGCAACGTGTAGTATAGCTAGGCTGTTGTATCTCGAGACCTTTCTCAACATGAGGAAAAATCGGGATGTTTTATCGAATGAATCCTGAAAACTTTCATTTTTTGAAATGTTTAGAGTCATAAACCCATTAAAGAAAATATACACACTTGAGGAAGGCTATTTCTCCGGTTGAAAAACTTCTAAGCACTCACGAGCTTTCACTAAATTAATGAAAGTAATCACAGAACTGCCTTCTCTTCTTCCTGATTGGTTCGGATCTCGGAATATCGCACGAAACTAATCGCTAGAGAGACCGACAAGCGGAACTTCGAGAGATATGTCGCTTGCGGTATGTTGTGCAATCGTGCTGCTGTGAACCTTTGTTATCGCCTCCCATTACATTTTAACTGTTTTGTTTTTTTCTGTGCGTGTCGCGTATCGCTTATCGTTTGCGATATATCGTGTATCGTATATCGCTCCAGTGTGAACGACGCCTTATTGTTGGACTTAATAAGTTAAGAAACCATTTTTTAAGTGCGTAATTACTTACTCATAACTCATTTTTGTATAAAACTACTGATAAAATTGTTTATATAAAAACCTGTGATTGTAATTATGTATATCTATTTTTTAACTGAAGAAGGCTTGCCGTATGGAAACGTTGCAATATAGCTTTTTTTTTAAAAATCAGACGTTTTCTCCAAGCCGAATTTAACCATTTCTTGACTTCTTATCGCCTCAACGGCTAAACTATCTGCTTTTCATTAATCAGTTATTTAGTTTATGAGAAATGGTGAATATCACAAATAGAAACTAGAAAATAAAAAAAGTAATATAAAATGAAATGGCCATTAGTAAAATATATATTAATTTCGCCATTACGACAATACATCAATTACCATTTTCTCTTCATTTAGCCAATATCCTCTACTAGAGTTCATCATAAAACAGTTACTATCCTATGGATTCATCATGATCAAGTCTGTATGATGTTTCATTTGCCTTTTGCAGAGGTGTCCTCGCCGAACGGAGAAGGCGAGGAGATCACCAACGGAGGTACGGACTCCCCAAGAACGGAGGAACCTCCTGGTCACGGTAAGAGACCCACCACCCTGTCAACCAAGAGGCGAGATGAAGAGGAGGTCAAGATAATCAGACCTCCTTCCCCGATAGCAGGGCCTAGCAACAAGACCGATTTCGGTGAGTACGCTCTTTGTTTGATGGTTACTCCAGGCAGTTTTATATTATTTTTGTTTGTCATTAATAAAACCAGTCATCTAGACCCGATGGGAAAGGGTTATGGCGCACATAGGGGCCAGAGGACATTTCGAGTTTTAAAAAGTCCGTCACGCAGGAGCTGCATAACTAAGCACTTTCCTCAGAATTTGGGTAGTGTAGACTGCTTTCCAGAACAATTTGCTTAAAATATCCTACATAAATAAAATAAACACATGAATAGTTCTCTTTTAATTTTGTAATGAGTAACTGATAAATTATTAATTTGCTTCCAGAGTTATGTTTACACATGGTACCTACTACACTACGTAATAAATACAAAAAACCTCGTATTATCGTATTTTGATCTAACACAGGAACCGGATACAGTCCCTCTAGCGCTCCTTGCGGCGCCTTTGTGAACCTATATCTGGCTGGCTTTTCTATTGAAATATATTACAAAGTAAACCCCCCTTTCCGATTGACCGATTCAGCTCATTTTTACAACACTTCTTTCTCATGAGTTACCCACGACGTATACCGCGTTTCGTTACAATACAGCAGAAATTACGACCAGTATGAGTATATTAGTAATTTGGGTCCGGAGTAAACCCCCCCCCCTTCTAATGAACCGATTTAGTTTATTTTTATAACACATATTTACCTGTAGATTACCACTATGAATACCGAGTTTCGTCGAAATATACCTAAAATCACGGCTGGTAGTGGCGAATTGGTATTGTCGGTCCGGAGTAAACCCCCCCCCCTCCTCATGAACCGATTTAGTTCATTTTTATATCTCACTTTTCTCTCTATATTACCACTACGAATGCCAAGTTTTGTTGAAATATAACAAATATTACGGCTGAAATGGTCAAATTAGTGTTTTGGGTTCGGGGTAAACCCCCCCTTCCGGTGGACCGATTTTGGTGGTTAACGATCTCGTTCAATCGTTTGCTAATTGAATGCTATATACCAAGTTTCGTGACGAAAAAACAAAAACTCTGGCCGCTATCGTGTTAACAGACATATATATATATATATATATATATATATATATATAAATTTTAACGGGGGTCATTTTCGGTGTCTACAAGGTAGGATCGATAAAGATATGAAGAAATTTTTCAAAAATTCCGTCATGAGTCCAACCTCAATAGCTACTTTCCTTCGGAGGAAAGTGCTAAAAGGCTACTTCTCCCAAATCTTATCCGATTTCGAAGCATTTAAAAAAAAAAAAAAAAAAAATGAAAGCTAATAAAATTAAGAACAACTTTGTCTGGCCAGATTTTTGTTTTTTATTTCCACTGTTTATTAAATTGCCTGTAAATAATTCACAAAATTATACAATTGAACATAAGCTAATATTTTATTTTTCATTTAACTTAATATCAGCACTGATATTCTTGAAATTAAACATCCAAAACCTGATTAGACTTGGAAAAAATCAGACTGACATCTTCAAAACGTAAATTTATCTTAATTAAACAATGAGATTAATCGAATGAATGATTTGAAAATACATTTTGATCTTTTCCACGTGTAATCAGGATTTGAATGTTTAATTTCAACGAAGTGCTGATATTATGTTAGATAAAAAATAAAATATTATTTTATGTTTAATTGTTAAATATCGTCAATTATTTACACGTAATTTAATAAACAAGGGAAACAAAAAACACAAATCCGGCCTGACAAAGTTGTTATACATTTTATAAGCGTCCATTTAAAAAAAAAAAATCATTGAAATCAGATTTAGAGGCTTTAGCCTTTTTTGAAACACGAAATATCGGTCTCAGTGTACGCCGGTAGGGGAAAAATCCAAACTGAAGGTGTTTAATCCCGCTTGAACTAACATAATAACCTAATTACTCTAATTTCTAATTCTCATCACAAAATACCTTTTTCTTATCCCTTTTCTAACCGTGTAGAAATCTCACAGTTTTTGGTAAAAAGTAAAACAATACTTCATACCACATACTTTATTCGTGAAAAAATGGTTTTACCCAGGAAGTCTCGTTTTACTTAAAATTACATTTACTTGAGTCGCGATCCTATACAATTAATCTGTCCTCACTCGGCCGTATTTGTGCTCAGCCTAATAAAGTAAGGTGTCAATTTGCGATGCGATTATTTTACGAAAACCGACTCAACCATAATTACGTATTTTCTACAGAGAGTTGCTCAGTATTTTATTTATTTAAACGTTTACGTCCTTTATAATTAACTGAGAATTTTAGGACTGGTTATCTATAGGTCAACTTTTTCTAGCCAGGACAGGGCTGATGCCTTTTCTATTTTACCCAAGAAAAGCCACCGCCCTTGATGGGAATCGAACCCTGACCCTTGGCACGGAGTGCTATGTGCTCACGCCTTATACTCGCGGCCACCGGGCCTCCGTTCAATATTTTGTGCAAGCAAGTAACTTAACTTGAGATCCACCTATTATCTCGTGTGAAACTGTTAAATTTATTCGTAATTAGCGTTCATTTTAATAAAGAGGAATAAGTCGAGTAGAGTTAAGAGTATCACATCGGATGTTAATTTATTCGACACAGCACTCAAAAATATATTGCGGATTATGCATCTATTTTCCCGTTGAGAGGAATATGGCTTTCTGAAATTGAATATAAATCCCGTTTATCTCCCAAAATAATTATTCTATCGAATTGGCTCAAAAAATATTTAAAAAAAGATAAAATCGGGCATTTGGCGCCAATATGCGGTACCAAACGCCCGATATTGGGAACTTGAATCTTTCTGATTTCGGTATCATTTTTGAAGTATTTTTTTTTAGTGATGAATGGAATGAGATTGTTTTCATCTCTATGAACAATCATTTCTCTACATCAAAAGAAACAATGTTTCCATGAAAAGATGAATGCATTAATTCATAATTAAATATCATTATTATTATTAAATACGGATGAAGCATCTGAAATCAAAGGCATTGTATTGAACAAAAGATAACAGAAATGACCTGACTCCCTCACTTGAAAAGTTACCTCCGAACTTTGATCAATTACCTGACAGAACTTGGTTTGCAAGAATGGGCGCCGCCAATACAATCCATGCATATTGATTGTAGTGCTCTCCAAACCCCATTGTGTTGCAAGCTCTGAACAAACCCCCTACAAAGGAGTGTCCTGTCAGAATTTGTGGCTGGTTGGAGGGGGGGGGGAGGCAAATTCTGCCAATAAATCAACGAAGCCTGTCCCCTAGATACATAACTCTGCAGATTGAGTTAGTTCGAATTGGCCCACAAAGCCCCTAAACCACAACGATGTCAAACATATCTTCGAACGCGGTTTTGTTCATGGCGTGCCGCATTGGAAACTACTTACTGCTTTATTAATAAGAAATTTTTATTGATTTAAATTATCTCGGTAAAGTGTGTATTTTACTCAAAACATTTTTATTTTTAAAAAAGTTGTGTATTCAGGAACAGAGCCGAAGTTTTGTCACCAAATGGTGAAAAAACTAAAATAAAAATAAAATAAAATTTTTAAAAAAGACGGAACTGCTGGAAGATGAAAGAGTATTTTTTGCACTATTCTTTACATGTAAGTGAAAAATGGGTTAACCTCCAAATTCTCTGTGCATCTGGCTGTTCCATAATAAGAACCAATGAGAATATGACACAATTCGGAGTGCCTTGTGTGCCAGGGACAGGGCGTAAACGAGAGAATCTGGGTTCAAATACTAGCTTGATAAGTTCATTTTTTTAATACCAATAATGGTTTCAAAATTAAGTCACTGACGATGCTTACCGTCCTGTGTATAATAGATTAGTTTAATATATAATATAAATGGCTTCGCATTAGACCATTGCATGTCAGGAAACTGGAAAATTACCTGTTTTATCAAACTGAGAGCCACATTGTGGCACAAATGTCTTACGTTCATGTCACCAATGTACCTTTTTAAAAGCCTTAAATTTTTATTTTGCAGTGCAAGAACTTGAAAGCTTGAGCGGGAACGCAGGTACTAGACTTCGCCTGGAGAACGAACGACTGAAACGCGAAGTATCAGAACTTCGGAAGCTGGTGTCTGCTTCAGGGGCAATAGGGACTTCAGCAGAGATCCCAGGACCTTCCAGAATCACTCAGCTAGAAGAGGAACTCACTCAGGCAAAGGAGACCATCGCCAGTAAGTAGAAGAACTGAAACACTTCTGTATTTGCTTGAGTCAGCATGCTTCTTATTTTGACTCTTTCGGGATTGGTAGGAGTTTCTACCCATGGGATGTAAATAATTTTTAATGGTTTGACTAGCACCTAATGAGGCGCCAAATAGAGCATTAAAAAACCCGGAACAACTATAAACATTTTGGAGCAGATTCAATCATGCTATTAGTTACATCAAGATATTCAAGCATGACATGTGTTGAATATGTTGATGGTACTTTACTTTATCCTACGCCAGCATGAGGCAATTCAGCCGTCAAGCGTCTTGCAGACTCGTACGTGTAGGAAACCCGCAAATCCTTGTTGTGCTGTGAACACTGCAGGATGTAAGATGTACAGCGTCCATTCTTCCGTCATCGCACACTGGACTGATGTCTGTATCCACCAGGACGATTCGATGTTGATTTCGGCGTGGCATATCTTGAAGGTGCGCGCGATAATAGCGTGCGCAAAAAAATAAATCAATGCTTGATTCCAATAAATCAAATTCAACTCGGGGAGCTTGAATTGTATGCATCATTTCTGAAGCTTCAATACCTTTGAAAAACGTGAATGGTTTTCGTCTGTCGTAATGTAGAGCTGACTCAAATATTAATTTTTTTTCGGAGGAAACTCAAACATCTAATGGACCGATTTTGCTTTTTTTACAACACATATGTCTCATTGGTGGGGATCTTATCTACCAAGTTTCGTTCCAAGTAACTATAAATAACTGTCGGTACGGCCTAATTAAAAACTTGGTTCCGGAGGAAATGCCTCCTGCTAATAAAATGATACTAATGACTTATACCGAGTTTCGGCGCAATATAACAAAAATTGCGGCCGGTATAGGCAAATTAGTTTTCAAGTTTTGCTATGGGAATTATATATATCAAGTTTCGTTCCAAAAACAATACGGCCGCTATCGTATTTATAGCCATTTTTATATTTAGATTTATCTAAATTTTTATGGGAGTAATTTTCGGAATCTACTAGGTAGGATCGATTAACACATTCGGAATGTTCTAATATTGAAAACAATACAAATGGAAGAGGCCTACACTAAACAGGGTAATTTTGCGGGTAATGTATAGGACTCGATCCATGGTCATTTGGAGCAAATGACTCCCGAAGGAAATGAGGTCATTGGTTAAACGAATTGCTCGATTAGGAACGTTTAGAGCCGTTATCGCGCCAAAACCTAATATCTATGTTACGCTCGAAAACTTCTAGAATCGTAAATCATCGTTTTGAAACTTTGATCCTAAACAATTCCGCTATGAACAGAAAGTGCTTTCATAAGCTTCCTGCAACTAGTTGGATATCACATCACTTCCGAACGCATTCAAAACGACTTTACAACGATTCAAGACGGATCTATTCTTGTGGAATCGTAATTCATTGCTTCAAAACTTTGATCCTAAACAATTCCGCTATGAACAGAAAGTGTTTTCATAAGCTTCCTGCAACTAGTTGGATATCACATCACTTTCGAACGTATTCAAAACGACTTAACAACGATTCAAGACGGATCTATTCTTGTGGAATCGTAATTCATCGTTTTGAAACTTTGATCCTAAACAATTCCGCTATGAACAGAAAGTGCTTTCATAAGCTTCCTGCAACTAGTTGGATATCACATCACTTCCGAACGCATTCAAAACGACTTAACAACGATTCAAGACGGATCTATTCTTGTGGAATCGTAAATCATCGTTTTGAAACTTTGATCCTAAACAATTCCGCTATGAACAGAAAGTGTTTTCATAAGCTTCCTGCAACTAGTTGGATATCACATCACTTCCGGACGCATTCAAAACGACTTAACAACGGTTCAAGACGGATTTATTCTTGTGGAATCGTAATTCATTGCTTCAAAACTTTGATCGTTTACAACGACACTATGAACTGAAAGTGTTCTCATAAACTTCGTGTTAGGGTTTCGAACACATGTATTATTGGAATCTAACTGGAAAAATTCAGGGGGATATATTTTTAGATGGAACGGCATTTTTCTCCAGCGGTGGTACTCCTCACTTCTTCCTGGGATATTTCGATGGGTTCATATCCATCTTCGTCAGCCAGGTACTTGTTGTTTCTTCCTCGGTGGTTGCCAAGGGAATGCAATTTTTCTCGATCTGGGCGCCCTTTCTACTCTCTACCCCCAGTATCGGCGGACCAATGGTGTTGAAGCTCCCTGGTGTAGTTGGGATTCTGTCCGTTAGTGGCGCTGATGGTATTGCGTCTTTTTTTCTCCTGTAATTTCCTCGCCGTAAGGTTTAATATGCTTGATGTTTATTTTTCGTTGCTGGGATGATATTTTTAGATGGAACGGCATTTTTCTCCAGCGGTGGTACTCCTCCTCACTTCTTCCTGGGATATTTCGATGGGTTCATCTCCATCTTCGTCAGCCAGATGGAAATTAAACCTTACGGCGAGGACAGAATCCCAACTATACCAGGGAGCTTCAGCACCAAACATATCATCTGCTAACTTTTGAACGCACGCCAGGCACATTCGGACGATTGCATCATCAAACATTCCTTATATTACAAAATATCCGACTGGATACAATAGCCTAGTAGATGGAGAGGGTCGAGCTAACAATAATTCCCCAGAAGACTTTTTTTTTATATATGGCATCTCTTGAGTATGCTGGAATTTTTGGGCCTCGAAAGCCGGGGGGAAGATTTTTTGTCTGGAAAAACCGCGAAATGTTAGCTCTTTTTTCAGTTTTCCTACATTAATTTGTAAACAGTCGATTTTGGGTAAAAAAAAAAAAAACTTCTGATGAGACTAAAAATGAGCTGGTCCCCCAAGAACCCTAAGAAATTTAGACTGGTACCTGTGTCCGAGAAATTGTTATCACTGTACTTATGTACCGCACTAGTATTTCTTAAGTAGCACAATTAAAAAAAACTCATCTGAAAATTTGGTACTCTTGCCTATGTTGGGGGAATAGCATTAAGACAGGAAGAGTGACAGAAGTTGCCTCTGGTGTCCAAGCTCCGAAGCTAGGTACATACAGTTTTGATGGTTGATAGAGATATTTACCGATGTCTTTCATAGTCATAACTGAAAAACAACGATTTTTAGTTGTGTCACTTTAGAAATATTAGTGCTAATGTTCTCAGGGAAGCAACAAAATTAGAAGCATATTTTATTGAAAAAAATACAGTCAGAAAATGACTGTATTTGAAGTAAATGGTAAATGAAAAAGATGAATATACATTTATTTATTGAAGAGACTGTTAATCAGGTTTGAATCATCTGCTGTGCGTAAATCATCTGCTTTTCTTTCTAGAAAGAAGAAAGAAACGTAAAACTTGAGGAGGAACACTCCTTTCTTCATGAATAGACATCAATTTTTTATATTTCTTGGAAGGTCCCTTTAAGGGCTGACTGTCGCTATATCTGACGGGGAAGTCCTTGATCAGGAAGAAGCCTCAAAGAAGAAATAGAGACGAGGCTAACGAGATGGGATTACTGTTTGAGAAATCCCGCTAAATCCCAAGGATCCAAACAGCCCTTTATCGTAACCTTCGTTAGGAGGGTAGCTACCCTAAGGGTGAACAGCTCCCAAGCAGGTCCAATGTCAAACCCCTTCAACGGGCTTTGTGCTCCTTCTCGTCCTATTTGCATCAGAATGCTTTTCAGTTTGAATGCAAATCAGAAGCACTCAGTTCATCTATTATATGAATTGATTATACTGAAAACCATATACTAATAACTCTAGCTAGAATTAATTAGCCTATTTCATAACCTAAAGTTAACAACAGGAAAAATCGGCTCTTCAAATTTCCTTATATAGGGTGTTTCCGCATTCAGATGTCATAACTTTAGGGGTTCATTCTGCACGTTATTTGTAGTTCAGTGGCGCAGAAATGAACATGCAGCAGAGCTGATTAAGAAAAGAGTGAATAATTTAAGAAAACACTAATATCAAAATTTTACAGCTACATGGCTTTTAGTATAGCTTTTAATTTGCATGTTGATATTTCAATATCGGGTGTTTCTTATTGGAAATTTAATGTAGACTCTAAAAATGTGGTCCTTATTTAAGATACATTAATCAAAAATCCGGAAAACACAGTTTTTAATAATAATAAAAAAAAACTAGTTTTGAAAATAGACGAACTTTTGAGTAGCTCTGCTACATGTTCAGATAGATTTAAATTTTAACTACGAATTTTGGGACGGGTTATCTATAGGTTACCACCCTTTTCTAGCCAGGGTAGGGCTGATGCCTTTTCCTTTTTCTAAGGAACCGCCCCATTGTGGGAATCGAACCCACGACCTTTGGCATGGAGTGTTAAGTGCTCACGCCATAACTCTGACGGCTACCGGGCCTTCAAATGTTCAGATAGAACTCTCATAACTACAAATGATGTGGAAAATAATCCCCTGAAGTTATGACATCTGAATGCTGGACACCCTGAATATGAAAAAAACAAATTTTTCGAATTTTCTTTGTATATTTTTTTATGTATCTCGAACCCGTTTAGGAAATAATGTTAAATGTAAAGTAACTATTCGAAACATTATCATTCGGAGTTGTGGCGACTATGTTTATTCTCCAATTCTTTTGCATATTAATCATAAGCCTTAGGATTCATCTAGCATGATCGAAACTGCAAAAATATAGTTTTCGCTTTCACCACATATTTTCAATATGAAGACTCCATTTTCCTCAATACATTGAGTTTGTTACTTCGACCCCTTGCCCACTGGGGTTCTCATTTCTATTCTAAGTTTTCCAAATGAAACTGGTAAAAAGAACGTAAAAGCACGAATTTACGAGTCTACAAAGAGCGCACTTTCGAATGCAGTTGCTCATTTTCAGAGTGTTTGGGCTTTAATATGAGCGACTTATTCTGTTAGTAGAGCTAAATCAGTGGTGACGTTTTATAGAACACTTGCTAACGAAACGTTTTGATAAGCTGAATGGATTTTTTTGTATGAATTTTATGTTTTTGGTGGCAGGGCTACTACAGGTGACCCAACAAGCTGGCAGGTCCATAATAGGCCTTTTAGGTTGTGTTTCATTCCCCCTGGTTCTAACTATCTATGTTTTTGGGGTGCTGAATCCAAAAATGAAAGCCATTTTTTTCCTCGCGCACAGATTTCTTGCAAAATAATCGGGTAAATAAAAACCACAAAAATGTAGAGAATAAATCATTATTTTTATTGGAAGAGC
This sequence comes from Gonocerus acuteangulatus, assembly GCA_946811695.1. Lineage (NCBI taxonomy): Eukaryota > Metazoa > Arthropoda > Insecta > Hemiptera > Coreidae > Gonocerus > Gonocerus acuteangulatus. The sequence goes on along the minus strand of OX328129.1, from coordinate 59,395,929 downwards.
AAGGCATTCTGACTTTTCAGAGAAACAAATTGACCACTTGCTAGGAAATGCTTTTGAACATCCTTAAACCTCCCCTTCTTTAATCCTATCCCACGCCCTTTCTCGCTTCCAGTGAGTAAATACGAAAACCTATAAACTTATGCAATTCATAATATTGACAAACTGGCGGCGACTAGACGTGATGAAGAATCACTAACATACCGTGAACCGACAAGTACCGGTATTATTTGTCAGTTTGCACACACAAAACGGTCCAATTTTCACGAAAATATATACGAAAATATCTTGTCAAACAGAATCTATCCACCGGATGTATTTCTTGCCGAATTCTCACGGAAAAAGCTCTTAGGAATTTGTTTTAGTAGCCTTCCAGATACATATTCCATAAGTCCTTAGATGTGAAAAATCGAATGAAACTACTTTCAAAGGGATATCTTTAATCTTTATAGAGAAAAATTGTGTTATAGTGCTCAAAAACGACGGTTGGTCTTGATTTATTTTGTATACATCAAACCCGGAGTTTGGGTTATGAACTCTTGGAAAGTTTGAAAGTCGCAATAGAATTAGGCTTGCTTTCATGCCTCGCCAGTCTTTAAAAGTTGATTCAACTTATCAGCCCAAACTATAAGCCGAAATCTGTTTCAAAATTCATCCAACCGTGAACTTTTCTTTCTTGTCCTTCCCTTATTTGGCCACTTCAAGGAAGTATACAGTGAAATCCCTGATCCTCCAGAAACACCTAAGGCCACCGTGCGGTTGTCTGCTCAAATGGCGAATACCAGACGATGGTCTCGAAAAATTGTATCGAATTGAATTATGTGCTCTGGCGTCTCACACTTGACTGGCATCAACAGAAAGGACGTTTTTCAAATTTGATTTTTTTTTTTTTTTTTTTTATGATCAGTTTTCTTAATTTTATCTTAAGCATCGTCTGGAATATCGTTTGGATGGTATTTTTGTAATTAATTACGGTTTTTATTTGTCCAAAAACGCTTTTTATTTCTTCATAAGCCAGTATCATCTCTTGAAACAAAGCTGGCCTCCTTGGTAGGTCTGTCCTATCAATTCCGAATTTCGACAGTTATTAAACATCATAAAATAGATTTCTACCGAAACTAATCAATTTAGTAACGATAGACGGCGCATTTTATTCGCGTAGTGCGCATACCTCAATATTCAGTACACATGAATGCGTAATAGTACTCGCAAATAGCCCCTTCATGATTATTGATTGGGCTGCGAGGTATACTTATAATATTGGCTTAAAATAATTGGTTTAAAATATGAAATAAATGACAGTGAAAATATTTTTTTTCGGGGGGGGGGGGGGGTTACCATTAATTAGCACGTAATTTGAAAAGTTCTGCCCAGCAGCAGCTAATGCGTAACTGAGCACATTCTTCAACAAGTCAGCTACTGCAATACACATAATGTTATGTAAGAATTTTCTTTACAAGAGAATTAAACTTGCACATACTTTCGTCTGGTGGCTTAATACTAATGAATCGATACTGCTATTTTCGTAATACATTTTAACCATAAGTTTCTAGTGTTTTCCTTGTTTACGGCATACCGAGAACTGCTGGGCCATTAGCGCGGCAAGGAACTTTCTCAACGGGCCCTGAGATGAAGTTAGCCACTAGACTACGGGGAGACCCTTTCTGCCTTTCTGGTTTACTATTGCAAGTTTCGTAGTAATATTACAAAAATTTGGACCTTTATGGACATATTAACAATTTGAGTTCTATACTTACCCCCCCCCACTCCTAATAGCTCGATTTTTTTTTTCTTTCTTTCTTCTATTATTTCATCCTGGATTTTAAGTCAATAAACCATAGGAATTACGGCAGTTGCTACCATATTAATAATTTGAGAACAGGGTTAATACCCCTACTAAAGGGCCATTTTTCTGGTTAACGAATTCGTCCCACCGTTTTTATGATCGTATCCCGATTTTCGTCGCCAAAGAAAGATAATTGCGGCGACTATCTTTTTACCTATATAGTAATCATGAAGGCTAAAACTTTCCTCATGAGAACAAATTTGTAGACTACATTCCTTTGTTATAAAAAAAATAATTCGAAGTTTGTAAAAGCATAATAATAAAAAATGACTAATATGGCAGGCAAAAAAAAAAATGATTTATTTGATTCGAGCGAATGTAAAAAGGCCAATTGAATTCAGAAATTGCAGGTTCTAGGCGGCTTGGGCGGCGGACCACAGAAACATTTTGTAAACTGGAGAATTCTCTCGGCTTCCCTTAATCCGCTCAGTCTTGCTCCATGAGTCGTACCCAGAAAAGCTGGAGCTGTAGCTTCTCCAGCGAACAAGAGGCTGGGCGCTATTTCTTCTTCTGGTATCGGCTTACCGAGTTCGTGGATGTCTGAGAGCGAGGCTGTCTTGCCCAAAAAAGACACTGCTCCCATGAACCACGGATGGGAGTTCCATTTTGATCTTATTATATGGCTCGGCATGGGCACTGAAGGATTTCCCAAGAACCTGCGCATCATAAGGGTAACATCTTTTAGAATTTCGCCGTCGGAAAGTGCTTCCATTTGAGCTGCCGCAGATCCGGAAATCTTTACGTACAATGTATCGTTTGTTGTAGGTAATGGTTCTATGAGCGAGATTGAGTTTGTCCAATGATTTCCTTGAATAATTTCATCGCGAGTCCAGCATGTTCTTATAAAGCCTTCATCTGGCAACCAGAACGGTTTTTTATATTTTAAGCAGATATTGTTTAAATAACCTAGGCCTATTTTTTCAATAGCAGCCAGCTTTTTTGACGGCAAAGGTGGATCAAACAATTCATTACTATAATTCTTTAGAACTCCAAGTGGCAAGGAAACTATTAAATAATCACCAGGAAATCTTTGGTTGTCGCAAGTTATTACTGTTACGCGGGATTTTCCTGGTGAGTCACGCCACATGATCTTCTTAACTGGAGCGTTATATTTTATTCGATTGTTCGTAATTGTTTTTAATAAAGGCTCTAAAACTGAGCTCAAACCTTTCTTGATCGGGACGTCTCCTCCGGGGAGCTTTTTCAACAAGCCATAGTTAGACACAGGAACTGACGACAGTTCAGAACCAAAGGTATTTCTTACCTCGAGAGCTAAGCTGTTCATTATGCATTTCGCGGCATCTCTGTCTCTGGCAGGAAAATATTTTGCCACAGATTTAATTTCTTGTTCGAAATAACTCCAAAGATCCAAATCCATTGGTTTTTTCCCGACTTGTTCCCTCGCCTTGGAGCGTATTTCGCTGAAAATCTTGGTGGAAGCAGTGAAGACATGATGTGGAAATACCGATCCTGAAGAATCGAATGCCATTCCCGAGTCTCTGGGTGGTCTCATTACAGGAGTACCAACTGCTTCATTTTGACAGGCGAGGCTGAAGACAGTATTCCCTGGAGAACCGCCTGATATCCATATAGCACCTAACTCCATTCGAGCTCCGTCGAGAACATCTGTAAAGACTCGTCCTCCAGGCCTGAACAATATTTAGATCAGTGTAATATTGTTAAATTCGCGATTAAATTATATATATATATATATATATATATATATATATATATATATATATATATATATATGCGTTACAGGGTATAAATTTCAACCTAGGAGGTTATTTTGTCTAGCTCTCAAAATTGGAAAAGTATTTTTTGTAGAGGCTTTTTGAAGTGCTAATTTCGCAGTGATTCTATGTTGGAAAATAGGTATCATTCTTTTGAAACTCCTGCAGTGCACTTCTTGTTTTGGAGCTTCATCAAGCTTGGCACTAATTTACTATAATTTCTTATTTCTTATGGAATACCAATTAGAGTCATTATTTGGCATTTTTTGGGGCCGAAAAATAATATAAGCTGATGGTTTTGCATTAATACTCCCGGCTCCCTTTTTAGCACTTACAAAGCTTTAGTAATGTCTTAACTGCCCGAAAACATTAAGCGATATCAATGTAGCGCGCTCACTGCTGGGCCCATTCGGTTTGTTTGTGAACTGGACGATAGAAGGAAGAGACTCGGGCGTTACCTGGAAGTGAACAGGAAATGAGTAGGAAGTAAGCAGTATCGTTATCCCGTCCGTTGCGTTTTCGCATTCCGCGTAACGAAAAATCCTGCGCCCCCTCACCCAGCAATATGACTTATTCATATCAGAAAATGAACAAACAGAAACGTGCGGATAAAGCATGTTCCATATTTTCTTTTACATCTTAGCAGTAGGGTCAAAGAAACGGGAGTCCATAAGTGCGACCCCCCCCCCCCCCCCCCCGGTGGGATCGAGGGGCGGGGATAGAGTTTTGATTTCAATTTAAAACAAAACAAAATTGATTCTTTGGAACCGATAAATTGTGTTAAGCTGGTAATAAGTGAAATGTCCCGGACTTGACATACTAGTGCTAGAGGAAGTCCAGAAACAGAGATTATTGAATTACTCACATAATAAACGCAATCTTAATTTCTGTCTTGTATATGTCTACATTACATACCTAGCCAGTGCCTCTAGTACAGTCACGTCCTTTATACCGCACTGTGTAAGCCTCTCTGCAGCAGACAAACCCGCCAAGCCGGCACCTATGATGATGACCCTGGGTTGTACGCAAGAAGGCTCGACAGCTACCATGTCGGGGATACACGGTCGGCAAGGCGATGTGGTGATCTGCGGGCAGGGAGCGGTGGCTGTTGCGGCAGTTGCCTGGTTTCTGATACACCTGGAAACATGAAGCGTTGGGATCAGTATTTTCATCTATGGAAAAATTAATTCGCTAAAATGAGATTCTAACCCAATTCCTCTGCTTTCTGTCCAGATAACTTTGAATTAATTTAGCCTCTCTAAATTGCACAGGACGAAATTAACAATTGGAAATTATGGAAATGATGTGTACCGTCCTGTGTAATATACAATAGTTTAATAATACCATTGTTGGCCTGGACCAGTGAGTTCCAGGAAACTCCCAAACATAATAAACCAGTTTCGCTGGTCGTTTATGATGAGGTTGTATGCCAAGTTTAAAATATTTATTAAACCGCTGTTTTATACACGTGACGGTAAATACAAAGAAGGTGTTCATAAAATATTGAGATACATGGAAGAAAGCATTCATTGCTCTTGACCTTCCACCCTTCCCAGCATCAACAAGAACCTAGTACACCATGGGATTGTAATACAGAAAGTACTTGATACCCCTCCTTTTCTCGGCGTGGAGCTTCTAATGAAACTCTTTATAGAGTTGTCAAAGATGCATGGAATGATGCATACTTCATTGCACTGTATTGATCTTGCATCGGTGCATTCTTCTCTACATCAGTGGCTAGCACAAGAAAGACTTAATACTGTTGTCAATGATGCATAAAAGGATCTATCTTGATGGCAAATTTCTGTTTTTTGCACTCATACCAACTTCGACTTGTTATAAGGTCTGTTGCTAGTAAACAAGGTGTAGAAAGCAAAGATGCGCAAGGAATGAACATTGCTCTTACCTACTTCAACAAAGTGCATCTCACCCACCACACCAATCAACATAGACCTTGATACACCTCCATTTCCAGGTCTGTTGCTAGTAAACATGGTATTCATAGAATAACCAAAGATAAGCAATGAAGGATAAATACAAAATTGATAGCTTTTGATCCTAATTGATTGCTCTTACCCACTTCATCATGATGCATCTCACCCACCAAGTCCTTGATACCCCTCCATTTCCAGGTCTGTTGCTAGTAAAAGGCTGTCCCCTTTGGGAGTGCTTTAGTCTTATTTTATTAAAAGGTCCCTTTTGTAGGACTTGTTTACTTCTTGCCAAAATCTCTTTGATCCTCCTTTAGGGACTTCTCCTTATTTTCTTTCACTATCCTTTAGTTATTTTATTCACTATTGTTATATCTTCCTCTAAACATGATTAGAGAAAGTTTGATGTTTGTTTTAGTTATATTTTTTCAGTAGAAATTATGACAAATCTTTTTATCCCGACTAACAATTTATTTTCGGTACAGAAAAATCTAACGCCATATTCAGTGACTCCATTTCTGAGATATTTAACAAAATATAGGAAAGCACCTATACTTCTTATGTCAGTAAATAAAATAATTTTATTTAATTGTCCAATTATACCAACATTTACATGACTAAATTTAGATGAACGTGTAAAAAAAATCCAAGAAACCATATATCTAGTTTAGACGTCGGCAAATAATAAAACTCATTTTCCTATTTTAAAAAAATGTAGTTTTATTAAGATACCACGACTGTGCCCTGACGAATTCTACCTTCGCATAAACTTCGGTCAACCATCTCCTCTCAATAAATAAATAAAAAAAATATAAAAAAATATCAGTCCCATAACAGGCCACGAGGGCCCAAAGGAGCAGATACTGTAGAGGTATTCGATTCTTGACCATACAACACACTAGGGAGATAGTGTGGTCAGTATCATGTGGTCATCACATTTTCAGCGTGAAATTCCGCGAAAAAAACAGTGTTCAGGTTGGTGGATTTTTCTGTTTAAAACAATTAACATTTCTTTTTAAACGTAAATATTTTTGTGCCAAATTCCATAAAAACTAGACCATTCTTGTAGAAGGTAGAGCGTAAAAATATGTGTGTGTGTATATTTATATATATATATATATATACATACATACAAATTTGAACGAACAAAAGGGGAAAAAAGATAAAATAATAAATAGAATTAATTAAAAAATAGAATTAAACTTTTAAGGTACATCGACTGCTCAGATCATTAGCACAAAAGAATTAAATAAAAAAAAATGTTAAGGAACTCATTCAATCGTTTCTTATGGTGATGCTACATCCTATGTTTCGTGTTGAAAGAACCAAAAATTTGGCCACTTACACGTGAGCACAAAGAATCATTTCATAATAAGGAATAATGTATTCAACGTCACAAATGTTAGGGTGTTGAAGAAATAAAACGAAAAACAAAATAAAATAAATTATGCGTATTATTAAAATTAAGAAAAAAAGCGCTTAAGAAAATAGCTAATATAAATTTTTTAAGAATATTTCTTTTAATTTAAAAGGAATTATGTTTTTTAAAATAATACTACCTGGGGAAAATATTATATTTCATATAACTGCCTAATATTCTTCTTCAGATATAGATTTAAACTTGTGGGCTTGCTACATTTTTACAGCTGATCTAAGTTTGGGCGTGGCTCCTGTATCAGAAAGTCCAGCTTTCAACAATTAGGCAGTAGATAAGTTTTAACTAGTCTTGAATGTTGTTTTACTTCCCTTGAAGAGGCATAAGTGGATATGAAACCGGTAGGGTAGTTTTATTAAAATGACTAAGAAGTAAAAGAGTTTTTATTATTTATTAACCTTCTGACTATTAAATAACATTTTCGGCCACTTTTGAAACCAATTGGTAGCTCGACGAAAATGGGACACAATATTTCATTAGCTCAACCGCTATACCTAAATTCCTTCGCTAAAGCGCTAGTATTTATATATATATATATATATATATATATATATATATATATATGATTGTAAAACAAATCAACTATGAAATAACGTGCCATTCCTGTTAGGACTATAGCTTTGTGGTGCTTGTTCTAGAAGCGGTGGTCAATTTCAATTTCCTTCTGGTGATAGAACGGTGAGGATGAACTAATTATTCGAAGGGGCAGCCTTTGATGTGACCCTGTCCAATCGGGATTTGCATATCTTTCTCGTCGCCTCTATTCCAACGACACCATTAATCGATCAAGGGCCACAAATCAATTTGACCTCCTACATAACAGACCTCCATGCTCCACAAAGTGAAGTATTTGGGTAATGGATGTTTATTAAAATATAAATTATATAAGTTTGTTGGTATTTAAATATTGTAGTTTTATATATATATATATATATATATATATATATATATATATATATATATATATATATACACACATGTTAGTGAATAATTATATAATTTTACCCGATTCAATTATTATTTAAATTTTCTCGTCCAGAGATAACATACATTTTGTGACGGATCTAGGGATTATCACTCTTTTCTAGCCAGTATATGGGTGATGACTTTTCTTTTTCCGAAAGAAAATACATCACCCCTAGTGGGAATCGAACCTGCAAACTTGGGCACACAGTGCTCACGCCTCAACGTTCAAGGGCACCAGGCCTCCCCAGTTTAATTCTTTAACTTATTTTCTGATAAATGGGGATGAAAGAAGTATTTCAGTTTGTTCAGTTCATTATTTTTAATATTACATTTTCCCTACATGTTTTGTGGATTATTGCTTTCCAGACGATATTTTTACCCGTTTATAATAAAACTGAAAAAAATATATAAACTTTTGCAATAAAAACTCAATTTTATATAAAAATATAATTTTTCTTGTGTAGGTAGAAGGTGAAAGAATAAAATTCTAAGGTGAAATAATGTTCAATTTATGAAAAAAATATTTCTACGTGTTTCGCATCATCGAATGCCTCTTGAGGAGCCTAAAAACGACTTACAGATTAACGGAACGTAGGCAAAATTTCCTCTATGATGACCCTACAGACTTACAGGACTTACTTACACAACTTCCTCGACCTTTAATATTTCTTGGAGACCTAAACGCTCAAAGCGCCTTTTGGAACTCCAATCACACAAACACGAAAGGGCGAATTATCGAAAATGTATTAGAAACAAATGATTTGATTCCACTTAACGACCACTCACCAACTCACTTATGCCCACGCACGAGTACATATCACTAGGAAATAATAAGCTGAACGAACCATTTACACTCGACGAACTACATTATGCACTTTCATCTACTAAAGACAGCTCACCAGGACCTGATTGCATCACATATTCCATGATCAAACATCTCCCCAGCATCTGCCTTTCTCAACTTCTACGGCTTATAAACTCGGTATATGACACCGGAAACTTTCCTGAATCTTGGTCTAATAGCATAGTAATTCCTATACTGAAGCCAAATAAAGATAAATCTGATGTAGCAAGTTATCGACCAGTCTCCCTCACCAGCTGTGTCTGCAAGTTAGTTGAAAAAATGCTGAATAAAAGGTTAGTGTGGTTACTGGAATATGAAAATCGCCTATCGCCATTTCAATGTGGCTTCAGGCAGAGACACTCAACGTTGGACCACATAGTACGATTGGAGTCGTCTATTATAGATGCCTTCTTCGTCAAAAAATCCACACTAGCTGTATCTTTCGATATAAATAAAGCATTTGACACGGTCTGGCAGGGGAGGATTCTTTCTAGGCTAACTGAATGGGGTGTTGGGGGAAAACCTATTAATTTTATAATAGGTTTTCTCTCCAACAGATCATTCAGAGTAAGAAATGGTAACTGCTTTTCAGATGTCTTTAAACAAGAAATTGGAGTACCTCAAGGGGGAGTACTGAGTACAACACTGTTCTTAATTGCAATGGACACTATTCGGGATTTCATACCTCCAAGCGTTCAGTACTGTCTATATGTCGATGACTTACTAATATTCTATTCGTCAGAGAACATACAAGAAGCTCAAAACAAAATACAGGAAACAATAAACTCATTGGAACGTTGGACAGAAATTACAGGACTGAAATTCTCCCCACATAAAACTAAATCAATACTTTTTACTAAGAAAATACGAAACAGAAACTATCAATTACTTCTTGATAACATACCAGTTTCACAAACCACCGTTATTAAATTTCTAGGACTCTACTTCAACAGACGACTCACTTGGGTGCCCCATCTAAAGGATCTTGTTAAAAGATGTAAAAAATCATTGCATCTTTTGAGAATTTTAAGTAGTACAAAATGGGGCGCTGACAGGAAAGTAATGCTAACTGTCTATCGGAGTTTCACCAGGTCACTACTGGACTCTGGATGTGTAGCATACTCGTCTGCCAAGCCCAGTACACTGAACATACTCAATCCCATACATAATACAGGACTTCGATTGGCGCTAGGTGCGTTCAGGTCAAGTCCTGTAAATGGCTTTTATGCTGAAGCAAATGAAACTCCACTGTCTATCAGGAGAGCAATATTATCAGCAGAATACTTTCATAAAGTCCAAGGCTTGTCATGTGTTAGCAATCTCGGAGAAGCAACTAATACAGAATTGTACGAACAGAGAAGAAAACATGCTCGGCCCTTTTTCATAAGATTCACTGAAATAAAAGAGTTGTTCGGATGTTTACACTTGGACAGTAAACCTGACACACTGATATCAATACCACCTTGGACTATACAAAACTTTGACATTAACTTATCATTCACAACTCTCAAAAAGACAGATCCATCAGCGACTCTCTTCTTCAGGAATTACTTTAAACAAATTTCAACAAAACACGAAGATTCCCTCAAAATATTCACAGATGGATCTAAAACAGAAAATGGCGTAGGAGCTGCAGTGGTTATTGAAGGCAACTCATTTTCTCAAAAACTGCCTCCAACCTGTAGCATATATGAAGCTGAATTGCATGCCATACTCCTTGCTATAAAGAATATTCCATCGACACAACATTCACACTTAATCCTTTTCACAGACTCTCTGAGTTCACTCCAGTCACTACAAAACATGTACACGTTACACCCTACTTGCACAGAAATCAAACAACACATTCATTACTTACACTCACTAGGAAAACATATATCATTATGGTGGCTGCCAGGACATGAAAACCTTGGACTGAGTACGACCGCTGACTTACAAACCAAACTTGCTACACAGACAGACCCTTACCCACATTATAAACTCTATTTCAAAGATTTAACTAGAATACATCGAAATACAATACGACAAAAATGGCAGCTAGACTGGAGTAATATGAAAGACAACAAACTAAGACAAATCAAACATATACTTACTGACTGGCCAAGCGCGTACAGAAATTCCCGGAGAGAGGTAATAGTCTTGCAAGACTGCGAATAGGCCACACACGAATACTTGATGACAAATACTGAAAGACCAAAATGTCAAATCTGCAATACAGAACTAACAGTCAAACATATACTAACGGACTGCCAGCTTACAGCGAACTTAGACATACCTCGGGACATTACTGACCTACTTACTGACAGCAGCCACTATATCGACAATATTATCACATACTTGAAAAATATTAACATATATAACAAAATATGAAAACATCCGCAACTTTTTTATCCAATGAATATTACTTAGTTTCTCAATGTTTATTTTTGTGTTTTCTTTTTATTTATTTATTTATTTTTTATTATTTTTTTGTCTGTAATTTAATTTTGCTGTTTAGTTATTTGTTTTTTTCCATATTTTACTTTTGATTCTATATTAGTGTCTTAGTATATCATCACTATGAGCAACTATTACCAGCAATCGATGCCATACATAGACAATGTGGAGCATCGAAAGAAAAAATAAAAATAAATAAATCTATGATGACACGTCAAAACTGAAAATCCTCTAAACAGGAACAGTTTCTGTGTTCAAAAATTAGTTTTATTGTATTAGAGTTTTTCTTCTTTTGTTTTGTTTTCAATATCTGTGTTGATTATTATGTTTTGATGTCAAGTTCGTTTGTAAAACATTTCATGGAGCCAGTCGTCTTCGTAAACGAAGCTTCTCAAATAAATAAAAAGTCCGTCACGCAGGAGCTGCATAACTAAGCACTTTCCTCAGAATTTGGGTAGTGTAGACTGCTTTCCAGAACAATTTGCTTAAAATATCCTACATAAATAAAATAAAAACGTGAATAGTTCTCATTTTGTAATGAGTAACTAATCAATTATTAATTTGCATCCAGAGTTATGTTTACACATGGTACCTACTACACTACGTAATAAATACAAAAATCCTCATATTATCGTATTTTGATCTAACGCAGGAACAGGATACAGTCACTCTAGTGGTAGAAAGCGCTCCGTGCGGCGGCTTTGTGAACCTACGTCTGCCGGCTTTTCTATTCAAATATATTACAAATTAAACCCCTGCTTTCCGATTGACCGATTCATCTCATTTTTACGACACTTCTTTCTCATGAGTTACCCACGACGTATACCGCGTTTTGTTACAATACAGCAGAAATTACGTCCGGTATGAGTATATTAGGAATTTGGCTCCGGAGTAAACCCCCCCCCCTTCTAATGAACCGATTTAGTTTATTTTCACAACACATATTTACCTGTAGATTACCACTACGAATACCGAGTTTCGTCGAAATATACCAAAAATCACGGCTGGTAGTGCCGAATTGGTATTGTGGGTCTGGAGTAAACCCCCCCCCCCCTCCTAATGAACCGATTTAGTTTATTTTTACAACACATATTTACCTGTGGATTAGCACTACGAATACCGAGTTACGTCGAAATATACCAAAAATCACGGCTGGTAGTGGCGAATTGGTATTGTGGGACCAGAGTAAACCCCCCCTTCTAATGAACCGATTTAGTTCATTTTTATATCTCACTTTTCTCTCTATATTACCACTACGAATACCAAGTTTCGTTGAAATATAACAAATATTACGGCTGACATAGTCAAATAAGTGTTTTGGGTTCGGGGTAAACCCCCCCTTCCGGTGGACCGACTTTGGTGGTTAACGAACTCGTTCAATCGTTTGCTAATTGAATGCTATATACCAGTTTCGTGACGAAAAAACAAAAACTCTGGCCGCTATCGTGTTAACAGACACATATATATATATATATATATATATATATATATATATATATAGAGATATATATAAATTTTAACGGGGGTAATTTTCGGTGTCTACTAGGTAGGATCAATAAAGATTTGAAGACATTTTTCAAAAATTCCGTCATGAGTCCAACCTCAATAGCTACTTTCCTTCGGAGGAAAGTGCTAACAGGAACAAACAACTGTGCTTGTAGTCAGCTGTTTAAATTTTGAGTCCAAGCAAAACATTTGTCACAAAATTTAGAGATCAGGATTATCAGCGCAGGCGCATAACTCATTAGCATTTGTATTGGCTTATTCCTATAGGCAATTCTATTGGCCGTTATAGCAACCGTCTTGTTTACTTTCGATTTTTAACGCAATTCACTTGTAGATTCGTGTTTTTTGCGCAATTTCTTTCCATTGTCAGTTGTTTGAGTTATTTTTGTTGTTTGTGTCCTTTCTGCTGTTCTTGTTTGTGGTAGGAAAATACGTCTTTGGCATATATGTGCGTACAACTGAAAAAGATGCTAAATTGCATATCGGCACTTTTTCCACCGAAACACCAGTGATCTATGTATATTATAAACGAGTTGAATTGACTAGTTTCGATACAACGTTGAGCGAGCATAGGGAGCGGACAAGCATAACAATTTTTCCATTAACATAAGTACTAGGCGTTTCCTCGAGGGTATATCGAAACTCTAGTCGATTATAATTATATTTTCACCGCTAATGACTTCGGTAGAAGCGGCGTAAAACAATAAAATACATACATAAAATTGATTATTGAACGACTTATTAACCTTCATTAGAAGTATTTAAATGGTAATAGAATATTTTGTTTCACATATGGCATCCGACATTTTATCGTATTTATCAAATTATATTCATTAGATTATATTTTGAACTCACCATTTGATAAAAGTAGAAGTAGATAAATGTACTGGCCTAAATTTCATCATATTTCCGTATCGAATAATTTGGATTTTTATTTTTTTGTTTATTAGTGATATCTATTCCTGAATTTAGTTTATAAAAGTTCAAGAAAGTGGCGCTACATATGTTCTGCTCCTTTTCTTGTTGTATCATCTGCAAGGAAATCCATATACTGTGATGAAAATTCGTGTTACTTTCCAGAGTCGACAACGATGGTTTAATAGCATTCGTTTTTGCAAAATTAGGTAAAAATGCAGTTTCCAGCCCTCCAAACCGATTTCTTTCAAACTTTGCACAATAACGTATTTTGATGCACTAAACACGAATACGATAAAAAAAAAGTCGGATTTAACTAGGAAAGAAGTTATTAAGCACTTAAGTTCACTGTTGTGCAGGTTATGAGAGCTAATGTAAACAACTAAATTTGTGATGACTTTAAGGCATAAATTACGACTTTAAGGCATACGTGCTGTGCGTTTCCGCTCGCTCCGCTCGCTCAAAAAGATAACAAAACCCCAGTCAATCCAACTCGCTAAAATTAATAGACTATAATATTAAGCACTAAAGTTAGGAAGGTTATAAAACTAGGCATCAGCGTATTTGTAAACACGCGCATGCGCAGATATGTAACATTGGGAAACAGAGAACTCTCATTTGAAATGTTCAGAAACCATTTATTCAAAGATATTGTTAATTTTAAGGGCATCCTCACCCGTCGTCACCTGTCGCTTAAGGGCATACGTGCTATGCGTTTCCGCTCGCTCCGCTCGCTCAAGAAAATAACAAAACCCCAGTCAATCCAACTCGCTAAAATTAATAGAATTCTATTAATTTTAGCGAGTTGGATTGACTGGGGTTTTGTTATTTTCTTGAGCGAGCGGAGCGAGCGGAAACGCATAGCACGTATGCCCTTAAAGTCTTCCTAGACATTCCTCTAATCCTCCAAGACATCTCTTTTAGCTTTTTTCTTCTTCTTCTTCTTCTTCTTGAGACTGGATGTTCGGTGGATACAAATCCCCAATCGCACTGAAAAATGCCTTTAAACGCTCTTCATATTTATGAGCGCGTTTGAAGAGAAATTCGGCCAAATATCCATCTAAATGTTCTTCTGTTTAGCATCAAAATATTTGTTTGACAATTGACTTGTTGACAATTGAAGTTCGATAGGCGCTAATTAGAACGATAATTATAAAGGCATTAGCAAATTATTAAGGGATTTCTGATATATAATACTTTTCATGAACGAAACAAGAAATGTGAGGAGTGTTTAATTATTTAAAAAAATGATTGTAAATAAATAACTGCTGATGAATTTCGATAATTTATGGTAAATTTCAATTAAACTTCCTTATTACGAACTTTTCCATACCCGCGCATGCGTATGTTGACAAATTTAGTTGTTTACATTAGCTCTCATAACCTGCACAACTGTGAACTTAAGTGCTTAATAACTTCTTTCCTAGTTAAATCCGACGTTTTTTTTATCGTATTCGTGTTTAGTGCATTAAAATACGTTATTGTGCAAAGTTTGAAAGAAATCGGTTTGGAGGGCTGGAAACTGCATTTTTACCCAAAATTAATTTCTTGCACCGAAGAAAACGAGAAGAAACTGATTAATAAGCCTTTAAAACCAGCATGGGTCGTTTGGATTTTGAAGAAAACTAAAAACTACTAAGATATTTCGTGAAAACAACCCTAGGAACGCATGGTTCGTCCCCTTATTAATGTTGTGATGGTTAAATTTCGTTGATAGCATTTTAACAGTAGATAAATGGGGGCGGGATCGCGGGTCACCACGAGACGGACAGGCTAAAGTTTCCAGATTTGGATAGGTTACAGTGTTGTCTTGTAACCTATCGTAATCCTGTCCAGTGTTGCCACCATTGAAAGCTGATCAGTTAGGGGGCCGTTGCGGCATGCCGCTACATCTTTCATTCTGTGAGTATAAAA
The DNA here is from genome assembly GCA_946811695.1 of Gonocerus acuteangulatus. Taxonomy (NCBI): domain Eukaryota; kingdom Metazoa; phylum Arthropoda; class Insecta; order Hemiptera; family Coreidae; genus Gonocerus; species Gonocerus acuteangulatus. Next base: position 59,380,406 of record OX328129.1, on the reverse strand, counting down.
GCAGTCCACTTCTACAAGAAAATTGACTTCATTTTGACTAAATATCAAAATTTATTAAAATTTGCCAGGGCATGCTTAAACAAAGAATACAAAGCAGTAAAACATCCCAACCAATGATTTAATGAGTTTTACTGCATAGAAAAAAGATAATTTTGAATAATCTCAAATAAATCAACCATCAAAGGGTAAAATCCAAGGACAAGTATTGAATAGACTTAATTATATCAAACTCATAAGTAATATACATTTTTACATTGAAAGAAAATGTATATTTTAATTGAAAATATAAGGAAGAGGTATTTTAACACATTCATTGCTTAGAAGTTTTTGAAAGCATGAATTGGGATTGTGTTAGTGAAATAATTCCTAGCCTTCATACAAACTCTCTCCACTTGAATTTCTCCCCTTCTTGAGCTGTACATATTTCAGTAGTACCTCAAGACTCTTCGCTGTCACCTTCCTTTTTTAGAATACATTCTAAGCAGAAAACCATTTTCTTTATTTTTTTTACTTTACATAATATTTTCTGTAAGTGAAAAAGTCGATTACATTTTAGTTTCCTTAATTAAGGACATAATGTCTTTAATCCATTAGAACATAATCTTATATTCTTGAATATTTATTTATGATTTACAGTAATCCTCAATGTAACAATAAGATACTTCAAGAAATAATTAATAAGTTGATTAATCTGCATAAAAAGTTTTTTGTTTCTTTTATGTAACAAATATTAATAAAATGGCGTCTTAAAATATTGTAAACTCACGTGTAGAGATTTCAACCCTGTTTAATTGTCATTTGAATCAAATCAGACAGCAGCTTAATGAATGTTACACTTAAAAAAATCTGGATTTAGTAACAATCTTTTTCCTTCCTATCCGATCAGAATCTTTCTTCCCGTCCTTATTGTGCCTTCTCATTTTATTATTTAGGTTCCACATTATTATTAATATAATATTATTATTCTGTGCTATTATGCATGGGAATATATAGGAAATAAATGCTGGGGGTGGGGGCTGGGAACTTTAGAGAATACTAACAGTCTAGAACTTAGAATAGTTAGCCAACTAAAACACCATTACACACACAACAACATAAAATACTTTTTCTGAACTAAGTGATTTTATTTATTTATTTATTTTTAAGCTTTTTATGACACATTTACCGATTAAGTCAACATTTCAGGGGGGGGGGGCCTGCAGCCCCCTCTGCTGTCCCCCTTATATATGCCTATGCTATTATGTTGTAAATGTAAATAACACTAACTCATTGCTGGACTTATAATTGACGGGCGTGCAGGAATAAGGAGGCAACTCCATTTCTGGGGTTTTTCGGGTCAGAACATTATCATGGATTTAAAAATTATTTCTTTTGATAAAAATTATATCTTTTGATACAATAAGGAAACAGCTCAGGTTACTTCAATAGTGGAATCACAGCAACTAAAGCCCTGTGTGAGGTCCACTATTGACTTTCCATCTGCGTACAGCTTAAAATCTGAGAAATACAATGCCGTAATGAGCCTCTCACACAAATATGTCGGACAAAATGAGATGCCGTTCTACAAAGCATTAATTTATGTGGCTTTTCAGCTTCACTGACGACAATAATTTGACAGAAACAGAGCGAGAAGACAACTGAATTTTGCATTAATAGATATTTTTTTGTATTTTACATAGTTTGTTTGCATTGTCATATGAGCTTCCTAAATTAAAAATATGATTAAAAGCAAATTTTGTTAATTCTACTTCAAAAATTCGTCCAGTTTGGGTTTTCTTTAGAACGTGGCTCAATAACGAGACAGCTCCAAATCATTGAACCTGATACCACCATTCGAAAAAAATTAGGATGTAGTCCTTATGGAAAAAGAAAAAATATCAAAAGACTAAATTTTAAAATGTTTTCTTCAATTTGTCAAAAAATGTGAAAGAAGGAGCTGCCTCCTTATTCCTGCGCGCCCTTCAATTTATGCTGTTTTGTGTGACATATTCCTTATTCTGCAAGGGCATAATATAACTATCTTTCTGCCATTCACATGTTATTTTAGAAGCGAAAATGTTAGAGTTTCTGGACGATTTCTTGTAGAGAATCAAAAATTTGCTTGCCAGTGTACTTTCAATTAATATAACCTGATTTTCTTGTTTCAGACCTTAAAGCAGACCGTAAGAAGATGAAGTCGGAGAAGTATGACCTCCTTAACCAGATGAAACAGCTCTACGCAACCCTTGATGACAAGGAAAAGGAGCTTCGAGATTTCATCAGAACCTTCGAACAGGTATTCAAGCAGGTATTACACCTTTCACTAACAACCAACACCTCTTGGAGCACCTTAGATCTATTAAAGCACTAACTTTATTATTTATTTTTTTATGTTCCTCTATATGTTTTATTATTTTTCCAATTATTTTTTATTTTGTTCGTTTATATGTCTGTTTGTCTTTCCAATATTCTCAGAACGACTCAGTGTTTACAAGTCTCCGCATTTCAAAGTCTAACAACAGACTTGATAGAATAGTAAGTCCTTGACTATTATTATTTACCTTTTATTAGTATAAGAATTGTTCATTCATTGTTCATAATGAAAAGATCTCGTGTACTATTAATATTCAGTTTGTTCAATTTTTCAGTCCTTGTTTTCCAGCCAAAAAACAAAACAAAAACACAATTCTGGTCATAGATTTATTTTTTAGACAAAAAACTCACTCTTAGCAGCCCATTCTGTTCAGAAATACTCGTTTAGGCAGACAAAATACAATTTTGAGTGATATATTCCCGACGATTCCACCATTTGCAAACTCCCATTTCAAGGAACAACACGATACGTGAAGCATTATAAAAACTGATTATGTCTTGTTTAAGACTAGGGAAGGCTTTTGGAGGGCAGGCAAAGGAAATAGTGTCTAATATTTATCAATACTTAGCCAAAGCTATGACTATATATAAAAAAATGTTACACCTCCTAGTGATAAGGTTACAACAGAGAGAATTTTTCTTGCACAGAAGTTTTCTTGTGAATATGGGCCACGCCCTTTTCGCTCCAATTAAACCGTTTATTTGAACACGCTATAGCTTAAACTGTTTTTAGCATTAGCTAAGTATTGATAAATATTAAATACTATCTCCCTTGTCTGAACTCTCAAAGCCTTCCCTGGCCCAAAATGAGACATAATCAGTTTTTATTGAAAATGCAAATAGCGGAACCGTCGGGAATATTTCCCTCAGAATTTCGTGCATTTGGGATTTGAACTATTCCATCTAACTGAATGGGCTATAGTAAACATAGGTTCACAAATAACATTTACTGCCAAAATACAGAAAAAATATTGTTTCAGCTAATCTAAAATAAAATATTGACAAGTTTTAGCATTAATATTGATGTTACTTTCTTCTTCGCAAATCTTGAAGACTATAATTTTTAGAAACTACATTTTAAACTTACCACCAAAGCTAAATAATTGGAGGATAATTTTGTTGACTCAACTTGGCGATAGATGAATTATATCATATGCTGTACTGCGTTATGTTGCTCGTTTCAAATATGTTGGACATGTAACTCAGTGAAAAATGTTACCTTATGCTAAACAGCATGATGTTAGCTACTGTTATAAGCTAAGCGTTCTCCTGAAACATTGTGATTAGGTTTGTTCTGAAAAATAGTTCATTCAGAGTCGAGGTATTGATTATTTTGTTTTCCATTTACATAGTTTAGATCGATTATTGTAGTCATTCAAAGGCAGAGAAGAACTAACAAAGTCATTTTTTAACCAAATTTAATTTTATAATGTAAATTTCATAAAATTATGTAGAAAACGCTTCCAATGTGACTAAATTTTTAAAATTTTTTTTAACTTATCTTAACCGTATTTATTCCTTGTTATTTGTTACCAAGAATCCTCTTGTGTGAGGGCTATCCATTTCAATTATTGGGAAACAAGATCCATGTTTTACATCAGAATACTTCCTGATAATGAAACACAATTTCTTAGCAAGGTGTCTTAATGTTTTAGGTTTTTTACAGCAACATCAAGATAGTACTAATAAACAGCAAAAACTAATTAAACATGTATTATATATTGTATATATTATTTATAAAAGTTACCTAAGTTATATAAGCAGTTTACATACATCAACTTATAATATTGATGACATTTTGTTTATTATTATTTCGTTATTTACAGTTCTATGAAGTTGATAATCGTTTGGTTCATAAAAATAATAAAATTGTTTCTTAAGCAGGTTACACACAGTCAGGCAGGCCTGTCAGTTAGGCCTGAACAGTCCCCCTGAGAGCCGGTCGCCTGAACGTGTATATATTCCATCCAGTCTGTCAGTTAAAACTATTCAGGCGACTGGAACATATACACGTTCAGGTGACCAGCTGTTCAGGTCTAACTGACAGGCCTGTCTGAATCGTGTGTAGCTTGCTTTAAGGCCCGATATACACTGAAGAAACTGGTTTCGTGAAACTCATATTGCTTGCAACGCATAAATAGAAAACCATAGGTTGGTGCACCCTGAGTTTCATGAAACTTTTGGCCTGGCGCACACTAAAGAAACCTCTTTCATGGAACTCAAGTTACTGCACACACCGTTTCATGAAACCGATTTAAAGAATTTCTTGAAACTAAAGTTTCATGAAACTCTGTGTGCACCAACCTATGGTTTTCTATCTATCAGGCAACTTGAGGTTCACAAAACCAGTTTCTTCAGTGTGCACCAGGCCTAACTGTAATGAAATGTGCTGTTCAGCTACGCATCGTAAGCAATGAAGACCTTCTATTTTAGGAAAGCTTTCTATGGAATTGGCTTGGTTAGCTTTGTTTCTGTGCATTTGCTTTTGTTTGCATATATGTTTGGATAGCTTAAATCCGCAAGCGATGCTATGATGTGCAGTAGCCACCTATAGTTCCTAAACTTTCCCGTTTATATTGTTTAATGATAGCAGTTTAGTTTCTAAAATAACAAAGAATATGTAGAATATTTTCTTTATCACACACTCACAGGGGAGGTCCTTCAAGTTCGAGTAAATTATTTTGGTTTAACAAGACTAAATTAGCCATTAGCGCTGGAATATCTAAAGTTTCCAGCCTATATAAACATCAATGATTCCGCACCTCATCAGTGAGCCTATCCTTGAAAAAACTCTATCAGTTACAAGTGGGATTCGAACTTGCATCTCCTACGTGGGAGTTCGGTATTCTAATCATCCTTCCATGAGGAGACCCTTACGTTAATATATAGGACACATAAATTTTTAATAAAAGTGTTTGAGTAGGTCTTGAGAAATCTTTTACAAGTTACCAAAAAAATCAATTTATTTTTTAAAAAAGAATTAAAACTGTAATCATAATCATTTTACATGAAAAAAAAAAAAAATGAAAACCTATTCTACCTGGTAAATAAATACCTGTATAAAAAAATTAAAGAATACTATAATAAAGTACAGAACAATAGTAGGAATAATTTATCAATCTTAGTAATAAAAAGCAATGATAGATCCATAAGGGATGAGTTTGATGAAATTATAATTTTTATAATATTCCTATAGGTGCCTCGGGATTATGGCAAGATAGTTAACATTTAATATTTAAAAAAAGACATTGTAAATTAAAATAGGAATTTGTTTGGTCATAATTTTTTTTAAATTTTAACGACCCTTTATTAATAGTGTAGATTAAATTGACTTTTTTAAACTCAAAACTGATTAGTAATTTTTCTTTTCAAACACTTTACAAAGAAAATTGTAATATATTTTATTATTATTTTATTTTTGCATAATTTATTTTAAATTTATTGATTAAACAGATTTTTGGTTCTGGTTAGCACCATTTTCTAGTTAGTTCCTTTTATTCTGAAGGAAAACCACTTCCCCTAGTGGGTATCGAACCCACAACCGTAGGCAGAGAGTGTTAAAGCCTTAAAACGGACAGCCTTTTCCCTGCGTAATACGTTAAAGACTATGTGTAATAAATTTTCATACTGCTATGAATAAAACCGATTAAATTATTAGAATTATTATTATTAATTTTAGTTAATTTATCTTTAGAAGTTTTTTTGGTTTTTCTTTTCCTAAATGTGTGGTGAAATATTAAAGGTGTGTAATCAATCCTGTATGAGGCGTGTATGGTGAGAGGTGGTTAATACTTTCCTCCTAGTCGTTAGGCCTCAAGTTAATGATGTGTAAACTCATTTGTTATTTTCTTTTGGAGGTAAAATGTTTGTAGATCCTCATTCCATAGAGAGATGTTCGTGTTCCATTGTGTTTTTAAACACACCTCAGATTCTGTGATGAATTAGCCAAGAGATTGAAATCACATTTTTTTATTATAATAAAAAGTCTATTTTTAGAATATTAATTCATTAAGACATTTTTCCCCCAATCCTGCACAGCTAGCTGTTAAGAGTTTTTAGTCATATGGAGAGTTCAAGTCTTTTTATTTAGTAAAAACTAAACTACATCAGTTCCTTCATGAAAAAGTTTTATTTTGGGTGCTAAGTGCTTTCAGCGGCTCCTGCTACCGTCCTCTGAGCTATATTGTTTTCAGTTTCCCAGCTTAGGGCTGACTTTTCTTTTGAGTGTAATTGTTAATATAGCATACTCATTAACATTTCTTTGTATATGTGTTTCAATCCTCTTCACTGGCTCTTCATATTTTATCGTCCAAGGCTCGTTTCAACGAGGCTGTCCAAATTGATTGGACGACATTTTGGCAGTACAATGCCTGCTGTTCCTGAAAAAGTATATTCTTGAAACTACTTTTTTCAACCTGGTACAAAATTTCTCAAGCAGATGGAGGATCTATTGAATAATTTACAATACATATTATTTATATTATTAAACAAGACATAACACCGAGTTTTCTCTATGTTTTAGTAGTGTACGTTATGTTTGTCAGGTTCCATGGGTTTGATTGATGTGGAAGGCATTGAGGATAGGCTGAGGGGATTGGATTATTCACCATGTTGTTATGTTATATTTATAATTTATATGTATAATTTATTTTTATTAAACATATCTGGCTCAGTTTGTCTTTATGATGAAGGCTCGAAAATCTGACGAAAACGTCAATGAACGTGAATGAATGATTTTTGTAAATGTGGCTTTATTCAACTTTTTTACCATAATCCAAACCATCTTCATTATTCAAATTAGATTTGTTGTTAATATCTTATTGGATTGTCGTATACAAAGCAGTTCTGATATGCTTTAAATATAGTTGTTGGATTGGAGAAGATATATTATATATTTAGAATGGGGGCTAAAAGGATTATATGGCCATAAAACATTTATTTTTGTTTAAAATTTAGTTTCTTTGTTTTTTACCTAAACTTCTAAGGCAACTATCTATATTTGGCAGTTAGTTTTCATATTTTTTTGGTGGTATAGGTCAAAATATGAATATTAGTATATTAAAAACCACTTTACTTTTAAATTGCAAATTAGACAAGTCATATAAAAATGTCCTGAAATGTCAGATTCAAAACATAAATTACTTTTTAATTGTTAGTAAATTTAAATATTACTTTTTCTTATATTTTATGGCAAGGGAATATAAACAACGGAATACAATTTCATTTTTTAACCGCTTTATTTAAGTCTCAGATTTGACCCGGAGGAAGCTAGCAGCTATGACTATAGCTGTTTCAGATAGACGGAAAAGTTAAATTCCGCATGTGTGAAATTTTGAGAGAAATATTCCCGACGGTTCCACCATTTGCAAACTCCCATTTCAAGGAACAACACGATACATGAAACATTATAAAAACTGATTATGTCTCGTTTAAGACTAGGAAAGGGTTTGAGAGGCCAGACAAAGGAAGTAGTGCCTAATATTTATCAATACTTATCCAAAGCTAAGACTAAAAACATTTTGAACCTCCTAGTGATAAGTTTATAATAGAGAGAATTTTTACCGCTAATTCCTTCCAAGGTGAATAAAGACCTCACCCTTTTTCCCCCTACTAAACCATCTATTTGAATAGGCTATAGCTTTAACTGTTTTTAGCCTTAGCTTTGGCTAAGTATTGATAAACATTAAATACTATCTTCCTTGCCTGACCTCTCAAGCCTTTCCTGGTCCTAAACAAGACATAATCAGTGTTTATTGAATTTAAAGTAGCGTGTTGTTCATAGTAAAGGATATGCAAATGGTGGAACCGTCGGAAATATTTCTCTCAGAATTTAGCCCATGCGGGATTAGAACTGTTCCTTAAATAAGAACGGACTTTAGCTGATCTGGGTATAGCAAAACATCAGTGAAGATGACAGTGACACAGCCAATACCCGACCAGTTAAATTTACTTTAATTAATCCCTTTGCCCTACATGTTTCTTGGTAATAATTTACCACCTCTTCAGAGTCCAATTGCACCTTCACAATTTTTATAATTCCTAAGCAATTAACATACATTGTAGGGCAAAGAAATTTAGTGGTTGAAAAATTATATTCTGTGGATTTTTTTGTTTTATCCATTGTGACAAAACATAAGAAAATAATGAAATATGGAGTGTCAGAAGAAATATAAGAATTTAAATATCAAATTTAGTACTTAGATGCTTTGAGGGAGTTGGCTGCATTGTCATTCTTTTCTCTTCTATTTGCCAGTGATGCACAATGAAATTTCTGTGCAAGAATTTCCTTCGTTTGGATCCCAATTTACGTCTATTACGAATTTTTCATTACTCGCTGAGTTACATAAATATTTTAATTCAAGTTATTGAAATCAGTTTATTTATTTTTTTTTTTATTTCATTTGGTTAAGGTGATAAGTTTGTAGGTAATGTAGTTTATAAGATAAGATGTGAAGAGCGATTGGTATATCTAAAGATAGCGATGGCTCTAGCGGATGCGAGAGAGCGAGGAGAGCCTGTCAGCAGAGCGTGCAGAGAGGGAGAGAGAGCGATGGAGCCTCCTCAGGCATGCAAGGGACGAGGCAGAGAGAAGCCTCAGCTTGGCCGCACAGCTAGACCAGAAGCAGCGGGAGCTGTTAGATGTGAGTATAGAAACGTTTCACAAAGAAACTAACCACTAATAATCTACGATAATGTTCCACGTCGCTCATTTTGTTGCGGAATCAGGCACGTATTGGCTCCCAACCTATTATAAATGTATTCCAAACTACGCACCTCTTAAAATTTATATATTCTCGTCTGTGTTACATATGTTATTACGTTTTGTTTTAATTTGCTTTGCTGGGAATTACATGTGTTAGTCAAACGGCGTGCTTCTCCTCCTTTGTTCGTGATATTTCGCCATATTCCTCTCTGGCTTCATGTGATTGTCATTCATCCTTGCTGGTTGGTAAGGGAATGATACATACCAACCAGCAAGGATGAATGAAGCCAGAAGAAGCAGGAGAGAAATCCGGCGAAATATCGCTCATAAAGGAGGAGCAAGCCAACTGGAAATAGATGACGTTTGACTAACACATATATTATTATACATATTGCTCACTTTTTTCAACATCATCTTCAAAAATTAGCTATTTTCAGTTTTGATTATTTTTACGATGCCTTAAAAGTAATATATCCCCGTGAAATCGTAATATATTTAACTTCACATTTGGTTTGTAGAGTCAATAGTGTCATTTGTTAAGTGTAAAACGTGTATTATTTCTTCAGAAAACAGTTTTGCACACCAGTTTGATGTATTATTTATTCTTATTTTTATATCGCAAAAGTACTATTTGGTTTTATGCTAGTATTCTGAAAAGAATAACTAGATAAAAATAGTATTCTTTTAGTGAAAATAACGACATATTTAGACTTACTCCAGGATAAGTCCTTGAAATTTTGAACAAGATTGTCAAAATAAAATTTTTAAACTTTAAAATGTTTAGTCACCAAAAATAATCAGGTAATAAGCACATTGGTGGATCAGGTTTACATTATATTCTACTTTCAAATCGATTGCCTGAAAAATTATGTTTTTTGAGATATGATGTTAAAGAAAGTGAGAGATATCTGGAAATTATTCACTGCCTGCAGAATGACCATTGTATTATAGACAAAAATAGAGGAATAGAAAGTACAATATTTATTTTATAAAGGATTGAATTTAGTAAAGGAAATGTTATTTTAAAAAGTTCTGTTGGCAATTTAATTCTATGATAAATTTTTTACAAAGAACTGTCTTGATGGGTGAAGTCTTCCCAGTTTTTTTTTCTTTGATTCTCATCACTTTTTCCAATGTTCATATTACTTCAGAGACATTGGAGCGACCAACCGAAGCACCATCAGTTACTCAAAATCAATTTAGATGTCGATTTTTGTCTCATGTAGAAAATAATCTCAAAATGGGTGACATTGATAAGCTATTTCTGTCTCCCCCCCCTGGGCCTAGCTCTCGGCCATCCTGGTAGACTTCTGGTTGTACTATGCAGGAATTAATGCTAAGATTCCATGGTGAAAATTGCGCAGGAAACACTACATTGTTTGTTTGTATTTTTCTGTTGGAGATAGAAAAAGAAGGAATTCCAAGATATAGGTTGATAGGGTGATTCCTCACAAACGAATCTATCTGCTATGCTTGATTGGAAATAGCTTCAATTGCGGCTTATAAATATATTTTTCATCGTCAGTTGTACATTTCAATTGTAATATTTCTATTTTTTTCTTAAATTTTTATTTTTATTCTTGTTCATAACGTCACACAAAACACTTTAGTTTCTTTCAAAACTAGTTCTAGATTTTCAATTGAGCACCAAAAAAGTTGTTACAATGACATTAGTACATATAATGTCATCCACCTTAAATATCAGGATGTTGGAAGAGAAAGGGCAAATCATAATATCAGGATGTTGGGAAAACGAAGTCAAAGTTCTAGAAGTGCTTCAGGATAGCAGAGACGAATGTTTACTCTATGGAATGCTGATTCATAACCCTGATTGAAAAAGTATGCAAATGAGAAGGTGTTTTGGACTATTTTTTTATTCAATAAAACCATATTTTATAGTTAAAATGTATTTTAACTACCAACCTTTCGGCTTGGTATACAAGCCTTCTTCAGGGCTTTAATAAAATACATTTTAACTATAAAATTTGGTTTTATTGAATAAAAAAATAGACTGAAACACCGACGATCAACACCTACATTTCAACGGTCGACCAATTCTTCTCAATCAGTATGCAAATGAAATTCTATGTTTTAATTTTAATGTATACAAGTGATTTATGGGTAACAGAATGTTAGGAGGGGAGTTTCAGACCCAGGATTCACCCTTGAAATCGGACATTGATCTTTTCTTAGATGATGGTGCTATCCACTTTAATTTGAAACTGTGAGAGAACTAAAGGTGAACCGGAGAAACAAGGCGAAGCGTCTTGATATTTATATATTTTTGACTCAGAAAAAAAAAATTGATTTTTCAGGATCGCCCTTTCTCTTCCAAGGGTCTGATATGGGCATGTTGACAGTACACACTTGTAAAATAGCAATTGCATGCCTTCAGCTCCACTCAACTGAGTAATTCCCTAAACTCACAAATATTATATAAATCCTGTTTTATTTTTAAGCAATGAAGCACAATATTGCTTTTTCAGGACAGTTAATTTTTTTCAGAGCAGTAAATATTAATCACTTTAAGAAAGTTTAATGAAATTTTTGTCATATATTTCTACGATAAGTTGAAGCAGCATTTTCTCCTTTATCGAATTCCCAAAGCATAATATGGTATAAGTGGTTTCTTGGGTGATCCAATTCAGATAAAATTTCAGCACAGAATAAATAAGTTTCATAAACTAAAACATGATAAATAGAAGTGTATTTAATGCTATTATAAACAAAAATAAATTGAAAATGAAAGAACATAAACAGAAAGAATATTAAAAACTTACATGACTAATGTGATGACCTAATACTTTACAAAAATTGAATAAAATTCCACTGAAAATAGTCTTGTTTGAACTTGGGATCCATGACGGGTATTTTATTCATTTCCTTCTGCATGATTCTTTAAGCTTTAAATGAATCAGTGTATTCACCTGCTGCAGTAAAATAACGTTATTAGTTCACCACTATATGTACTAGTGCTTTTAAAGTAAACAAAAAATTACATATATTGCATACTCTCCATTGCCTAGTTATGCATTGCTTCTTAATTAGAGTTATTTTATTTTTTGGGTCGCTGGCGCAGTGGAAGATGAATAATGAAAAAAAAGTAAAACCTGGTTTGTCCTTTCATAAACAATTTATGTGACAGATAGCTTTTAGAGGAAGAACCGCATCATCGAGCTGACTCTTATGAAGGGATTCGAGTCACAAAGCAATCTCCGAACAAGTCAGCTCATTTTAGGGCTCTGATGATGGATTTGTTTGCTCTGAAATCGCTCATTTTCACCAATTGTGTGGGAAAGGATCAACCTGATTTTAATTATTTTCTGAAAATAATTGGCTTCCATGATTTAGTCTTGTAACAACACAAGATTAGAATTATTCATCTACTATATATTTGTCAAAAACCACTCACTCACTCACTGACCTAACATCACCCAGCCCAAACCACTTGACAGAAAAATTTGAAATTTTAGATGGAAACTCCCTTTAGAATGTAAACACACGTTAAGAAAGGAATTTTTTATATTCAAATTTTCAAGTATTTTTATGGGGGTTGAATTTTTAGTTGGTTGTAAGGAGAGCATCCACGCCTAGGCAGCATGCGTTGCTATCTATTTCATAGTATTATTTTTAATTGTGGTTCATTTCAACTATAATGGCAGACCTTGAATTACTAGAAATAAACTGTGATTTTGTACCTCATATAGTTTACGCTAAACCTGGTGATGGTCTATCCGAGGTAATAATATCCCGAACCCTTGCACAGCCTCCTCACCCATCAGCATCCGCAGTCAGAGCACTTCATGATAATGCTCGCAAATATACAGGGTGTTCCTAATGACATCTTGTAAACATAAATGTTTACGTCCCTTTTATTATTGACAAAGAATTTTAACCTTTACTGGTTAAACTCGTGTTACTGGTAACCTATAGATAACGGGTTACCTCTAGGTTATCTGTTTTTTTACTCTGGTCCAGAGGACCCCAGTGTCGAGAAACATTATACTTTGATTAGTTATCAATTGATGAATAAAATCTAGTATGACAGGGACCGTGCTATAATAAACTGCACAGAATTATGTAGTAGCGTTAATTTTGATGATACATTATTTAACGCAATAAAATAACTACTTATCTGCTGTGATGAAGCACGGGTATTCAGCTAGTGTTCTATAATAAAATAGGCTTGATTAGGACTTTTCTTCTTTCATTTTTTCCTCGTCTAAATTATTATACCTGCTTATTGAAGTATTTAATTTAATAATACTTGCCTGAAGCGTTGGTCATAATATTTTGTTATACTGATACAGAGTCAAAAATTCCAACATAATTGCATTTCAATATTGAACAGGACTACTAAAGCATTCCACAAAACTAGTATATTGCTTTGAGGGAAAGGACATTGTAATGAATAAACTTAAATAATATGAAAAACAAACAAAAAATATATTGATGAACAGAAAATGTCAATTCATTCAAATAATGACGCCATTGGGTGAATTGACTACACCCGTAACAGTCTTGGAATTACACAGTTACTGTAATCAGGTTTAAGGTGACTTGCATACTGGCTAATAGACAAACCCTCCCTAGGAAGGTACTAGCCCGCCAAATGTCCACACATTCGCCTGTTGCACACATAGAAACACTGTCGTGGCTACACGCCTATTGGAGGGTTAAACAAATGCAGTTTTATTAACTCTCATGACAGAGCCCCAACAATCTTCACCTTCGAAAAAATTAAAATGCTCACTTATCTCTTCTAAATTTTTATTTATTTGTGTTATCATTTTGTTTTTAATTGTTAATCAGCATTCATCTCTTTTGTTCAATTGGAATCTTGAAAGATTCAACGAATTTGATCTTTCCACGACAATGAGATATTATAACTCAAAATTTGACATTTACAAAGCTGAAAAACTCTCTAAAATTGAAATTTAAAAATATATTTCTATTGTGGCAACATATTCCCACACAATATTTTTCATTTATCCTCACTTATTTACATCAGTGCGAAAACTAAATCAAGTAATTTACTCCACTCTATTATGATTCAAGTATTTTGTTATTTTACTTAAAAATATTTTAGATTGTACATTTGATTCGCTATAAAAACCACTTGTCCGATCAGTAGTTATTTCTATTTTTTATTTATTTACTTATAAATAAATTACATGGACTATTATTATGAACGTCCTCAATCAAAATGATTGTGATAATTTCTCTTATCGTTGAGTGACCGTATTGCGCTAGTCATTTATCAGCACTAGAATTAATGACTAGTGTTGATTAATGACTAACTAATTTTTAAGGATCTTTAAAATGATCATTTTAAATAAAGTTCTATTCAACTTAAATCGATCAGTTTAAATAACTGAAAGGAATAAGTCTTTATATTCGAATTATAAGAACTATCCTAAAATTTGTTTAAGAAATAATTCTGCTTCCTTCGCTTCATCTAATTTTAGCTCTGAAATTATAAAAATAATACGAAATAAGCTGAAACAATTTTAAATTAACATATAATCTTCATGATGACCATTTTCAATGGGGAATCCTATGTAACGAGTCTCACCCAATGATAACATTGTACATTATCTCATAGGAGCAAAATAGGTAATTTTTATTATTTGAAAATGACATTAGGGTTTACAAAAAATAATTTCTTGAACAATACTTTATTTTATTTAAAAAATTATTCGTATTTATATTTTAAAGTTTAGAAAGATGAAGATACATAGGAAAATTTATAGTTTTTGTTTTAAATACATACTAAAAGAAATGGTCCTATTTTTTTATACCAATGTAGAATATTTCCCTTGTTCGCTGTAAACTGTTTTGTCACAACGTATCAGATCTTCAGATTTGTACAACTTCTTCATCTCAAAGATAAAAGTGCTTAGTGGTATGTTGAACCTGTCGAAATACACAAAATTATGATTGAATTTGAAAAATAGGCGCTTATTTCAACAATTAAAACATCAACAATAACAAATCTTTCTGAGACAGCCCGGAAGGTTATTTTTTTTTATCCTGGAGTAGGGCAAGAGCATCATCTCTTATCAAATAGTTTTTATAAGGTCTTGTCCTAGTTAAATTTTAAATAAAAATGAGGTATACTAAATTGACCCCATCAAATGTCTCTAAAACGTTTGTACTAAACTCTCCCCACAATTCCTCAATTTTCAAAATAAGAGCCAATAAGACAAAGATTGAGGAAAAAACTAAATCATGCATGTTTAACTAGATAAATTAGTGACTGAAAGCAACTCACCTTTTAAAAGTAGTCCTTTCTGGAGAACAGTAAATAATACAGTTTATCAGCCGATGCAAATATAATAAATACAATAAAAACACCTGTTGAGCTTATCCTCATCTAATAATTCCTAAAAAAATAGAACTTAGAATTAGAAGTGCAATAGACGTCCTGAGGGTCCCAAGAATCGATTTGTGTGCTCTCTTTAGGCAATGCTCGACCCTTTTTGTCAGTTTAAGAAAAATATCCAGCAGTATAGGTTTGCACTAATTTCACCCCACTGTACTAACGTGACCACATTTGCAGTACTGATTAGGCCATTAGTACACTTTTCACTTAACTATTGTGGTTGCACTCATGAAAGAATTTCGAAAAAATGTCTTCATCAATCCAACCCAGTAGATACAGAAAATGACCCCCATTAAAATGTATATATATATATATATATATATATATATATATATATATATAAATATATATATATATGTATATATATAAACATAATAATAATAAACCTTTATTTGTACTGATATTACTTATTATAAAATGAAACAGTTTTTTTTTCCTCAATGTACAAAATCAGCAACTTGCTGAGGTTTTTTAGAGTTTGTTTAACTATAAACCGCTTATCTCAGGTTTTATTCTAGCCTGGTAGTGAGCTTCGCCTAACCTTTTCCATTCACTTCTTTCAGCTGCGGCTCTCTGCCAGGTAGCTCCCCCACATGTTGTTCTCATTTCATATATATATATATATATATATATATATATATATATATATATATATATATATATATATATGTGTGTGTGTGTGTGTGTGTGTGTGTGTTATTTTTATTAAATTAGACCACCACATGCTTTCAATCCACAACTTTCATTTATTAAACAACATTTACCAAATTATAGCCATTCAAATTTCCAATCGAATTATATTTCTTATTCATAATTTCATTAAATAAATAAATGGAGTGATTCATTCTAGTTTTCGTGCTTGATGTATAGTAAAGTGAGGTTATGTGCAAACTGTATGTGTAACATTTGTATTATGTGGGCAGTGTGCGAGCACACTCTGCCCCTCCGTCAATGACGGGGGGAGATCTCCTGAAAACGGTTTGCCAAGGCGAGAACTCCAGTCCAGAGACCATTATAATGTGAGTAATATAATTTCAAATTTATTTTATGAGTGTTGTGTTTGTTGTTTGGTATTTTATTTTTTTTTTTTTATTTTTTATGTTTTGTTTGAATTGCTATGTATTCTTTTTATTATTATCATTACTGCCTGCAATTAATAACCCTGAATGTTTGCAATAATCCAATTCTCAAGTATCTATAGCAGGTAAACCAGTATCAAGAGATCTCCTTTTGTCTATAACATATATAATAATTATCTAACTACGTTTGTACACAAATTTACTGAATTAAAAAGTTTATGACACTGCACAGAGCCCCTACACCATTACACAATTGGAGCATGAAATCATAGAAAATGATTTTCTTAATTCATTTACATATTTAATTTTTTGTACATTGTTAATTCCTTTTCTTAATAAAAATTACATAAAATGATCTAGTGACATTTTTTATATTACAAATAGTCATTAGACTCAACAATAACTGATCATTTATGGCTCCCCTCAAAGCCCTGATGAAGTTTGGCTTGTTTGAAAATCAAGCTGAAATGTTGGCACAATAACTCATTTTTTATTATAAAAAAAAAAACAACAACATAGTTTTATTCAACTATTACTGAATCGCAAGTATGTCCATTTTGAAAAACTCCACGGTCAACAATCTCTTTTGAACGAAAAAAAAATGCATATTTGAAACTCAATATCTGTTATTTAGTCATTAAAATTTGGACAAAATTACTTGTGAATAATTAAAGTAAGAATACGAGCTAATATTAGATTAGAGTCACTTCTAGTTATTATTATTTATTAAAAAAAAAAAAAAAAAAAAAAAAAAAAAATTAAGCTAAAATTTGACAGAATATACTTCAAATTTGTACTCTATTTTAGTTAGCCAAGTCCTCTGTATTTGCAAATTGTCATCTCAAATGGCCATCATTTAGAAAGAAAAAATGCACAAAAATTAATTAAATGGATTACTTTTATTACTACATTTTTTAGAATGCAATAAGATCTACAAAAATTGTAAAATGATAGTAAATCTCTGATATGATAAAATAAAAAAAATTAAACAACTCTTGCTCTCGACCAAATTAGTTAAATATTTTTGTATTTAGTATTTTTATGGAAGTTGTTTGAGTAAATGTAATTTAAATTAAAAAAAAAATTAACAAAGACCAATAGGAATCTAAAATCATGATTTTAAATAATTGGGAAATTGAACGATTTTCTTGGTTTGCTTTTTTTT
Organism: Gonocerus acuteangulatus; assembly: GCA_946811695.1. Lineage (NCBI taxonomy): Eukaryota > Metazoa > Arthropoda > Insecta > Hemiptera > Coreidae > Gonocerus > Gonocerus acuteangulatus. The sequence continues at coordinate 59,362,722 of OX328129.1, read as the reverse complement.
TTAACTTGGAAGTGTTTTGTAGAATCTAAAATGAGTGTTTTGCATTGTTTGGAAATTGAAAAATGTTTGAGCTTACAAACAAGAAAGCTAGGATTATTTCTGAATTAATATTTGACTATACCTTTTCTAAATCATAGCAGTTTTTTCTTGTTATCACCTGTGCTGGGTACACTGTAGTTAACCTTTTCTTATGTTGAACTAACAGCATGTATAATTAAATAAAGTTTCCCATAAAATAGTTATATGTTTGAATAGGGTGTATTTTCTGCCTCAATAATAAACACTTCCTGCATGGTTTGTATTGTACATTGTTCTAATTTATTTGTTTCTCTGATCAAAATTGACCCGTTAGTAAATTGTTCTAATTTATTTGTTTCTCTGATCAAAATTGACCCATGTAAATTTGTTGTCAATTACTATTTAAAACTCCATTTTCTAGATTTCAATTCAGTTGGAAAGGAAGTATGGTTTCATAGAGAAATTTTTAAAAGAATATATATAAACAAATATTTAAAAATCAGATTATATTGATAATTCAAGAGTTGTTAAGTCCCTATTAAGCAGGTTGGTTCGGCACAGCAAAAAAATCATTAACCTTCCAGTAGTGGCGCCCCTTTTTGGGACATCCATAATAGCGCTACACCTCACAGGTGCAAACCCTATTTAGCGTGGAAAAATGTGCCTCAGCAACGTGATTACATTGCTATTTGAGAGAAATAGTAGAAAACTACAGACTTTATAACAGAACAACACTTTTGTTTTTGCGGGAGGCATAAGAAACCATCGTTTTCGTTTAAATAAAATTATATCATGTTCGATATGAAATAAAATATTCATATAAAATATGAAATTCAATAATTAAACCATGTTTACGTCTAAACCCGGCCATACTTAAAAACACTCTACTCTTGGTATAAGTGCCAAATTTCTGATTCTTTTTTAAAAAAGGATCATGTTTCATGACTGCACTATTACTATCTACTGTTAGTGGAATCGTAATACACTTTATGTTAAAATATATAACATATGTTACATACCAGGTTATCCTACATATATGAAACATGTCTAAATATATGGAATATGTCAATAAAATATAATATATTTATATAAAATATGAATATAAAACACAATATCCTAGCAGTTGAAGGCCAATTTTTACTCCTCTCATTTATTCTACGATGGAATAAACTCACCCACATTCTCATAGATGATAGCATAGTAAGATAGAGAACGAAAACTGTAAATATCTCATATCTGTAAAACTTACGTGAGTTGTGGTGCGGCACCTGAGAGGGCAGCCACTGACAATAATGAGCTCACAAAAATGCGTCGGTGTGACTGGCCGGTGGAAAAACGGAAATCCGGAAGATACTAAAGCGGAGAGCCCGCTAAAACACGGCTACCAACCGTAATAGGAAAATTAAAAAAATGATGCACCTCTCAGGTGCGCGCCACTAACGGAGGGTTAAATATATGACTTTGTATCAAGCCCAACACATGGCCTAAATAAATACTTTTTGCTGCCCAATTGAAGTTTCTAACTGTCTATATTATTTTAGACATTTGGATTATAGATGATTGAAACAAAAATGAACATTGATTAAAGTATCCGTTGATATTAAATAAATCTCTAATAATTAAATACAAAAACAACTGTCACACCCTGAATATAGGCCACACCCTTTCCCTTCAACTAAACCATCTACTTGAACAGGCTATAGCTTAAATTGTTTTCAGCCTTAGGTTTGGCTAAGTATTGATAAATATTAAACACGATATACCTTGCCTGAGCTCTCAAAGCCTTCCCTTGTCCTAAACAAGACAATCAGTTTTTATTGAGTTGTAAAGTAGTGTTTTGTTCATTGAAATGGAAATACAAATGGAGGAACCGTCGGGAATATTTCCCTGGACACCCCTGCTTTATATAAATATATTATATGACTGTAGGTTGATATCCATTCTAAACATCCATGGTGGAGTTGGGAAGTTTTAGTGAGACCATCGATGAAAAAACTGAACCTGCTACAAGGGGTATTCAAACCCCTATCTCCTTAGATATATTGGACAATGCTATTCACCCCACAATGGGGAGACCCTACAAAATAGTTAACTTCTAACTAATATAGTTTCTGGTTAGGTGGCTAGTTACGTTATAATTACTTGGTCACAAGCTAATTATGTTTTGAAATCTTTATCATTTTTACACAATAGCATTTGCTTTTTCCAAAGAAGATTGCCCAAGTGCCTTCCAAATACTTTCCTGCCTTTCTTCTGTTTTTATTTTATTTTTTCTTGAGCAATTCTCAACAACGTCCCATGGATAATTAGGCACTCGAAATTATTTATGGAAAATCAAGTTAGCCACTTAAATTAATATTTGAGTTTCATTTTCAAAAACTATGTGAACTATTGACAAAATGTTTACGGACAACATAGATGAACTGGCCTTTGTTAGGAGCTAATATGTAGACAAAAATTACACTTACTTAAGCAATAAAAACTTTGACACACAACTTGCAGAGTTGCTTGTGAATGTAAAAATTACTTACGTAAATATATTAAAATTATTCATGAACAGATACATTGACACAATTTAATTTTGTATTGTGAAATTTTTGTACAACTAATAATAAAAACATTTTTTTTTATTTACTGGGCAAAACAATAACATTATATTATTAAACATTATATTAGTATAAATAAATTTTTTGAGATACAGTTAATAAACTCAAAAAAAAGAAGTTATTTTATATCAAACATAAATTTTAATTGAAAATTTTACGTTCAGTTAATATTAAAACTTCATGAAATTTATATTGCAGGCGAGACGTCAGCTGAGCTCAGGCGGATGTCTCTCGGATCAGGAAAGTATCGGAACAGGCTGGCGGGGAGTTAACGGTGGCCCTGGAGATCGGACCTCTGGTAGTGTAGACTCAGGGCTAAGAGGCTCCTCAGATCGGCAATCCACGACTAATCTCTCAGATTCAACAACCGATGGTAGGTTTTATGATTCCATTCTAGTTAATTTCTCACATAATAATGTTATAGTAGCCTAGACTTTAGGCTATTCTTTTTCGGTCCCAACGAGGCCCAGAAATGTACCTTAATATATATCTTTTTTAAAAGAACAAATTGATTTTCAATTTGAATTTGAGTTTCACAACTATTGAGCAAAAATTAATGACACATTGTATGGTGTGAAGTAGTTGTTTAGCTAGTGTTTTATCAATGTTATTTTTACATAATCACTTACAAATAGAACTCACAAATAATAATGTTCACAAGGTTGTCTGGATATTAAGTATTCTAGAATAGATGGCTTTGTAATAAACAAAAAAAAAAAAAACTTTTATTTTTTGTCATTTTACTTTTCAAATTACCTCATAAGCTGCATTTAACTAGCGAAACTCCTTTGCAAAAGTTACTCTGGTGAAACTTACTCTCTGTGAGTTAAATTTCGCTCTACCCAAAATAAAGCACAATTTAGAGCAAAAAATAGCACGAGTGGGGCAAGCCGCCTTCAGCTCTGGTTTTGCCAACAACATGGAAACTTGTTTTGTCCCTCCAGGCTAAGCTGCGTTTTCCATCATATCAATGTAATTTTTTATCACAAAAGGAAAGAAGAAAAATCGCCGCTCTCAACGGTGGATGAGCAAACAATTATTCCTTGGTAGAAGCCGATATGTAAAGTATTGTAGAGCTCGATGAGCTGCAAGCACTGATCTTGATTCATCACCCCTTGTGGTACCATGGGGACCATGTTTCATGTGCGGACATAAACTGACTAAGCTACGGCTTGCGGCAAGGGTCCTCACCCCGCAATTACTCAGGTTTGGGGGAGCGTCTAAACTAAATTACTAAGCAACTAACTAAGAAAAATGTTTTCACAAGGTAATTGCGCCTAGTGTAAACCCAGCTGTAGACACTCGTTTAGGGTCAAATGGTCTGTTTGCCATTCATATTTAAGACTCAGGAGAAATATGTGTGAGGCCTTAAAAAGTGTGGCGAGTGAACCACATGCCTTAGTGTTCTAACGGCCCCTGAAGAGGTGTAATGAAGGATTTATCAAATAAAGTGGTACAAAAAAGAAAAATGAAGTGCTACTTTTTACTTATATTAATCAAATATAAACTTAATTGGATTAAAAATACTATTTATAAAAGAATAAATATATTTTATTTAACACATTGGCTTTGAGTAATACAACTAATCCTCATATTTAATGTCAGCTATTTTTTCAATACAAAATTTTAAGTCTTTATAACAAGAAATTTTGCAGTAACTGAACACTTTTGAAGATAATCAGACAATATTCCGAGTAAAAAATTATAATATGGCATTGCAATTAACAAATTCAGAATTAAATTATATAAGTCATAAGTTTTTATTATTATGAATTAAGACATAACGACTTCGCAAGCCAAGGTACATGCCATGTGGCAGTGTTATTCAATCAATAATATATACTAACACATTCCAGAAAGAATTACTCATATTATGGTACTTTTTAGAGTCTCATTAGTACTCCTAGATGCTTTGTTACACCTGCAATATAGATTCTAACACCGAATCAAGCAACTTCATGTTTGTTTCGCTTACATTACTTAGTATCTGCTTAGTTCCACATACTTTCACTCACTCATTTAGCTGAAATCTATAGAAAGACTTTTCAACATCAAGAGTTTTTTCCCCCCATCACCATCCTATTTCAAGCATGGATAACAAATATTAGTGATGGTTTTAATTGGAAATATATTTTATTTATTTACTTTTAAAAATGTTTCCATTTAACTGCTTCAGGTAATAATACCTGATATTAATATTTTGGACTACTCTTTCTCACCCCAAATGAAATGAAAATGAAAAAAAAGAAGGTGATTTAAGGGTTACCAACATGTTTACTTTTTTTTTTCTGTGAAAACTTTTCTTCTTCTCTTTAAATCTTCTTCGGACATCAAAATTACAATTTTACTTTAAAATTGCTACTAATGGCAGTAATGGAGCTTTTTAATCAGAATATAATTTTCAATGAATAGGTAATCACCATTTTCTTTTGGAATGCTATTAAACGATCGAGACATTACAATCTAGTTAATATTAATTCTATCTGAACTCAAATAATTCATATTAGAAGGAATTTTCTGTGTAAATTTGCTCTTAGTAGGTCTTAACTCTAAATCTTTGATGGTTAGCTCATTTATTTACTTATTTCTAATTTTAACAATCCATTATTTGTGCTAATGACCTTGACAGTGGATGCACAAAGAAGGAAAAAATCACTGTAATTGACAATTTATACATTTTCTTCGGGTGGTATACAAGTTTTTTTTTTTTTTTTTTTAGCGGCGCATCGACAAATCCAGGCCATTAGCGCCGAAATTCGGGTGGTATATTACATTTAATTGTTTTGAATAAGTTCTATATTGCTCCTTTTATCAGTAATTTTTAGCACATTATTAGAAGAAACATTTTTTTTTTTTAAATAACACAGGTCAACATTTGATATATAAAGAAAAACTCGGATTGGTGTAGTCCTTATGGGATTTTAGGGTCGCTGATTACGATGAGCGGGTTGGTTAACCTTCATCACATAAGATTCTAGGTCATTTGAAGGTCAAATAGAGAAAAAATTGTATGAAAAATCTGAAAACATTCATGCGTGGTTTGTTTGATTTTTACGCCTTTTCCTAGAGGTAATTTGAAGGTCAAATAGAGAAAAAAACGTAGTCAAAATCATAAGAAAATCATTAAAAAATTCATTTTATGGGAGGCAGTGTGAGTCAAACAAACTATGGGTTCTGACTCAGGGCCCTCACAAACATACGCATGAATTTTTTCAGATTTTTTCTCTATTTGACCTTCAAATGGCCTTGAATCTGACGTGATGAAGGTTAACCAACCCGCTCATCGTAATCAGCGACCCCAAAAACTCATAAGTACCATACCACTCTGAGTTTTTGTTATATATCAAATTTTGATGAAAAGAAGGATAAAATATTCCTCTGGCCAAAAATTATTATTTCCAATTAATAAAATATAATGTAAATTTATAAATATAATAAAATTATATTTATTTCCTTATTAAGAGGTCTTAAAAATTGTCTAAATGCAGTTAAGCTTGTTTGGATAATATAATGACTTCGGCTAATAACTCAACACTATTATTAATAAAAGTATTACAATAATATAGTATATTTATTTATAAATTAATAAGATGATTTATCCCATTGTTTTTAAGTTTTGACTTTTTACCCCTCTCCAATAAATTTATAATTATTAATTTTAAAATGCTGCCTTATTTATTAATGGCTTGTATACTGAGCGATATATTTGTTCGAGAATAAAATAAATACATAATACAAAAATTATTTTCTAATTTCATTACATGTATGTAACAAAAATCAAACAATTTATTCAAAATCAGATTACACACTTCATTATTGTCTTTGTATATTGATTTTCAAAAAATGAACTTGATATTTTTGGAGGAAGTGCAAATTGAGAAAAGGTTAAAATGTTTTAGGAATTCCGATAATCCAAGTTGAAGGTACAAATGTGGACTTTGACTCAGTCTCAATTGCTTCATCGTTCACAACTCCATACATGTATCAACGTGAGTTGTGTCCAATCTATTAAAGCAAAAATTTAAAAACAAATTACTCCCGTTTCATATGAGTCGAAATTAGTTTCCTGATGAGTCTAGGCAGCTGGTGCTGTTTTTGCTTTCATTTGTCCAATAATGCTGTGGATAACTAAAGTAGCATGCAACCTTTTCATTTTGAAAAATTATTCATAGCTAAACTGCATGACTCTTAGGTGCATTTTATCGCATGCCTTCCATTAATTATTTACACATTTAAATTATCGTACTTCATTTGTGTGTGTACATTATACAAAACTGAGTAACTTTTTCGATACATCAGAGCCTCAGTGTATTTTTGTTATTTAGACGAAATATATTCTTAATTAATTATCAAAAGTCTGCTGTTTTTTCCCTTGTATCAGTTTTCTCAGTGTACTCTTATGAGACAAATTTACACTGAACGAATCCTGTTTGGAAAACATATTATGAACTTTTGAGTAAATTGTCTGTGCTTCAAAATTGTTTGCATCTGATAAAACGCCTTTCCCCGTAATTTCTAGGCTTTTTGCTTAGGGTAAACAGTAAATTTCACAGTATTTTTATATTATATGGGGAAATTGTGAAGCTTAGGGGCCTCCTGGCTAATTTTTTTAACTGGTTGTTCTATGAGATTATTTTGCTGCACTAAGCACGAATCTGTTTAAAAAAATGAAAATAAAAATGCTATCAACTATTGAAAAAGTTATCAAGCTCTAAATTTTGGTGTTATGCAGTTTAAGAAAGCGTGAGTAAAAAAATATTTGTAAACATGTACTATCAGTTATTTATTCAGAAACATTTGTTTTAAATAATGAAACATTCTCCACATTTTTTGTTTTGCTGTTGAATAGTATTATATAAAAGATATCCCTTAATAATTGGCTTGATAATAATTATAACATATGTAGCAACATATGTAGCAAAAAAATTCATTAACGGCATAGTAGCACATACCTTTCGTTTACGCCAAGGTCTTGAGGCTCCAGTGTTCCCTCCCAATCCTGCCTACCCAGGAGGGAAGGTCCCCATCAAGCAGAAACAAATTGAAGACATGAAGAAGTTGATGCCATACGTTTCAGAAGAGAACAAGGATTTTTACTATGAAATATTGGGTTGGCCAACTATTGAAAGCATAGATGAAGAAGCTCAAGACGATTAAGCATTACATTACTCATTGTATGAACTTTTTATCATGCAAATATTTCTTACATATTGTACCATTGATAATAAACTGTTACTCGATATATCCTACAATGTGTTTTACATTATATTAGACCTTATATTTTGCAAGGAGGTACTCCTCAGGCTGTTCCATGCAAGAAGAGCTTCAGTCCAAGCACTATTATTATATTTTAATAATATAATACATTTGTTAGTAATAAACAATGTTTCAAATATAAATTGTGTCAGTATGGGGTACTCAGACAAAAAAAAAAATAAAAAAAAATAGCACAATAATAAAACAAATGAAGGGTGTAGAGAGTTTTTTCTCGTTTTCTCAAAACTACTGATTATGGACTGAAGCTCTTTTTGCATGGATCGATCCAATTAGTGTGATCTGATAAAAATTCAGATAAGTTTGCTTTATAATGATAATGAAGTTGCCCGAATTTATTCCAATTATTCAAGAGAGAGAATAATTATTAAATGTTTTAGTCCAAAATAAGCTTCTAATCAATTCCATCGATTGTGCGAAATGTGGCGAGAAATTAGAGTTAAATAGAAATAATGCTTTTTTAGTAGATTCGTGTTTAGTGAATCAAAATATCTATAAGAACAACCAGTAAAAAAATCGGCGAGGAGGCCCCTAAACTTCACAATTACCATATATTGTAACATATTTTTGTGGGCTGAGGATTTCAGTAGGAAGTTATTTTACATTATTATTCGATACAAAATACATTTAAATTACTCAGTAGAAGATGCATCCGAAGGTACTTACTAATATGGTTGATATTATTTGAAAATTGTTCTTGATGGATAATGACTTTAACTGATTTTTTTTTCCTTTCCATTGATTTAAACAGTTACTACTCCTAAAGAAAGCAGCAGCCCTTCGCTGTCACCACTCAATGCACATTCCTTCTCGAGGTCACTTGATAACTCCACATTGTCAAGGTAAGAATAAAAGGTTTTTTTTTTTTTTTTTGGTTTGGGCTTCCCCCTAAATCATATGAAAACCTAAAGAAACAAAACAAAAAAAAGTCCTTAGAGGAAATGGTTTTGCTTAAACAGTAAGTTTCTTATGTTACATTTAATGTATTTATTGATATATTAAATACATTGACAAAGATGATAAAATCTTTAATTGATATATCAAAATTTAAATGATTAAGAAGAGATAGTCAACCGTTGAGATATAAAAGATGTAGGTCATCAGGGTTCGGTCAAGTGATTGAACAACAACAACAAACTCAAAATGTTGAAATTGATTCATCTAGCTTTTAATTTAAGTTTAAACAGTGAAGATCATCAGCATTCGGTCATGTGATTGGATAAAAACTACATTTTATAACTAAAATGAGTTTTATTTTTGCCAACGTTTCGGCTTGAAGCCTTCTTCAGTGCAGTGGAGAAAAGGAATTTTTCAGAAATGTAGCCTCCACAAAACGGGACAGTTCTCCCTCTCCTTTCAAGAAGGCTTGCATGTCAAGCCGAAATGTTGACAAAAATAAAACTCATTTTCATTGTAAAATGTAGTTTTTATCCAATCGCATGACCGAACGCTGATGATCTTCACCGTTTAAACTTAAATTATAAAGCTAGATGAATCAATTCCAACATTGTGAGTTTCTAATATTCCATAAATAATCAAATTAAATTGAAATTATTGAGTCATCTGATATTTCCAAGCTGATATTCTTCATCTAGTGTGTAGTGTAGAAATGTTTTGAGTGCATTATTTGCGATTTAAATTTATTTTGAGACAACATCTGAGGCGTTCCCAACCAGAAAACAATTGTAGAGAACAACACACAAATTCGGCCTTGTGTTACCTGCAGCTCCTTCTCAAACTGAACCCTTTGTTTTTTTTAATGTAAGTTGAAGATGAGTTTGGGGAAGGATCAGTAGATTCTTGAAGTAACTGGCAGGAGTTGCTCCCCAATTTTTTTAAAAACATTAACTTATATTTGCGATGTTTCGAACCTGTTTAGATTCACCCTCAGGCATCTTTAATTAAGTGGTGTTAACATCTATTAAATTTTTTTTTAAATTTCATATTAAGGTCCATAAATTTTAAATTTTGATAGCAAAGTTTAAATCTTATTATACAAAGCCGAACTCAACAAACTCACCTACCACAGTTTGTGTTGTTACTGAATGAGACAAACGGCAAAACAAAAAGAAAAACATCAACTGCTGAGTTCGCCCTTCTGGTTGGGAGCACCTCATATAAACATTTCATGGCTCAGTAAGAATTTTAAATGTTTTATTTAAAATAACACTTAAAAAAAATAATGTTATTTGTTTGTAGATCAGTGGAGCAGTTAAGCTCCCCTCAATTGGAAGTAGAGCCATTGAGACGAGGGAAGCTGAGAGGAAGCGGTGGGAGTGCTCCTTCATCGTCTACTACAGGTCGTACAGGAAGCACTTGGGGGAGTATCAGCAGGGTATTTGCTAGGAGTCGGCACAAAAAACATCCTGCTCAACCAACACAAGAAGGTATTTCTTCCACCAAATAATCAATTTCAAATATTTTTAGTGCAAATCCTTCTCTGGAAAGAAGAATAGGAGTTTGATCAATGAGGCAAATTGAGGATCCAAATTGTTCATGTATCATAGTAGAGATGGGCGATCTGAATTGATCTTTTAAAAGATAGATCTTTATCACAATATATCGATTTTTTGAATCGAGCTCCAAGGGCTGATCTTTTTAAAGAATCGATTCCAGCCTCTTTCACCAATAGTGGGGGTGTTTTTTAACCATCATCATTCCAGATATCCAGCAAGAAAGAAGAAGTGCTGACTTATCTGTAGAAATTTGCTAAAAATGTGGAGGAAAATTTTCCACCACCCTTGGGGTCAGAAGCCAAAAAAGTTTAGATTTATTAATTCTACCATTATTTATTTCTTCAGAGTCCACAAATGACAGCTGTAACCGAAGCTGGTCCCCCCTCACTGAAGAAGGATATGCAGAGAAACTGCGATTGCTTCGTGAGGCGAGTGCTATTCCGATGGAGAGGTGGCGGGCTCCAACTGTACTTGCATGGTTGGAAATAGCTCTTGGGATGCCACAGTATGGACCAAGATGTGCTCAGAATGTTAAGTCTGGCAAAGTATGAACCTTGATTTAAATATTCGCATGATATTCTCAACTATTTAAAAAAAAAAAAAATTAAATAATTTATATAACTTTTTTTTAGGTTCTTCTTGAACTTAGTGATGTAGAGTTAGAAGTGGGCCTTGGTGTACAGCACCCAATGCATAGGAAGAAACTTCGGTTAGCAATTGAAGAACATCGCAACCCTGCAATGATGCGATATCCTTGCATTGGCCAGCTTGGCCATACCTGGGTCGCATCAGAATGGTTACCTGATTTAGGTTTGCCTCAGGTTTGTAAAATGAAAATTTTTAATTTTTCATGTTTCTTGAATATCACAAACAACCAAGAAAGATTATGAAATAAGTTTAGATCTCTTATTAATTTAGTATTTCAAATATAATTAATTCTTTCCAGTCCCAATGTTTAAATAATTCCAAAACATTTTAGAATCAGCTTTGGATTGATTGTACCTTATCATTGATCAGGGTCAACTGATAATATTTTGATTTTCAAGATTAATGGTGGGAATTGTTTCCACTCAGGAACATTTCCCATCAAGAAAAAGAATGAAGATCGGACCTGAAGTGGAAACATTTTTACTATTCGGCTTGAAAATAAAGATGTACTACACATCAAGCAGTGCTATAGAATTCAGTGCATAATATTACCTAAGTTCTAAGTTCTTATTTCACAAACAAGTAACTATTTATTTGACTTTCTAGGAACATTTGAATCAGATTTTAAAGTATATTTAAGTGCTAATAGATCGGACATTAAAAAAAAAAAAAAAAAAAAAAAAAAAAAATCATTTTCCAAAGAATGTGACAAAGCCCATAAAAATTTAAAACCCTGAAAATATCATGTTCTATTGGACAAAATTGAACATATTAGAAATTTTAAGCACAATTTCCTTCGGCTGAGATCATCTTATTCAAATTTCTTTATTTAGATTTGTTGTTGAAAATTTATTAAGCTTTCAAGATTAGTTACTACCTTCCACTTACCACAATTTCAAAATCCTTTTCAAGATAATTACGTATAATAGTTAAAAAATAATCAAAACCACAAATGTTTATTGATGAAATATTCTTATTGTAATACTTCCTCTATTAAAAACGTAACCAAAATTTGACAATCCCAGTTCGAATAATTGCCAAATGTGAAAGAAACTTTTCAAAACAATCCATTGGTTTGGAGTTACAGACACCAAAATTCTAGTTTTTTAAACTTGTCTCGAACGTTCTCATGCATCAAAGTTCATCAAACTAGGAAAATTTATTTATGTATTTACATTTTTATAATGCTCCGATTTGATTCAAATTATACAAGGATTTTTTGTTACAGTACTCAGAAAACTTTGCAACTAATCTAGTCGACGCAAGAATGTTGGATAATTTAAGTAAAAAAGAACTTGAAAAATATCTTGGAGTGATAAAAAAATTCCATCAGGCTTCCATAGTGCATGGCATTCACCTTCTCAGAATGATGAAATATGATCGCCAGGTTTGTTTTTCCTTTTTGTTATAACCTTACTTGAATGTTAAACTTTAGTGTTTCTTTGTGTTCTGATTAAATAAAATCTTTATACGATTTATTTATATAATTTTCAGGCACTTGCTGTTCGAAGGCACCAATGCGAGAAAGTCGATGCTGACCCCTTAGTCTGGACAAACCAAAGGTTCATGAGATGGGCTCGTGATATAGACCTCGGGGAATATGCAGATAATTTAAAAGGTTTTCTTGATAGTTTATTTAAAAGTAATAAAAAGTGGTAACCAATTGACGGACGTGCACCAATAAGGAGGCAGGGTATTTTCAGGCTAGAACATTATCACGGATTTAAAAACTATCCCTATCTTCTGGTACAGTAAGGAATCACTCCAATAGTGGAATCACAGCCCTGTGTGAGGTCCACTATTGCCTTTCCACCTGTGTACAGCCAACCCCTCCTCTTAAAAACATTTATACATTTTTTGTTTGTATTGTCATATGAGCTTCCTAAATTAAAAATGTGATTAAAAGCAAGTTTTGTTAATTTTAGTTGAAAAAGTTGTAAATTTGTTCTTTTTTTTTTTACACAGAACATGGCACAATAAGGAGGAAGCTCCAAATCATTAAACTTCACACCACCACTCTAAAAATGGTAGGATAGAGTCCTTATGGACTTAATTTCATAAGTAGGTGGCTATATTTCAGAATAAAAAGAAAATGGAAAACATATCAAGAAACTAAATTTTAAAACATTTTTTTTTAATTTGCCAAAAATTGGAAAGGAGGCACCTGGCTACTTCCTTATTGATGCATGACCTTGAATTGGTAACTCATTCCGGCAAGAAAGAAAAGAATTTAAAAGTTATTGTAGAAAAAGTTGATTTGAAATGTTTTTATTATATTTTCATTATATCTCAGGGTTCATTTAATATTACCAAACTCACCACATACGGACTTATGAATAAAACTATTTGAATAATTAAATTAATTTAATAAATTTCCTGAAAGAAAAGCATGAGAAATATCAAATTAGAACCACTTCTTACCATCTGTCCTTTTATGCGTGGAGACCATATTAAATACCAGGAGAAAGGTTCATTACAAATAAAATAGAGTTGGAAACAAATGACTTATATTGAATAAAAGATATAATTTATGATTTAGCATGGCTGTGATATAAAATAAAATATAAGAAAGAAAATGTGCTTGACTCACATAATTGTATCAATGTTGGGTTATTAAAGAAAAGTTAGAACATAATTAAAATATGAAACTTATATATTAAAATATAAATATTGGCCATTATTGAAATTTTAGATAGCTTTTGAATTTAATTGAAGATTGGCAGTTATTGAGGTATACTCAGCTTATGATTTTTTTTTTTTTTTTTTTTTTTTTTTTTTTTTTTTTTTTTTTTTTTTTTTTTTTTTTACGGTGCTTTGACATCTAGGCCATCAGTGCCGACAACCAGGGTGCAGTGAGGAATTTTCCCGAGCCATGGGATGAGAAAATTCCTGTCACCGGTGGGAATCGAACCCACCATCTCCCGCTAAGACGCTAGCCACTTGACCACGGGAGACCCCTCCGATATTGTCTTGATTATGGAAAAAATTTCAAGAATTATTTTTTCCTTTTAGCATTTAAACCACATTACTTCCAGTACTGAAATGTTTTGATTTTAATTAAAAAAAAAAAAAAAAAAAAAAAAAAAAAAAAAAAAAAAAAAAAAAAAAAAAAAACAACTAAATCCAATTTAGATTATTTCTAAAGAGTTAATTGTGAGATATGATAAGAAGAAAAAATGTAGGAGGAAACATCACTTTTTTGTCATTTCATCATCATTTTCTTTTTAAAGTTTGAATTTGTTATAAAGAAAGTCATTGAATTGAAGACTCATGAATAAAAAAAGCCCGACTCGCAGGAACTGCATCATTTTAGCACATTGCTGTTTTTATCCCTAGAGTTTAGATATCTTGGAATAGAAACACTTAATGCTTTGTTTTGATGTTTCATGAAAAATTGTATTCCAAAAACCACTTGAAGAAAAGCGAGATTTTAACCTTATCATTGCGACATGGGCTAGGGAGGGTAATAACCGTGAGGGCGAGGTGGTGCGTCCACTATCCCTCTCTCTCCATGGGCAGACCAAACTCCCTCTCCTACAGCAGCAGTAAGCATCATCTTCAAGCCTTTTGACAAATGTTCCCTTCCTCCTTTTTTATAAGGGCTTTGGACCTTCAATAGCGGAGTTATAGGGAGTGCAGGTTCGTCTTCTAACTTGAATTCTTCCGATAAATCGTTGGTTACTTCTACTGTTGAAATTGGTCCTTGAAGAGCTTTCAACAGCTCATAGTCTTCCCAGAAGCTCAATCTGCCATTTCCGATACGGAGCAAAAAAAAAAAAAAAAAATGGACACACTGAGAACTAAAGTCAACAAGGACACCAGACAGTACTAAAGCCAAGCTACAACAGAGGGATGAAGGTTCAGTAGAGAGGGCAAGGGACGGGGGTAAAATAACGGTACCCCTAAATAGGGCCAAAGTAAATGCTCATGACATCTAACACTGGAATATTAAACTAGAAATTATCCTCCATTCCCGCTAGAGCACTCTTTATACGCTCAAGGCTAAAGAATGCAATCAAGAGCTACAGCTGTGGTCAAAATACTCGGGCGTTGCCTCTGGCGCACAACATTCTCCTGCGAGTATGTTCGGGCGTCGCATCAAAAGGGTTAAGCATCACAATACAAAGGAAACTTACTTCTAATTCTACCTAGAATTACTTCTAATAATTCTGAGCAGAAATTAACTCGACTTTTGCTCATTCTTAAGGAAAGCTATATTACAAACCAAGAAATCTTATAAAAAGTTTGACTCACAAGAACTGTGATATTTATTATGTTTGGAAAGCTTAGAATAGAAACTAAACATATTTCGCCTACAATGTGACAAAGCTTAGCACGTCTGAAACTACAAGCACTGTGGTTTGTCTAAGCCTTTCTTGTAGGAAATAGATTTGGCTTTTAAATAGTTGCCTTCTGTTTAACATTATTTATTAATCACTTTTGAGTTATTTAAAAAAATGTATGAAAAGTGAATAACTGTTTGTCTGTACGCAAAGTAATTTAGTGCCAAATTGAAGCCTATCCTGGCTAGAAAAGGGTGGTAACCTGTAGACAACCCTTCCAAAAATTTGTTATCAATAATAAATAGTCATTAAAATTTAAATAATATAATTGAATCCAACTCAGACCATTTTTGTTAACAATATAGCAAGAGTTGACATATACATATACACTCGATTTGGTACATTTAAAAGTTAAGAATCATTAACATTTGTCTCAGTTTATCACGTTGACGTCATAAAAAGGGTTTCTGCTACACAGGGAGGAATGAAACGCACTAAAAGACTTAAATAACATACTGAACTGGCTTGGGAATAAAATAAAGTGTAACTTAACATTCTAATCACCAGTGTAATGCATTGCTATTATTTAACGAATGAGTAAACCTATTCTGTTTTAGACTCTGGTGTCCACGGTGCTCTTGTAGTGCTCGAGCCATCATTGAATGGAGACACAATGGCTACGGCTCTCGGAATACCTCCTTCTCGGAATATGATTAGGAGGCACCTTGCTGCCGAACTCGAAGCTCTTATATTACCCGCAAGGTGAGTTAAATATGAATACATTATCTTAGATTGTTGTTTGTGGTATTGTTGGATTTATTTTTGATTTATTTTCCATAAAAGCTGAATTAATGAATACTTTGACTCAGAGGAGGTTAAATGAATTGTTCCATTTTTTTTTTTTTTTTTACATCAAATCCAAAATTTCTCTTTATGCTTTTACTCTTCTACAAAAAAAAAAAAAAAAAAAAAAAAAAAAAAAAAAAAAAAAATTAAAATAACTGGAAAATTATGTTAAAGCTTAAACGTCTCACATAAGCAAGAACAAAAATGTGTCAATTTCAAGTGAAACGCAATACTCTATGAAAAGAAATAAGGCCTTTTGGTGAAGAATACTTCTCTAAATTTAGGTTCTTACAATCCCACAGAAAACGTTGACAGTTTTAAATCAAAACAGATGTTTTAAATATGTATATTAAAAAAAAAACTTTATAAATGGGAAATTCTTTATAAACAACTAGTGCTTATTGCAGTTATCATAATTGATAAATATTACTTAAAACTGACATTAGGGCATTAACAGATTAGTTGCTAAAGTGTTATATATTTTATAAGGCGGAGATAAATTTATTTTTAGGGATCAGATTGAAAAGACCAGTTTTGCTAAAAAATAAAATATTATCGTTATTATTCTTATTAAAAAAAAAAATCTGAAATTATTAGTGAAGTTTAAAACTTAAATTAAAACGAACCCTCATTTCATTGCGCATAATTATTTTACATTCTCCTAAGAACCATTCAATTTTATTTTTCTTTAAATTATAAATTACTTCTGGTAGTAAATCCCATATCCAATATCGGCTTCATATTTCTTTTGTATAATTAATTAATTTATATTTTAACATCCATTATAATTAACTGAGAATTTTAGGACGGGATAGAGCTGATGCCTTTTCTTTTTTTCCAAAGAAAAGCCCCACCCCTAGTGGGAATTGAACTCACGACCCTTGGCTCATGCCTTAACACTCACGGCCACCGGGCCTCCAATAAATTACCTTAATTAATACATTAAATTTTAAAGATTATTCTATTATTATTTTTCACCTCAATTACGGGAAGTTTTTTTTATTATAGGAAGTTAGTTATTGTTTAAAGTCCTTGATAGTTAGAGCTGTAGCTGAATACTGTTGCACTGAGAGCTTGTATTTTTTTGAAGAGAGTACAGCGACAAAACATTCGTAAATTAAAATGAGAGATTAGTTGAATGAGTTATAATACCAAAACTTATGAATGCACACAATTACAAAGCTACAATTCTGCAGAGTATAGTTTGTTTATTTTTTTCTGATTTATTGCAAATATACTTAATATTCATAATTTTTTCTGTTGTCGTCCAATATATGTAGAAACAAATTCTTCAGATTATCTACATGTTGCTAATTACCATGAAATAGTCGTTTGTGGTCTTATAAAAGCGCTTGAAAACTTCTTTGCTATTCTTCAAACAATGTTTATTCAATCAATTTGCTTGAAATCATCCTCATTCATATCCTCCAGATTCAATGTTGAAAGGTTTTTTATGAAATTGTTTGAGACAAATTAATGCAAAGTGGAGAGATGGTTGGGATTTGGCTAGGAGAAAAAAAATGTAATTTCTTTAGGCAGAAATCTATATTGGACATTTCGGCTGCACTTTGGCAGCCTTCTCCAGCACAAAAAAATGCCTAAGGGGAGGGAGGACGACCAAGAAGACATTTAAGTGACCACGGTTAAATGTTGACATCCCCCCCTAGGCATTTTTTAGTGCTGAAGAAGGCTGCCTAAGTGCAGGTGAAATGTCCAATATAGATTTCTCCCCGAAGATCTGATGTTTTCTTCTCCTAGCCGAATCCCAACCATATCTTTACTTTGTATTACCGCAACGGCTAACTACCTCCATCTCATTTTATTAATTATTACAATGAAATAATGCCAATGATTCATTTGACCTCTTCTCAGTATGCTTCTGCAATTGGAGTGGTATTATCTAATTTTCAAAACTAATGTTGAAATACTAACCTTTCTTTTTTTTTCTCTCTTTATGGTGTAAGAGAATTTTTTAGTAAACAACTATTTTTTTCTTATTTATAAGATATTGATTGTATCAAGCTATACATTTATAGATAAAGTAATTATAGATTGTAGATACACTTAATTGGGGGGATAAAGGGGGGGGAAACGCAACTTATAGTTGCGTTCAGATTTAAATGCAGTATTAAACTAATTGTAGTACATTAGAAAGTTGCTTATGTACTTCAAATATTGTTGAACCTATTGAGGCATACTCTGTAGATATCATGATGCTAAAGTCTTTTGTATGGAATATGGGTAATTTTCAAGAATGTCCGTCATAATAAATAATGCTGTCCTTATATAACTAATTTGTGTATTTTATTGGTTAGTCAAGAAGTAAATTCTCACTCAATCAACATTGGTTCTGCTTAACACGTTTCTCATCTTAAGTGCCATACTTATTCTCATTGAGAGCAGACCCTTCTTGGTCCCTGAGGCTGGGAGGTAACCATCCAGATGATTGTATAGGAATACAGGCAACTGTATTGAGAGATATAAATCCCTGCTTAGGATTTTCGCCTTCATCCCTGGTTGTGGAGTATAGCTAAAAACTAAGCTGCTACTGAATAGATAACGAATAATTAATTATTCTCAACAGCACCACGGTAAGTTGTTCATAACGAGAGTCTTATAGAGTATTTATTGTCCATCTCACCGCATTAGCAGTGATAATGGTTCTTGACCCCCTCACTTCATCTTTTGGTGATTAGGAACATGAGTGTTCTGTAGAACATCCAGGGCATTGAGCACTGAAGTTCTACCGTTAGAGTCACATAACTCCCCAACTGTTTTATCCACCTTAGGTTTTGTCAAGACTCTATTGAGTCTGCCACAAGTTCTAGGGCCCTCCAAATAAAAAAAAAAATTATTTCGTTTAGAGCCTTCTGCTCAAATTCAGTAACATAAATATGCTTTAGGTCCATCCAAAAAACATATGTAATGTACTCTATAAAATACAGTCTTCTTTTTCGTACATGGCCACTGAGCATGCGTGGACGTCAGCGGACACTTTTTTGTGACACCTTTTTGGAATGCCTAGGTCCACCCGACAAACCTATGAAAAG
Organism: Gonocerus acuteangulatus; assembly: GCA_946811695.1. Lineage (NCBI taxonomy): Eukaryota > Metazoa > Arthropoda > Insecta > Hemiptera > Coreidae > Gonocerus > Gonocerus acuteangulatus. The sequence goes on along the minus strand of OX328129.1, from coordinate 59,343,541 downwards.
TGCCGTATAACTTAGTCTTCTTTTTCGGTACGTGGCCACCGCGCATGCGCAAACGCCAGCGGGCACCTTCTTGTGACACTTGTTTGTGATGCTAGGTCCACTCGATAATCCTATGTAATTTACTCTATAACATTCAGTCATATTTTTCCTACATGGTTACTGCGCATGTGCGAACTCCAATGGGCAAGCTCGAACGTCACTGAACATGCGCAAACGCGACTGAGCAGGCGCAAATGTCACTACGCAGGCGCAAACGTCACTACACAGGCGCAAACGTCACTGCGCAGGCACAAAAGTCACTGCCAATGCGCGAATGCCACTGCGCATGCGCAATTTCCCCCTATTCAGGTGCCCATTAATAAATTAATCAAAGGGAGGGTTGGTCTAGGGACGGTGAGGGAGGCTGAATCTAACCCATGAACTAGAAGAGAACTAGGTCCTCCAACATATTAGTCCAGTGCACTACCACTGACCTAACCTCGCCCCAGTGTCCTTTATTTATTTTTGCTAGTTTCTGTTTGCCTTACTGGTTGAAATGTGTTTAATTTAGTAAGAGGGTGACCCAGTCTTCATTCGTTTTGCTCCTTAGAGTTCCCAGTAAATTGCTCTAACAAAGAATCTTTCTATGACATTTTTTTGTAATAATTTTGCAATTCCTTTCAAAAAGCTGGAATTCAGCCAAGCTAATGGCTCCCTGTTTGATTGAGGCAGCAGCCACTCTTTATAAACTTGGCTATTCGCTTGCTCCCTTGGGGGTTCCTGCATATGTAGAGTTTTCCAAGTTTGATTTATATGTGATTTCAAAATCAACCAAGTACTTTACCAACTGTAATCACTTTTAACAAATATAATATTTGTCTGTGTGTAAGTCCTGTAACAGACGAGGAGAGCCCAGAGGAGCAGACACAGTAGAGGTATCTGATTTAACTTTACAGCACACTTGGGAAATAGTTTAGTCTGTACTACACTTGATTTTCCTTTTTGAAGGTATCCATTAAAGGCTACCTGAGCCCTGGGGAAGACCTGGGACCCCAATTCCAACCCAAGAACAACGACACTAGAAGATAAAAACTTCTAAATTGAACTAATGCCCTCCTGAACATGAGTAGAGTGCTCTACCACTTAGCCAAACTCATCTCTCTTATACCTGTATATAAATCTTACAGAGAAACGTGTCAAGCAGAACCAATAGAGTGTGTGTGTGGGGGGGGGATACAAATTCCTTTTATTATCTCAATTCTGCCAATACATAAAATGTCAAATAAAATATTCTTATTAGAAGCTATATATCTGTATTATTTTCATTGAAGAAGAAATTAAAAAAAAAAAAAAAAACTAAACTTTTTTTTAGCAATCTAAGCACTAAATGAAAATTAACTAAAATCTTTCAAACACTAGCCTGTTCAGATAGATGGAAAAGTTCAAGTCCACGTGCACCAAAATTTTGAGGAAAATACTCTACCATTTGCAAACTCCTATTTCAAGGAACAACACGATACATGTAACATTATAAAAATTGAATATGTCTCGTTTAAGACTAGGTAAGGTTTTGAGAGGTCAGACAAAGGAAATAGTGTCTAATATTTAACAATATTTAGGCTAAGGTAAGACTAAAAACATTTAAAACCTCCTAGTGATACGGTTATAACAGATAGATTTTTTACTGCCAATTTCTTGCTCAGGAAATGTAGGCCACACCCTTTTCCCACCAACTAAACCATTCATTTGAACAGACTATAGCTTAAATTGTTTTTAGCCTTAGCTTTGGCTAAGTATTGATAAATATTAAACTCTTATCTCCCTTACCTGATCTCTCAAGGCCTTCCCTGGTCCTAAAAGACATGTAATCAATTTTTATTGAGTTTAAAGTAGTAGTGTGGTTCATTGTAATGGAAATGTGAATAGCGGAACCGTCAGGAATATTTCCGTCAGAATTTCGAGCATGCGGAATTAGAACTATCCCATCTAACTAAATGGGCTATATTTTACCTCCAATAGATATTTTCTGCACTCTGGATACTCTTTCCAAGTAAAAATTACATTAATTATCGTCTGTCTTACAGACTGTTCTTCATCTCACCTATAGTGAGAACTGAAGAAAGCTCTGAAAGTATGTTCTGAAATTCAGATGAAAATTAATATATTTTGTCTCACCACAGCTGGGAAGAGAAGACAGAACAGAAAAAAGGAGGCATATAAATTCTTTAAAAGGGTTCCTAATATAAAATATATCAGATTAACTGTGGATATTAAAAAAAATTAAACAATTGTGATAACAATATCTAACACACTTTATGCTCACTTCAGCACTCATAATATTGCTTTTCATCTTTCTTAACACTCATTACAAGAATTACTCATTTCATTACGTGTCATAGGAAGGCACAAGTTTATGAGTAACCACATCTCATGAATAAAATAATATTGTAAGATTAGCATGTTTAAAAAAGAAAAAAAGAAAATATTAATGTTGTGTTTTGTGAAATTGCAGACACGAGCTTCTTGCCAATCTTTGAGCATCAAGGTAGATAGAGAGATTAGCCAATTTTATTTAGCTATCTCACCGTACACTGACCATACACAACACACTGACCAACAAACCCATCTCCTTTACCCATCCTTTGATTGCCTGACGTTTATAAACCTTCCCATCTAAGAACAGTGCATTTCTGTAAAAATAATGAAACAAAAAAATCTCTGTGTAAATTATAATAAGCAGTTGAATAAAGAACATTTCTAAAACTAATTTATAAAAAATTAAATCTATTAATTGAGCGACATGGAACATACATATACATGCATGTGGCTAAATACATTTTATCCATATGCATATATATTTATGCATACTAATAACTTGAAATTTGTAATTAATGTGCTATCTGATTTCATCTAATTGTTTAGACTAAAATATGGTTGTTATATAAATATTTCATTAATAATTTTACTATTATTTGATTTTCCTATTTCATACTAAAGTACTCGCCTGTATTTCACATATCTTTATTGGCATTTATACAATGTGAATAACTAAATAAAACCTGTGGCTCTTTGAATGATTATTTCTGGCTCTCAATAAATGTACCCGAGTTCACTTTTCATTTTTGTACATCCGGAGGATTAGAATTAATAACGATTAAAGAAGATCAAGCTCTACAACTAAAATATAAGTCTACGTCGATTACTGAATTTTGGGAATTTGTACTAGGATTGAAGTATCCTTCGAGAAGAAGAAGGAAGAAAAAAAGGCTGTCGAATTATTTCAATATTCAGAACAACGTACTTGTGCGAATCATTATATTCCACTTTAAAATTTGCAAAATCCAAACACTGATCAGTATTAACTAACCAGTATCTCAAATAAAGAGAAGTCAAATAAATGTATTTAATATTTAAATTATATATTATGTTCAAATTGTATTGTTGCAAACCGAGATTGGTTGGTAATTCTACTACTGGGGGCGCTGTATCCGGTTTATATATCGTGATAATTGTGGCAATTCATCAAGATTAAAACTATTCAGTTGTTTTTATGTAGGTTATTTTCAGCAAATTATTCAGGAATGTAGCATACACATACCAACATCTTGGAGGTTTGTGCTTCATTATGCAGCTCCTGCATGACAAACGTTTTTATTTGATTTTTTCTTGAAGCAAACTTGAACTTCAAATAGGCTGATTTTTTTTAGAACTCTTCTTTCTCATTACAAGCAAGCAGTTCCATTAAATAACGACAGGTTTAGAGTTAACTTCAACTTCTAATGGACCAACTTCATGTTGTTTTTTATGACATATTCCCCATTATTCGGACATAATATCTACCCAGTTTCATTTCAAGGAAGTAAAAATAATTGCCAGTAAGAGCAAATTAATTCTTTATGGAGCATATAAGTCGAACACGATATAGACCAAGTTTTGTTGTTACATAATGAAAATTTTGACCATTAGGGGCATATCTATAATTTGAGTTCGAAGTAAAGCCCTCTTACAGATAGTCTGAGTATGCTGGTTACATCATTTGTTATAGAAATAATTCATACCAAGTTTTGTGACAAAGAAGAAACAAAAAATTGGTTGCTATCTTGTTACAGACACAAACATATATATGTATGTATGTGTATATATATAATAAATAAATTGCAACAAGGGTTATTGTTATTATCTAGTAGATAGGATCGATGAATATTTGTAGACATTTTTCACAATTTCATAAGTGCAAATGCTACATTCCTTCGGAAAGTTTAAAAGATCAATAATATTATCAAAAAAGTCTGACACGCAGGAGCTGCATAACTAAGCACTTTCCTCAGAATTGGGTAGTGTCGAGTGCATTCATGAATAATTTGCTTAAAATAACCTCTACAGATAAATTAAATAAAAACATAAATTGTTCTACTCTTTTGCATTTTTTATGAGCAGCTGTTTTAATTATTAATTTTCTAATTAATTCCCTTCCAGAGTTTTGTGTATGCGGGGTATTACACTACGTAATGCATACACAAAGCTTCACATTTTCATTTATTGATCTTAATGAGTTTCGCGAACCTACGTTTGGAGGAAGAATTCAATTCAAACATAGTACAAAGTAACACCTCCCCCCCTTCCAATAGACCGATTTAGTTCATTTTTACAACACTTCTTTCTTATTAGATAGCCAGGACGTATAAAGAGTTCTGTAACAATACAACAGAAATTACGACCGGTATACGGAAATTAGTAATTTCTGTCTGGAGTAAACCCTCCCTTCTAGTCAACCGATTTAGTTTATTTTTATAACACATTTTTCTCTACACTTGGCCACAACGCATACCGAATTTCGTTGAAATATAACAAAAATGATGGCTGGTATTGGCAAATAACTACTTTGGCTCCGGAGTGAACCCCCCCTCCGGATGGACGGATTTTGTTGGTTAACGAACTTGTTCAATTGTTTGATGGGGGAATACTACATACCAAGTTTCGTGGCAAAAAAACAAAAACTGTGGCCAGTATCGTGTTAACGGACACACACACACACATATATATATATATATATATATATATATATATATATATATATATATATGTATATATATATATATATATTGTAATGATTATTTTTTACAATAAGAAATAAAGAAATTTTAATTAGTTTTATTATATTAATTTAACTTAATCTCAGGGATCAAAGTTCCGAGTGAATGAACGGTATAACATTTATCTCCAGACAATTCTGAGATACAAACAATATTAAACCACACACAAACAATAATAAAATAATCGAAAACTACAAAAAAAAAACAATTCTTACCTCTAAATCAATCCGCTTCTAACAAAACTTCAATAAACTCCGTATTCCTTGGAGGAGAGCTCTGCCTTCGACCAACGCTGAGAATAGAATGAGGACAAACCCCAGCTCCTCATGCCATGAATATTGGGAATAGACGGACGCCTTCTCTCTATCGCTGTTGGGACTAGAATGACGCCATTCGAGCAAGCGGGAAAGTTTAGCGTCCCTGCTTCTCAACTTCCGCAGTTTGCCGGATTATATATACAGATAACAATTATTTTTTTGCAGTACTAAATAATTAATTTATTGTTATCTGGATGTACATTTAATATGGATATATTGTATACCAGTATTGTCCAAAAACATTATTAATTTTGATCGTATATAATACGATGTTATTTGTATATCTGGTTTGTGATTTGCGCGGGCTTTTCAAAATATCGATGGTTATTTGAATTTAAAAATATTTTCGTGAATGTAATATATCATTACAATATATATATATATATATATATATATATATATATATATATATATATATATATATATATATATATATATTGTGTTGTTTAGTGGATTGCCCCACGTTGGGTCACCAATATGTGGTGTTTTTGTGGGGAAGAAATAAGAAAATTGGATATATTATTAAGTTAATATAGGAAAAGAAAAGAATAAAAAAGTTATTATTGGAAAAGTTGATTTAGAATGTTTTTATATTATATTTTCCTTATATCTCAGGGTTCATTTAAAATATTACCAAACTCACCACATACGGACTTATGAATAACCATTTGAATAATTATTTTAATTTAATAAAAATTCTGAAATAAAAAGCATGAGAAATATATTATTAGTACCACTTCTTACCATTTGTCATTTTATGTGTTGAGACCATATTAAATACCAGGAGAAAGGTTCATTATAAATAAAATAGAGTTGGAAATAATTGACTTATATTGAATAAAAGATATAATTTTAGATTTTGCATGGCTGTGATATAAAAAGAATATAAAAAAGAAAATTGCGTGACTCACATATTTGTATCAATGTTGGGTTATTAAGAAATGTTTAGAACATATTTAAAATATTAACTTATATATTAAAATATAACTATTGGCCATTGTGAAATTTTAGATAGCTTTATGAGTTTAATTAAAGATTGGCAGTGAGTGAGTTATACTCAGCTTGTTTTACGGATGATGTTCTTGAAGTGAAGAGGCAGGCTGCTTGTGGTCGTGTTGAGGAGATGGATGGTCGGCTGTTAGATCTTGGAGTTCTGTCTCCCCATCATGTCCAGTTGGTGCTCGGTGTCAGGCTGTGGTGGTGCAAAGGGTGCTCTCTCGCCCTTGGCTGGCGTTGAAGTGAGGATGAGTGCTCTGGCCCTTCGTCGGCGCTGGAGTGAGAGTGAGTGATGGGGGAAGGCCCTACTTATAGAGGCGTACCCCCACCACACCAAGGGTGTCTGACTTCTTCGTCCTTCCCTGGATTTTCCTGTCCATACTTGGAAAACATCTCTATCGTTATCTTCCTGGGAACTTGCATTCCTTATCGCTCCTAGCCGAGATATTTGGACTCTTCTATCTACTTAACACTGCCTTTTTGAAAAAATAAATACTGCCAAACTAAACACTGCCAAATGCTATCTCTTTTATTACTCTTTTATTTATTTTATTGATTGACAAATGATAATATTTGTGATGGACTTATGAAACATAAGTTAGCCTTTATTTTGAATAGGAATGCTACTCTTTGCTATGTCAGAAACTGACCCTTTCTTGAGCACCCCCTTTTTATATCATTACAATATATATATATATATATATATATATATATATATATATATATATATACATTTTAACTGGGGTCATTTTCGGTGTCTACTAGGTAGGATCGATAAAGATTTGAAGAAATTTTTCCAAAATTCCGACATGAGTGGAACCTCAATAGCTACTTTCCTTCGGAGGAAAGTGCTAACAAAAAATTGTAACTTTCTTTTGGATCACCTGGCTTGAATAATTGTTTAATTTATTTACAAAATACACTGTTCTCAACCATCTGAAATAAATCATGTATTTTCTTTGATTTTTGTAAAACTAGTAAGATGCGACTAATTACTATTTGCACTGTATTTTTGCCAATAAGTCAAGTCAAGAATTTAAAAATAATCATTCCTTCAAAAGCATTGAGGAACTCGATTCCTTCAGATTTCTCTCCAAGTAACAACCATATACTTTTAGGAGGCTGTATGTCTTTCTTAAATAAATGTACGTAGATATAGTTGTTTGTATATATAAGGTGATGTAAGTGTAAATATGAAATCATCTTTTGTGGGACTGGTGTAGATAGGTCGTAGAATATCTCAGAAACTATTTTTATGGTGAAATAAATTCATTATTGATTTATTTATTTCAACTGTCAATTTCGATTTGTATATTGTACATATCATAAGATATATAATCATTCTTTAATATATATAAAAGATAATAATTTCAAGAATAATTATAAGAAGAAGAAATATTTGTTTAATATAAACTTCTTTTTTCTTTTTTTTTAAGAAAATTTATTTTATTAACATTAGAATGAAATAGGATAGAAATTGGCGAGGTAAGACAATAGGCCATTAATATATGTTTTCCACTTCCCTAAGCAGTTATTCCTTTGTGCTCATAAATTCACTAATATTGACATATTGTGCTTGTATCAAAACAGTAGTTATGGAATGATAAATCCAATGAGCTCATTTTATTGTAATCTATGAAATAATCTAAAGTAAATAGGTCTTGCAGAATTCGATATGTAATAAGAAATGATTAGAAATATGTATTTTTTAGAAACATTAATTCGTGAGGCTGATATTTTAAGCCAGATCCTCTTGTTTTATGCTTGAATGCCTTAGGGATATTATGCTTCATATCACACAGCATGGCAAGTTAACCCGACGCTGCTGAGCAGTGGAAGGCTTGACCGTGCGCACTGGGTGCTTCGACAACCACCCAGTGCTTAGTTCTGAAAGAAGGTATAAAAAGGTTTCAGGGCTAACCGTCATTAAGCTGGAGTAGGATGAAAAGGAGTTGCCTACACTATCTACTGGCAATTCTAAGCGTCTACTGGTTGATTTAGATACCGCTAGATTCGAGTTTGAGGCACACAAATATGTGAGAGCAGCAGTTTTTTAGAATCGCAGATCTGTAGGGCGGCTGCCCTCACCACACAGATCAGCGTTAGTAGCAGCAAATGCAAATCAATCTAATAGAGACCATGGCAATAGACGACATATTCATCTGAAGCAAGATGACTGACAATGTCTGTTGTATTTTCTAATAAATTGTGCTTTAATAAATTTAAATGTATAATACTCTAGAGAATGATGAGATAGTAACAATGTCAACCTTCAGATAAATAAAACACTTTGCCGTCTACCTAAAGAATTGGCTGGCCCCATTAGTAGAATTAACTTGCCATGCTGTGATGTAAGAAGCCCTTTACCCAAATTGGCAAATCTGGGTTCAAATCCCAACCTGGTAAGTTAATTTTCCTATAATAATAAAGATTTGTAAATTAAGTCACTGGCAGTGTATAACATTCCTTGTAATACACTCAGCAGAAAAAAAAAAAATAGACACTCTGATTATTGTCTGTTCTGCCAGAAACTCCAGTAAATCTTTTTTTTTTTTTTTTTTTTTTTTTTTAATTTATAGTAAGAATTAGGTATGTTAGATCATTTAAACAAAGTTCTTAAACGACTACATATTATTTAAAAAATGTGCAAATGATTAATAATGCCTAAAAATTAAAAAAAAAATTAAAAAATAAACAGCAAGGTAGGGATTGTCGGGGTCCGGTCACTGCTACTTAATAAAACTACATTTTATCGTAAAAATGGTTTTATTGTGCCGACGTTTCGGCTTGAACTTCAAGCCTTCATCAGGGCGATTGGAAGATTGAGAACTATACCTCACAGATGCGGGATCATGTGAGGTATAGTTCTCAATCTTCCCATCGCCCTGTTGAAGGCTTGAAGTTCAAGCCGAAACGTCGGCACAATAAAACCATTTTTACAATAAAATGTAGTTTTATTAAGTAGCAGTGACCAAACCCCGACAATCCCTACTTTGCATCATCTACGGTCAACGATCTCCTCTCAAAAAATAAACAGTTTATTTTATAGATATAATTATTGATTTTACCCACGTATTCGATGCAGAAAGGCTTCTTAAAATAGAGTAACTTAAAAGAGAGTATGGCGAAGGGTCCAAGCCCAGTCAAGTATTGCAGACCCAGCCTCGAGGCCAATAGCTATCCCGAGCCTTATCTCCTTTGTCTTATTAATACTGAAGGGATTATTTCAGTGAACTTAGTCAGTTCCTATTTTGCACTAGCCAGATCACTGACAAAAACCAAAACATCACTCACAATCCGGAAGCGAGCTAAAAAATATTCATCAATTTTTTTTTTTTTTTTATTATTTTTGTTTTTTTATTTTTTTTGCTGCTGAGTGTATAAAGTGTTTTAATAAAAATATCATGTAAGAAGAATTGGAGGCAAGGCCTAACTGTTTCAGATATTAATGAATGAAATATTTTAATCCAATGTTCCCTATATAAATTAATTTAAATATTTTTAATCCTCCCATAACTTTTCATTGAGAAAACAAGACCATGAAATTAGGAATCAATAGTTCAACTTATCGATTTCATTTGTTTCAGATGGTCAAAATTTCACCTTAATTATTTTTTCAAAACCAGTCAGCTTTCAAAGATCTATTCTCAACATCAGTGCTGAGAAGTTTCTAGAGAAGTCTTCTACTCTGTCTGCAATTGAAGATGAGGATAGATCCTTGAAGTTTAAGTTTCGTCATCCCTTATACACTGAGCCTTTCCTCCAAAAAATGTCAGGAGAAGTTTTCAAAATGTATTATAAATTGCTAAATTCACTCAAAATAACTTGTCACAAAAAACACTGCCACATCACAAAATTTATCGGTTTTATATTAAACCCAATACCCTATGAATTAAATAAGCCCATTTTGATAACGAGTACTTTTCAAAGTATAATTTCTTCTAATCCTGCACTCATGACAGTATGTCTCTAAATGGAAGGAGGGCTGAGAGAGCCAAGAACACTGTTATACCTAATATAAATATATAGATAATTTATATACAAATAAAGTTACTCACCTCAAAACTTATTAAAAGTATAATTGAACAAAAAAAAAAATGTAAATAAAAATTCTAGAACACAGTTGTGACTGTAATACTTGTTAAATACAAATAGAATTTTAACGTGTTTCTTTATAAACAAGAATAGCTTCTTATTACAGTAACCACAAATGATGGAACGTTACTAAAAAAAATGATGGAATTATCCTCTTTGAAGTAATTGTGAACCTTAAAATTACGATTTCCGAAAGCTTATAATAAGGATTTATAATAGTGCTTTTGCTGATGTGCATTGTTTAAATCTCACACTGCAGCATGCTTCAAAGAGTAAGAATGGAAAACTTTTCATTTGGGTACGATACGAGTGGTGAGCGATGAGTGGCACCGGCTACGATACAGAGCGGCAGGGCGGTAATTTCCTTTAGTCTCCGTTATCACGTACTCCGTTATATACTTTTTTAAATTAAAATATTAAATAAAAAAATTAATATTTTAAATGTTTAGTTAATAAAAATATCTTACCTGGCAAGTTTAATGCATTTCCAACCTCTTCTCATAGTTTCTTGGTTATGATAGTATTTTTGAAATCACTGTGTCTGTCATTCCATACTTTACACTTCCGAAATTAAAAGCTCACATTCACTATCATCCAATTTACACTTTTCTGATATGTTCATTAGTCAAAAGTTTGAAGATAACTGAGAGCGGCAAGCAAAATATTAGGTCTGGGGTGAACGACGAACAAAATTTAATGTCTGAGCTGAGTGGAGAGCGACAGGCAAGAACCTGCAAGCGGCACAGCTCTGAGCTTACGCTCGTATCGTACCCGAGGCCTTACTCCATGACTATTAAGTGGACATGTAGAGCTCAATCATACTCTAAATTGTGAATGGACAATTTTTACTCTCCATTTTTGTTTAATATTAAACATTTAAAAGATAAAAAAATTATTCCTAAAGGAAATAATCATGTCCTTGCCTTCCATCTTACAATGCAATGCTATTACAAAATAAAATTTGTAAGAATGGTATTGAAAATTACAATTTTTTGTCAGGCCTGTGAGAAACATTTTATGTTAATAGCACATGATATCTGCTAAGGCTGCAGCAGTGAAGACAAGATACTATAGTCATGAAAGCTATAACCCTTTGTGTTATGTCAAGTGTCAAATCCATGTGTTAAATCAAGTTGTTGATTATATTTTATTCTATAACTTAAATATTTTTGATCTGCTTAACATGGAAGAAAATTAAAAATATGCATAATTCATCATTTTGTGCTTGGAATTTAAAATTCTAATAGTAACAAAAAAGCATTTATAAGAAAAGGAAGATCTAATGTTTTTTAGCAAAATATATCTTAAAAATGGGTCCTTTCTTAGTGGTAGTGTAAAAAAAAGAGAATCTTTATTATTTAATCATTTCTTTTAAAAACTTCAAATAGTCGGTACTTAAAATAGTCGGAGAGCTGGTAATGCATGTTTCATTAAATGTTTTATGCACCTTGAAATTTTGCTATACCTAGTGCATCTCTTGGGTAGATAAGAAGGTAAATATGTGTTGGCTAGATACCAGGTTATCCCCCTTAAAAGTGTCTGCCTTATTTATTATTCATTGTAAAATTGTCTTAATTTTACATTAAAGATAGTTGGCTTCTGGATAAAACGCTATTTTTGGGCAATATTTTTTTTTGCACCTTTCGCCTACGCGCAGTACCTGGTGTTCCACGGTAAGTCTATCCAACATATATTTACCTTCTTATCTACCCAAGAGGTGCATAAAACACTTCATGAAACGTCCGTTACCAGCTATTGGACTAAAATATGTTTTTTGTAAATATTATTACTTTTATATGTATTGTTTTAGTTTTAAGTAAATGTTTTTTAGAGAGAGAGCTAAGTTTTGAAGATAGAAACAAATGTGCTTAAGAGCAGTACTTTCACTAGTTGAGGAAAGAAATAGTAATTTAAGTATTGGATTTCTCTTGAGAGTGTTTTATTTTTTTAAACGATTAGTTTGTACTTATGTTGGTACACGTCCAGAGATATGAAGAAAGTATATTTTATATATAATTGAAACGTTGGATCGATTTTATTCTTTGACCTATCTACACTACCCAAAATATATTTATGAATAATATAAATTGTTGTCAAAAAAAATTTGTATTATATTGTAATTATTCATCAATTAAAGAACTATTACTGTGGAAACCGGTGTTGTTTATTGAAATGCTACATTCCATGTACACTAAACAACACACAATACAACAGAACCACTAAATGTGCTGTTTATATGTGCTATATATTTGTTCACATATAGCAGTAGATGATTCATGTGTAGCCTAGTTTTATTTAATCGTTTTTTTTTTACTTTCTTTCTTGTGTTATGTTGTTACTTCATACAGGTACATGTGGAATGAGCCTGATAATTCATCCAGCTGCCTTTTTACTAACTGCCAATTCATTTCTTCTTTATTACCTATTATTGTCTTCAGCATTTTGACCGTTACACATAACACAAAAGTGCACGTTAGAAAAATGTTGTTTAACAAGCATGAGGAAATAGTCCTTTTTAGACATAGCACTCTCAGCACTTGTTTTTGTTGGCTTGATGTGTATCTAGTTTGCAAGATGGAATTTAGCTCTTCTAAACACCACTTGCGTTTCGATGTTTTAGCTCGAATACAATGTTCATTTTGTAGAATATTAATCATCTTTATTTATCCTTATATAATATAATTATTTTATAGCGCACAGCCTTTTGGGGAAAACATTTTATATACTTAAATTTAGTTTTTATTTGCATGCGAAAGAAATAATTCAAGCATGGGACAAATATTTAAATTTTTATAAAAATTGTTGTTCCTTTTATTTAATTTAAGCATTTATTTAAACATATATTCCCTGTAGTTTTTATTTTATTAATATAAATCATTATAAGCTTTAACAATGATATTCCGAAACGACAATTAATATTATGCTTTAAAGCTTATTTTCCTTTTCGCAACAGATCGTCTCCAAATCCTTCACTAAATAATTAGAATGAAAACAAGGAAATAAAAAAGTGGCTCTTCATATTATTTTTTTTTCTTAAATCAAAAATGAAGTTAACTCTTAATAATAATACAGGTCAATATTTGATCTAAAAAAAAAACACTCGGAGAGGTATGGTCCTTATGGGGTTTTTGGGGTCACTGATTACAATGAGGGTTGGTTAACCTTCATCACATCAGATTCAAGGTGATTTCACCTTCAAATCACCTGGAATCTGATGTGATGAAAGTTAACCAACCCGCTCATCGAAATCAGCGGCCCCAAAAACCCTGTAAGGACCATATCGCTCATAGTGTTTGTTTTTTTTTTAGATCAAATGTTGACCTGTGTAATTTTTAGAAATTTTTGACAATTTTCAGTTAGTATTTCTATATAATTTTATTCTTTGTTGTTTTCTAATATTCACTGCGTCTTAATTTTTTTTCTCCAGTGGTGTCTAATTTGAATGCATGATATCAATTGCAGTATTTTTTAAAATGTATTCCGTATAAAACATGCCTTACTTTCTAGACGAAGAGCCACTCTTTTAAAAGTATTTCTTTTTCTATTATTTATTTATTGCCAAATATGATTGGTAGTTTTATTTCTGCTAAATTGCTCCCATCTTTCACTTTTTTTTTACACTAAACTAATAAATTATGCTGCAAACTACAGCTGTTCATTGCTCTGGTTAATTTGTTTTCTTGTTTATGTCCTTTAATGCTTTGGAAGCATTTTTTACATTTTTTTTTAGGATTCTCTCTTCTTTAAAAAAAAAAAATAGAAGATTTTCTATAAAACGTACTTAATTACACTAACGATAACTGATTATTATTCATTTTTTGTAGATCCATCTGAATTAATTACGGCTTATGACATGATATGGGTATTGAAATCATTCTCAATATGTCCCTTTCATGAAGCAAAAATTTATAAATTTCTTCTCTCTTTTAAAGATCCATTTAAAGAATTTGTTTTAAAAAATAATAGCTCAATAAATTTGACTAAACATGTTGGAGCAAAAATTAATAATTGTAGACAGAATCTAAAAAATAAATAAATAAAATTCAAATATGGTTTTTAAGCCATCCAAGTCATGAGATATTATTGTACTCTGTTGATGCCATTGGGCATTTGGATTTCAGTAAAGTTCTCTGAACTCTCTTAAAGTAAATCTCTCCAAAAAAATAATGCCTTACAAATAGACTAGCTTTCGTTCCCCAAAATAGATATACAAAATGAAACTGTTGCAACTAAAAATAATAAATATTTCAGTATCTTTTGATGGTCAAAATTATTTTTAATCTTAAAGCTGCTAGGCGGAAAGTTAATGAAAATAGAATTAACTCGGTCAATTCACTTATTTAAATGTACGCTGTATGTTTCACAACCTTCTAGCTGCCTCTTCAATAACGGAAATACGTAATACACCACGCATACAGCCCAAATTTATAAAGGCAAACCTTTTCCTACAATGTCAATAGTACGATTGCTTTGTGTAGCGTCAATCAGGTGTCAGTAGGCAGTTGCAAACAATTGATGGTATTAAAAAAAATAAAACCCATCATCCAGAAGAAGATAAGTCATTTAAAATAAAATTTCTAGATTTAGCCAATGATATAATATCTTAATTTTAAATGTAGTACATGTATGTCTAACAAATTACAAAATATACTATTTAAAAATTGTATGAAGAAATTATAGAAACAAAGAAGAACTCAAAGGGTAAAATAAAACAGAGATAAAATATTAAAAATACTATTTTTTTTTTTAATCTGCCAGACAAAAATTAATATTTTAATCATTAACAAAATATAAAAATTTTATTTTATTTTATTTTAAATGACCTATCTTCTTCTGGATAATCAATTTTTAGCTTTTGGACTGTATTGATTGTATATAGCGCCCTTCTCGCAGCTGACTGACGCCATACATAGTAATCTCACTCTTGACTTGGCCACTGTAAGGGAAGGTTTACCTTTATAAAATTATGAAGTATTAGTGCTTTGTGAGTATTTTGGCTCTTTAAGAGGCACCCAAATGTGCTGAAACATGTAGACCTTATTTAAATAAATAAATAACATTGCTATTATATTTTATTATCCTCATGGCATATAAATGTATTTATTTCTACAAATATTTTGCTGCGTCTAAAATAATAACGATTCCTCGTAACAAGAAAACCACTTTTATTATCTTTCTTTTTCCTATTATTAATAATTAAAAAGCACCCCAAAAGGTTGTGCTTGCTTGAAGAGTGTAAATGTTAGTTTGACTTTATCTGTGTGTGTGGGTTCGATGCGTGAAGGGCTGGTTTAGAGGGTGGGTTCCGAGGGAGCCGAAGATCTACCGCTGGATCGCTTGGGAGGATTCAGTCTCGGGCCCTTCCACCGCCTCCGCCCATACAGGAGCACTCGCCTGACAAGGAAAGGAGGCCACCTTTCAGGGTATACACATTTATTTTCTATATTTTCTTTCCTTACTCTTATTTAATTGTATTTATTTCTAATTTATTTTATTTGATTTATTTATTTTGCTCAGTTTCTTTTATTTTTTCTGAGTGAATTTGTGAAAACATGTGGTTATACTCCTAAAAATTATGGGTTATCATTTGTTATTTTATATATTTCTAGAACTAATTATTTATTTATTTTAAAACATATAAGAAGACTCAATAAAATAATCATTCTTTGCCTAGGGTTCGATTATCTCTAGGGGTGGCGGCTTTTCTTCCGAAAAACAGGAAAAGCCTCTACCTTGGCTATATAAGGGTGGCATAAGTACAATACTAATTATATAAGTATAAAATAAAATGTATATTTATGGCTTAAATAAAAGTTACTGCCTAATACAACATGTAAAGGTTCATTTAACTTTGAATGCCTGAACAACATAAATAGTTAAACTTCTATAGCTGTTAACACGAACTTGAATCTTCAATGGAATTCACAATTTATTTATTTAGTTGCATTATGTCACAAATATTTCATGAGCTATCACCTTTTACAAGTATTGATATTGATAGGAATGATGCCTTTCTTTTTTTTTAAATAGAAAAGACACCAGCTCTAGTGAGATTCGAACCCACAACTCTAGTACAATTATTCCTAAAAGAAGAAAGATTATTCAGAAATCATGTTAGAAGCCGCATTATGTCCTGTAGTTTATTTATTTTAACTAGTTTTCATAAATGGTAAAGTATTACATTCTTATTGCTTGCTTTATATTATTTTAGTTACAGTAATTTTACAAATCCATTATTTTCAGATGTAGAACCCTCTTGAAAAAAAAAAAATTATTAGCCAAAGAATTTTTTTCAAGAGAAAATTTTTATCAAACAAGTTAGTAAGCTGGTTTATAAGACAACCAAAATTTTAATGAACCCTGTGCAATTTAATTTAAAAAAATCTAGCATGCATATTTTTGGTCTCTTAAGCAGCTCAGGAGGACATTGTGTGAAACTCGAATAATCCATTTACATGGTCAAAATGTTTTTAGTCTCTCTGGAGAAGCCAATTTACTTCCCAAATTGTCCAAAATTACAGACTTTTCAAAATGTTTTGTCTGTAAGAATGCTCCTTTTAAATATTCCTCGCCATATTTTATTAATCTTACTATGTCTATCTCCAAAATCACAATTAAAAAAAAAAAAAAAACAACTTAAAAAAAAATATCTATGAAGAGCTAAAGCTGACTCATAGGATTTACAGCAGAACTTAAGATAATTATAGAAAACTAGCTGTTACCCAGTGTGCAAAGCTACACCTACTTTCTATGACTCTCCCCGTATCAAGATCTACTTGATACCTAGTTGTCTATACCCAGTTACTAAAATAGGTCAAACGATGTGAATTTATTTTAGTTCATAATGACACCGGCAGAGGCCAGCACAACAGCACTTCATCTAACAGCCGACAGAGGCCAGTAGTAGTCGATTCAAAATGGCCGTGAATGGTTCAGTGTAGCCAATTTTTCTTGAACAAAAATTTTGACCTCTGACCAAATTTTGAAATTTGGCTATTTTGGAGATTTCTCGTATCAAGACCTACTTGTGTGCCAAGTTTGGTCAATATCGGTCAAATGGTGTAGATTTGTATAAGGAACAAACAAATAAATAAATAAACAGACAGACACGTGATTTATATATATATATATATATATATATATAGATTATATCATCATGAAAAATTGAAATGATGATATTTATTATGAAAATTCAATGACACCTTAGAAAACAAATACAAGTATTCTGAAATACGCAGTTCTCAGAAATATTTAACAGTTGTGACATGAGAAAACTGTAAGTCGATTCATACATGCCTGCGGAATGACTTCAAGGAGATGATAAAGGATTCTACATGAAAAGACGATGTAGGCAAGTTATCAGAATCTTAAATCTGAGCAATTTTCTTTTCATTTTTGGTGTGGCTTGTTATGATAAGTGGCTTGATACCGACAATCTCAACAGAAAAAAGTATTTTTTCCATTTGGTGCTATTACGAGGAGATAATTTAAGTTAGTCCCCACCAGTCCTATTAGCATATCTGAATTCCTCTCTATGCTCAGCCTCATTATCGCTGAAAATTATCATGTTTTGATAAAATACAGGAGATTTATCAATGGAACATTAAATCCTGTACACGTTTTAACAATCATCCTCATTTACTGAAGATTTGAGTTATGAACTTCTTACTCACCCCACTTCTGACGTCTGAAACGATATAGGAATGTAGAAGAAGTAAATATAAAATGGGTTTCCAGTTTGATGAAGTAATTTACGTTTCAAATTTTATTCAAAATGTGCCAATTTTGTATAAAGTTAACAGTTCTCGTAGGTGTGAGTGGGACTCACAATTCCATTATGAGGCTGACATCATAATTGGCCGTTAGAGAGGGGGCAAACATTTTACAACTCAAATTGCTTTGTAAAGACGTTGAAATGATTACAATAGCATGCCGTTATAAAAAGTGATTATTTCACTATATATCCCCTCTAAAATATAACGTAATAATCCCTTTCTCACTTTTATAGATTTTATTTGTGTTCTTTTCAGATATTATTTGAAAATTTCACTGCACTTGTCACATTATTAGTTTATGTATTTTTTTTCCTTTTGTTTTCTTCATATTTTTCTAAATTAATATATTTTCTTTCAGGACTGATTTTTGTTTATGACAAACTCAAATATCTTTAATGAAACAAGACTTGTTCGCTGCCATATATATTACTTTCCTTGTTTTATTTACTTTGATCATATATAATAATTTATTACAAGCTCACTCACATTAGAATTAGTTCTTTTTTTTTTCCTTTTCTTGTTTTTTTCTGTTTTTTTCTTTTTCTTTTTTTTTTTTTTTACAATCTTTTATTTTTTTATCTTCTTTTTCCAATGAATTTTATTTATTTGTTTTTTTTTGGAGGGCTTCGGCTTGTTTAAAATATATCTCATAGCACTAGCATTTTTTTTTAACATATTAGGCACAGAAGATTTGGAACAACCAGACACCTTGGAATACAAGCCCATTGTGTGGAATTTGTTCTGGTACACCTCTGGAGATAGTAAGATGACATTCAAACTGCTGCAATTTAGGGTCAGAAACAGATGGGTACATGGTGAGTCAGTTGTAAAAATATGTGACAGTAATTTGAGGAAGAGTCCTATGTATATCCCTAATAACGGTAGGATTAAGTGAGTTTTTTTGTTCTACTGATATAAATTGATATTATTTGTTCTTTCTTAATAGTATTGCCAACCCAGCTGTTTTTTGAATTATTAATAGTCAGGAAGAACTGAAAAGAGTGCCTTACTAATAATATTATGATTGTTTGATGTTCTTTTAAGAGAGCAGGATTTTTCCCTCAGGCTTGGGCTAATATAATTACTTTATTTTTATTTTAATGTCCTTTATTTAATGACAGAGATTTTTCGGACGGGTTATCTACAGGTTACCACCCATTTTTAAGCAGGATAATAAGGAGTGGTGGCCTTGTAGTGCGTTTTCTCCCTCTCTCCAAAGGTTAAAATATGTGATTAAGATAAAGTTTCATCTTTTCTTTTTTTTTACATTCTCTTCTAAATTTCCTGTCATTGCGATGATTCAACTGATATTGGAGTATCCAAATAAATCTTATAATAATCCGCAATGTTTAATAATACTATTTTATGATATGTTAGTTGCATGAAATATGACTTGTAATAGATTTATAATATACTTTTTCTCCAATACATAAAACTATGTAGTGGACAAAAAGGAGAAATTTATGTTTGACACAAGCAGCGGTCAGGGGGAACTCAATAATAACAAAATTTTTAATAATATAATACTGTTTGGTTCTCTTAGGAGTGCATTGTGATTTAAAGGGGTGTTTTCATAAGGCCCTGAGATGGAAATTTGCGGATCGTGGCACTAATGTAAATAATACAAGTTTAATGGTTTACTCGCCACTTTTGAGTCACTAAATCGCTTTGTCACTCTACGGCAACAATCAGTCCTCTGGAAGAGAGAGAGATGGAGCTCCACTCTTTGCCTTGAAGTCACAGTTCTTTCAAAATAATAAGTATACCCTGCTCGCACTGAGTCTTATGGCACAAAAAACACTGCTCGTCTCGGAGTCTTACAGTCAAGCTCCGTCATAGAGCTCACTCCATGGAGGCATGATTAACACAGTCCCAATCAAATAGCCTATTCATTGTTTTAGTTCGAATATAAGGTGTTGTTCAAAACAATATTACATTCGAACAAGGGGGAACGTCAGAGGGCATGCTGCCATTTTTTTTATTAATATACAAATTAGGGAATGGTCCAGGTTCTGGCTTTAGAAGTAATTTAATTAATTGGGTGTTGGTGGGTGAGTAACAGTCAGTGATACCTTTGTTCAAAAACTCCTCTACTCTATAGTAATGCTTAGGAAATCCAAAGATTAGTTTATCTTTAGGATGAGGCAATTCGCACAGTATTCGTTCAGGCTACTCGGCCCCATAACTGGAGTCGCTCGCTGCCGATTCATTAATCTGGAACATTTTCAAATACGAATTGAAATCAATTGGCCTGTCAGAAACATCTATGGGCTCGTTGGAAGAATTCCCTGCTCCACCATGGATGTTTAGTTCCTTGCTGTACCATGGATGTCAGCTCTAATGGCCTAGATAGAAGTAGTGAGGGAAAAAATAAAAAATAGTCGCACACTTTTTTCTCATCATCACCACCAGATATATTGCTCGTGTCATCTGTTGGGTCTGATACTTTTTCCAATTTTTAGTTCCTTGTTATGGTTTTTAAATTAAACTGTTATATAGTAGTTATATGGACTCATATTTGTTCCATTGAATTTAATTTTGGATGAAACGGTGGCAATCTAGGGACATTGAATAATACTTACGGTGGAAGTTCTTTATGAATTGTGTAAGGTTGATACTCAATAATACTTACTTTCACTAATATTAAGTATTTTTGAGACTAATTTTCCAATGTAGTCTAAATCAGTAATACACTGCCAATTTGATAAAGGCAAAAACTAAATCTTACAAAAATATGTCTCTTTTTTCGCGTCATTAGTTAAATAAAAATATTGAACTCTGTACAACTCAATGACCCATTATATTTTCTATTTCTAGTTTCATAACTTGTAGTCGTAGACATTTTATTAAACTTCTTCTCTTTTTTTTTAATTTTTTTGTCTTTTTTTTGTGATCATGCAAATTTTATAAATTTAAATATTAAATCTATGAATGTTATGCATCATATTGGAATGATTTGCATCTGCTGAAATATTATTAAATAGGCAGTAGATGGCTTTTTCCCACACGATAGGAAGTTAATTGATGGGATCAGTGCTAAAGGTGACTAACCCACAATTGGAACAAACTGAGAAAATTAGAGTTTAAGTTAAGAAGAATTTGAAAACAATTACTATGGTGGCAGAGATTATGTTAGTTGGTCCAATTAAAATCTTTTCTGTCACAACACTAATTCTTTTCAGATTCTTCTTAACTTTAAATCAAATTTACTCAGTTTGTTACAATTTTGGGTTAGTCACCTTTGGCACTGGGCCCTTCAATTCTACATTGCTTGGCAAAATATGTATAACTTTTGATGACTTTCTTTTCAACATAACATTGCCATAATACATAAATCAATGACTCGCTGACTGGTTACTGGAACCTCTTTTTCACTACTTGACACCATATATAATGACAGGTTTAATTTAAATTGCCGTCTTCATTTAGTGAACATATAATATTATTGATTTAAAACTGAATGAAAGATTGGAAATATCCAATTTTGTGGGTGAGAAAAATTCTGATTTGGGTTTGTTCAACCGGATAACCAGTAAAATATTTAACTTTTTTTGGTGGTTTTGTTTAACCAGTTCAGGCACTAAAAAATTAAACATAAAATAAAAAATGTACCTAAAATTGGAGTGTTTATCAGGACGTTAAAAAGGAAAGTTCTATCTATGGCAGCTTCTATAGTTTTAAATGTTCATATATTTTTTTTTCATATTATATAAGAAATGATAAAAGCTTATACTGTTTCATATTTTTTTTATTTATTTTTGTTGTCAATTTTTTTTTTTTTTTTTTTTTTATGCTTTTCAGCATTATTTTTTGCACTCATTTAAATCATAACACATTTTCATTTTCATGCTTTTCTCAAATTGGACTGCAGACTTATAGTACAGTTCGAAAGAAGGTAATTGAATTAGAGGAATAGTAGAAAGTGCATTTAAAGTTTTATTTGAATTTAAAAGTAGTATTCTAGAATGTCAAAATATATAAATACAGAATTTTCTGTTTATGCTGCTTCGGTGTAATTTTTGTCCTCTAGTATATATATATATATATATATATATATATATATATATATATATATATATATATATATATATATATATATATATATATGCAGTATGGCAGTAAAAAAATATATTTCTTTTCCTGGATATTTAGAATGCTTATTGAGGTGCTTATATAAATATTTTTTTCATTATAATTGGCTGGGTTTATTTTTATTCTAGAAGACTAAGGTGAGAAGGTTTTGACACACTTCGGTCACCTCATATCTAGTATCAGTCACAAAAAATATGTTTTCATGACGGTTCAGTAACTGATGGTCTATTCACACGCATCAGTCACGTCTCAGTTTTGTCTAGTATCATTCACAAAAAATATGTTTTCATGATGACTGAAGTAAAACTGACAGTCTATGCACACACATCAGTCACTAAATAGACCATCAGTTCCACTTCACTCACAAAAACATATTTTTTGTGATTGATACTTGTTGGGAAAAAACGTGATGTGACTGTTGTGTGTGAATAGACCCTTAGAGTGTTAACATATATTTTAAAAATATATAACTTAATTCATTAAGCAAAATTAATCTCTTGTTGACTTCTGATCAGTATTCTAAGTTAAATTTAAAAGGAGGAAGGACAAAAATCAAAATATAATGCTGTTTTGGGTTAGCTTACCCCTTGATTCAGATCAAGAGTCCCATGTTGTATTCATAAAATGAGATGTCAATGAATTTTATGAAATTAAGAGGTCTGTCTAATCATTCACATCTATAAAAATTAGGCCCATTTAAACGGATTTTATTAATATTTTTTGTCAAAATTTAGTATATTTATTAGAGAAATGTTTTCCCTTACAATTATTTATGTACATAGTGCCTGAGCCAAATACTGGTGGAAAAAGAATATTACTATGGTCAGTGCAAGTACTTTAATCATTTCACTTTCAAAGGGCTGAAATTAACACTTTCACTGGGGGAGCGGTAAACCCCAAACCATCCAAAAAATGTATTTTTTTTTTCATTTTATTATTTCATTTGTTTTGTTAATGTGAAAAAATAACTTACCCATTGGAAATTCTGGATAATTTCCTTCAGAAGCATGTTTTTTACCATGACGCACATGTGGTGAAGAAACCCTCGTAAAAATTCACAGAAAGGACGTAGCCCGGAACGATTTCGGAATAAGGCACTCGAAACACTCCCTCAGACGACGGAGGAACGATTTAACCAGCCTGGAGGTTTGTAGCCGATCCCTAAAACGTTTTAACTTTTTCTCCCAGCTTGCCAGGTTCTATGACGCTCATGCTGCCACAGCGACTGGGTTTGTGATGATGCACATGCGGCGTCATCTGCAGCCAAAGTGTTCATAAAACAGAAGTATGTCTGCTTCATAAAAAAATATCATAAAAGAGGTTTTTATGTCCTTCCCAGCATTTAAATATTAATCTTTAGACAAAAAAACAGTTTTTTTAGAAGAAAATTGAAGCAATTAATTGTACACAAACTATTCATTTGCCTTTATTACTCATAAGAAAAAGGAAATATTCATGGCTTGTTTTTTATAAGAATTATTATTAATCATAAAATAGGAAAAATTACACATTCTAAAACTTTTTATCAAAGGATTATTATTTAACATCGTGGCAAATGTTAATACCACTTATTTAAAAAAAGAATATTTATTTATTTTATACAACCTGTTTTATCAAAATAACTCTAAATTACTGTTTGTCTATTTGCAGTTTTCTTCATGGAGGAGTTCACAAGTAATTTCATTTTTGTTTGTTTTGTTTTTTATTGTTTGCTCAGTATAATTTGGTTGGATTAAATCATTTTTTAATGGTTTTATTTTTTACAATTTTTCATAATAAAGTAGTAAATAACCTGACTAGTTGCCAGGCTAAAATTGTTTTGGATGGGAATCAAACCGTATATATTCATTCCATTCTTACAAGAGAAATGACTTTAACTGTTTCCCGTCTAAAAGTCCAGTTTTCCCATCTGGAGTAAAGTACAGTTGCTCAAACTGCTGGTATTAATGTATACTGGTTCAAACAGCTTAAAAATATCATACACTCATGACTTAACTCCCAATGACATACTCCTATGCAGTGTCTACTGCGCAAAAATCATAAAAATTTCACGAAATTGAAAATGTGGCACAAAAAAAGTCATGAATTTTGAAACCGTGTCACAAGATTTCAGTTTTACCGGAGGCTAATGTAATCCCGAAACTTCCGCACTTTCGTAATTGTTGCCATTTTTGTATGGCGATGTAATTTTATCTGCCTGTCCCACCCCCTTCCTCTGTTAGACTCTTTTGTTGTATCATTTACACATCAATTATCCATTATTTACATATATCCAAACATAGTGGAGCGGCAAGGGTAGAGGGTAGCCGAGAGGGTTGAAAATAATGCATGTATTTACACTTGCCAAAACATAGTGGAGCGGTGAGGGTAGCCGAGAGAGTCAAACCCCTCTCAGCTACCCTCTACCTTCGCCGTTCCACTATGTTTTCACCCATAAATATTGAAATTCTGTACAAATTAAGTTACTAAATTATGTACATTGACAATAAATATTTAGTTAGTAATATTTTTAGAAATTTTGAATTCTGATACAATTGTTCAATATTTTTGACGCTGCTAATTCCATAGTCATTTTAAAATTTGTAGTATCATCATTTCTTCACTTTTAAAATTAATGTGACTATCCTCTTTAACGTATGATGTACTTTTTATGCAGTTTTCTTAATTATTTTAAATTTATGTAAAATTGTATAATTATAGATCATGGTAATCTGTTTAAGGTTACAAATAATTTTAAGCTAATAGTAAAGGCTTTTCCTTTTTAATGAGCATAAAATTGTGCTTTTCAAATCACGAAAAAAGTCCTGAAATTGGGTTTCACCAAAGTATTAGACACAGGGCTATGCCTTAATTTAAATAAATATTTGTTTCAAAGGTAGACAATTTTATAATCGAGTTATTTTATCTTTTGATTTTATCGAATATAGGTTGTTGCTTATAAAACACTCAATCAAGCCATTTCCCATGGAGCATTTATTGTTGCCATAGGATAATACTATCTATTCTGCAAAGATTTCACAGTTTCAGCGCTACCAAAAAGACTATTTTATCATACTCTTATGGAAGGGATGTGTTTTAGGCAATGTGGAATGGTTTAGTTTTTCATATTCATGACCTGTAATATAAATATTCACTCTGTTCTTAGTGAATTTGTCTTTCAATCAGAAAACGTCTTAAATATAAATATTCACTCTGTTCTTAGTGAATTTGTCTTTCAATCAGAAAACGTCTTACTGAAACTATT
Source organism: Gonocerus acuteangulatus (assembly GCA_946811695.1). NCBI lineage: Eukaryota > Metazoa > Arthropoda > Insecta > Hemiptera > Coreidae > Gonocerus > Gonocerus acuteangulatus. Next base: position 59,317,950 of record OX328129.1, on the reverse strand, counting down.
AAGAATTTTAAATACAGTAGGGTTGGCAAAGTTTTTAGGAGGTAGTCTATTGATTGCATTGTTAAGTCTCCTAGCGCGGAGAATCTTGCGATTTTTTGAAGATTGACAATGAAATTTATTTTCTGTTTTCAAACGATTTCACTTTTATAGCTGGAATGCCCTATCAGAATTGGTATGCTTAATTTAGGTACAAAGAAATCGTTGTTAGGCAACCTTTAAGATTTTTAATGATAAATGTAATCTGTTATTTTTTAAATATTTTAAACTGGTAGAAGAGGAATAATTAAAATGGAAATCTGGTTGACACTATTTACAGCTTCCTCTTTACTTTTAGTTTAAATCCACAGTCTATGAGAAGAAAAATATTATTCAATATTTTAATATCTGCTGGCTTCCTCAGAGTTTCTTATAGAATCAAGAGTACATTCAGTCCAAGTCCTATTTATTCTTGGTCAAATTACAAAATATTAAAATTTGTATAAATAACATCAAGAAGATTTGCCTTTTAATGGTCAAATTAATTCAAAATTATTTTACTTAATAATTTTATTTTAATAGCTTTACGTGATTAGTTACTGTTACGACTCCCTTTAATAAATCCCAATACTCATGTCATGAAGGTGGAATCTTAACTAATTGTTTCTTTTTTCCAGGGGTCGCTGTCAAGAGCACTTGGACTGAGAGGAGAGAGAAGGGAGGTGAGTTCACCCGTTCAGGAAGCAGTGTCGCCAACATCTTCGGAAAGTAGTTACGGAGGCAGACCTGAATCCCCTCAGTCGGCAATAGTGAGGAGACGTCCTACCCATCGACACCGAAGGGTCAAATCAATCGGCGACATAGACGCCATCACAGTTACCCCAGTCTAATGTTACTGCTTTCACTCTCCCACTTAATAGAAATTCATGGTTCAGGGGATGTTGTTACATTGCTTAAGAGGTTATATCACCTTGATGTTTTCAAAACAAATTTGTTTTTGCTTGATAATTGTTTGTACTTTTCTGAACATTACCTAGTGTTTCATATGGTCAAGAATCAGATATCCCTTTATATTATATACATATTTATATTGTCTAAAATCTTCCATAACAAGAATACATAACCCAAACCGAAATCTTAAGAAAAAGCTAAATCACGGGCAATAATACCCCTATAAAATTTTAATTTTGCAAAAATTAGAATTTTAATTTAAAGAACTGTCACTTTAGTTGAATAGTTTAGTTGAAAATATTCATAAAATATAAACAATTTATCTTGCCAACAAAAGAAAAAAATTTAATTTTTTGAAAATTTTATCGCGGTGTTACTCCTGAAGGTGCTAAGCTATTCAAACAATTTTGCATGTATTATTATTGGCCCTTTCTGTTTATGTACACCTCTTTTGAATGTAAAAACAATCATAATACTAGACAATAATCATTTTGAGTTTAATAAAGTTACTCCGGCGCTAATGACCTAGATGTAGATGCGCTGTAAAAAAAAAAAAATAAAAAAATAAAGTTACTCTCAAATTTCACGCAATCTTTTTATATTAATAATATTGCTTCATTACACAAGACAGAATACTTTTTTTTTGTGGTACAAAGAAATAAGCGCTTTTGTTTCTCTAGCCCAACAAGGCTCCTAGAGCTGCAACACTATCTGTGTAAGTATTTAGAGGATCAAAATTAGTGAATTCTTCAATTATTTGCCGTTATATTATTATTTTCAAGTTATGAATACTTCTAGCATATTGTTTGGATTCTTTGGCTGTCAACATACCCTCTTCCATGAATTTCTTCTTTCTCTCTGCTGTACAAATGTAGAACTAATATTTATAGATGTAATTCAGTTCTTTGAGAGAACAATTGTTGTGCTTTATTGTTCTAATTAAATACTTTCAATTTTGTCTCTTATCCTTCGTTTAGTTGTACAAAGTTGAATTTTTTATCAAGATAAAATGCAAGTTGATTCGATTGACTGACCAAAGATTGTTGAAGAATAGGCTGGTATTTAAAAAATTATCCTTGTTAATGAAGTTATGAAAAATGCTCCTGAAAAAATTGCTTTGTATTACATCACAATTTTTGAAGACTAGGCCTGGAGTATATCATTTGCTTTCTTGACATTACCAAAATTGATTTTATTTTATATTTTAATTATTACAAATATATTGTTATTTTTGTTTTTGTTTTAATCTTTTAAATTGTTGCTTCTTTTTTTTAACTTCTTCTTTATCTTCTATAAAATAGTTATTTTACTAGTTACATCAGAACTAAGCCAAGTCGTTATATGAATATATTTTCAATGCCTTCTAAGAATGTTAATTATTCTTTCTTTCTGTTAATCGCAGCAGGGGTTGTACAAAATATTGGTAAAATTGGTGTAAATTTTGGAAACAAATTTGATTTTGGAAACTAATTATTTTTAAGAGAACTTGTCTGGTGTTGAATAACAAAGAAAAATTACTGAATTTTCAACTTAAAATATATAAATTAATATTAAACAAAAAACACAGGTAGGGAATAAGGCTATAATACATTTTGAAGGTTGGAGAAGTATGTACCACATAAAAGTCATTTTAATGAAATATAAAACTAAAATGGACTTAAATTATTGATTAAAAGGTTTAAACCTTTTTCCATACAAAAGACAATAAGTCTATCATATTGACACCAGAACAATTTTAAAGCACTTTGCCCTGGCAGGTAACTGATTGGTTACCTCAGTGTTGTAGATTTGAAAAAATGTCATAAATATTAATTATTTAATTGCACCTGCAGGGCAACACTGATTGGCAACATTGACTGGAAGCAATCCCAAAGCATAACCTTCTGTATTGTTTATAGTAAAAGTAAATGTTCTGTAAGTTTTTTAGACATAATAGTAATCAAGTGCTAACATCAGCATTATTACTATACTATATGACCCCGGTCTGCTGAGGTTTGGTGTTAAATTCTTGATGATTCGTTCAGACATATTTCAACAATAATAGGGAATCTCTATGAAAGTATGTATTTATATCTTCTCTTATGATACATTGATAAAAATCTTTCATACTTATTCATTAATGAAGCATATATTCTTCCCTGCATCAACCAACGACATGCTTTAGAGATATTAACCAAAAACATGCTAAAATAAATAAAGAGACCTAACATATTTTTTTATGGCTGGGAAAAATACATTGCATCTGCAAACCCCGTGTCATATCTGATCTAACTAATTCGGAAAATCATGTCTATGTTGAGTTTGCCTGTTGGAGAAGGGAGCTCAAACAGGCCTACACATCTCAAGCTCCTCCCCCCCCCCCCCAACACAGCTAGTTTAGTACTTCTATGAACAATTGAGCACCATCGTTCCTGTTTATTATTACAATTTTCCTTGCCCTAGGGTTAGGTTTTCTGAAGTATTTTCTTTGTTTTAATTCTGGTCAATAAAAATTAATGATTATTCTCTACTTACCAACTGATGAAAAAATAAATTGAAACTGGCTATTTCTTACAACTGATATTTTGAAATTTATGTTTGCATCAATGATGATGATGACAGTGAATAGACCACTTCTCAGCTTACTTGACAAAGCTTTGAAATAAGTTCTTCCATATTAATTTAAAATATTTTTTTAAAAAATGCATAAAGTAATAATATATATATATATATATATATATATATATATATATATATATATATTGATATTTTCTCCATTCTATCTAAAGGCAAAAAATTCAACATAGACTGATACTTGCATAGTTAATTAAAATAACAAATCTGAGCATGACTTTTAAAGAGCTAAATACTCCATAAAAATTAATAAATAAATATAATTGAATAATGGAGAATAATCATGAGTTGTATTGAATAATCAAAATATTAATCATTGATTAAGAGAACGTGTTTCTCACCGTAAATGTCTCTTTAAAGAAGTCTCTCCTGGAAATTTTCTTGAAATAAAGCAGTTACAAACATTATGGTCTTCCGATATTGGCCATGTCACAATGTTCTTCACCAACGTTTCACTAGGGTTAGCAATGGGGGATTCTCGATCGATCGATTCGAATCAAAATGAAAAGATCGGTCCTCATAAAAGATCAGCAAGTTCAGATCGATTCAAAAGATCTATCTTCTAGGCTCAGAACATCGATTTACGATATGGGTCGATCTCACGATTACTTACAATTAACTATGAAATTCGTATTTCATTTCGATTTGAATCTATTCAAATTCGACAATCGCCCATCACAACTACGAATCAACCTTAATAAGTCCATTTGAATTCTTAATTATATGAAAAAACTTATCTGTAACCTTAAAGTAGAAACACTTAAGATATTTTTCATAAAAAATAATATATAATGAAACTACTATTGTTACATCATATTAAAATATATGTGTATTATTACATATATGTATATGTTTATCAAATGAGAAAAAAAAAATAATAGTAAACCATTAAAAACAAATTAAAAGGTCTTGATAGATGTGGCCAAACAATATGGCCGGCATCGGGTTTGTTTACCTGACAGTTTTTTTTTTTGTTTTTTTTTTAATCATCCCCTCCTTTCATAACTCCATGATGATAACATTCTATGACTTGGAAAAATGTGACTGCAAAGCCTGATGAAAATTTGAAACGATTCTAGATGGATCGATTCTTTAAAAGATAGGCTATTGGAGCTTGATTAAAAAAAACGAGATATCGCGTTAAAAAGATCGATCCTTTAAAATATTGATTCAGATTGCCCATCTCTACTCAGGGTTATCTGAGATTATCTGTTTGTGATGACTTGGACCATGGAATACCATGAGTTAAATTAAAGCAATGTTATATAGACAACTTGGAATTCATTTCCGCTTAAATCCTTAAGAGAATGAACCTAATTTTGATGTCAGTTCTAAGAGAAAAGTTTCTTCGAACCAATTTGAGGATCATTCTTCCATTTCTCTCTTAATATGGAGAGAATATTGCACTTAAATTCTTTCGAATTTTTAAATTACAAATACATACTTTACTTACTATTTAAAACGAAAGTCGAATTTTCTTCAACTAAATAAGGCATTTTTTGTGTAACAATATAAATGTGATTTTAAGCTTCAATTTTATAATAGGTAAAATTTTGCTGATAGTATAAATTGGTAAAATATGTTATATTTTTAGAACATTTCATTAACCCCTCTTCAAAGTGATGACCTGTTCTTCTGCCTAATGATCTATAAATTAGGAATCTCATGTGTCATTTAATTATTAATATTCATGTTGTTTAAATATCTGTAAAAATATATATTAGTAAATTTTATGAAACGCATATATTTTATGTACCTGTAAAATAACTCAAATGCATTCAAAGTGCAATGTAAAATAAATGTATGAAATCCCATACCAAAGGATAGTCATAAAATCTTTATGTTAGCTTAGGTCTAATTACTGCGTTTGTCTCTTTTTATGAGCTGTTCTTTTCTCCAAGACTTTTAACACAATAGATTTACTTCGAAAAGCATTGCATTTTTCATTGTTTCTGTTGTAATTTTGTTTGTATTATTTTGATGTATATGTTTTTATTGTATTTTGTGATATTTTTGTAAAAAGAATAAAAAGACAGAAAGTAAATTTTAAAACAATTAGAATATTTTCAATAAATTTGAAACATTGAACTGTTTTTTGTTCTTTTAATTTCCCCAAACTGGAAGCTATTATTTTAGCTTCTGTCTTTAGTGAATTTAGCAGGCTGAAGATCAACAGGTATGCTCTGCGATAGTGATGGGCGATTCTCGAATATCAATCGATCTTTTGAATTGATTCAATCAAAATGAAAAGATCTATTTACAAAAAAGATGGGCGAGTTCTTATTCATAAGTGTGAATACGAATTTATTTTTATTCACGTATATTAAATTTAAAAATACAAATAAAATTTAATTCATAAATTTTCCTGCAAATACAAATAAATTCACAGAAAAAATTGTAAATAATCACAAAAAATGTGAATATTCACAAAAAATCAAGAGATTACAAAAAAATTCACATTAAAACACAATAAAAATAATAAAAATTTATTCACATCATAATTTGTGAATACAAATTTATTTACAAAAAAATTCAGAAATAAATTATGATTTTTTTTTCGAATTAACGATAAGGTGATATTACAATTTTTTTTAAGGCGCTTAACGTCTAGGTTATCAGGGCCTAGAATCAATTTTTTTTTTTTTTTTTTTTTACCCCAAGCCCACCAGCGGCACCACCAGCCGCGTTGCAGGGATATAGTTAGCCATCTGTTGCGGTCCATAAAAAAAAAAAAAAAAAAAAAAAAAAAAAAAAAAAAAAAAAAAAAAAAAAAAAAAACCTAGACGTTAAGCGCCTTAAAAAAAATCACCTTCAATAATATTCGTAATATCATCTTATTCTTAATACTAATAAATTCATAATTTGCGAATTTATTGTGAATAAATTTGTATTCACAAATTATAGTGTGAATAAATTTTTATTCATATGTTTTAAAGTGAATGTTTTTCTAATCACTTGATTTTTTGTGAATATTCACATTTTTTGTGATTATTTACAATTTTTTCTGTGAATTTATTTGTAATCGCAGGAAAATTTGTGAAAAAATGTTATTTGTATTTTTATATTTAATATACGTGAATACAAATAAATTTGTATTCACACTTACGAATACAAATTTATTTATATTCGTATTTACAAATATATGAAGTATATGAATAAATTCGTATTTTTAATAATAAATAAATTATGCCCATCTCTGAACAGATCGATCTACGATATTCATCGATCTTCAATGTGGGTCGATTTCACGATTTCTTACAATTACCCGCGAAATTCGTATTACATTTCGATTTGAATCGATTCTCATTCGAGAATCGCCCATACTACGAATCGACCTAAATAATGTCGATTTGAATATTTGATAAATATATCTGTAACCTAAAAGTAGAAACATTTAAAACTATTTTTCATCAAAAATAATATACAATGGAACTAAAATACTAATACGGGTATTATTACATATATATGTTTATCAAATGAGAGAAAAATAGAATAAAATAATAATAATAGAGAAAAATGGTTATAAAAATTAAGATCAGAGTTTGAAACCTTATTTTTAGCGGGGTTCCTCCCTCCCGGTATAGGGAGGAACCCCACTTATAAGGTTGACCTCATGACGCAATCCGGAAGTGCAGACTAGACAATTTTATGTTTCAGAACCCCTAGAGAAAGAAAATAACGGTGGTTCAAATTTGTATATATATATATATATATATATATATATATATATATATATATATATGGAAATCATGGCAAGCGGAAGGCTACCATTCGAAAGCTTACTAAATGCTTTACAAAAAAGGTTTTGTAAGTTTTGGTTAGGCGATGTCTTTGAAGTAAATTATTTCTTTTATTTGAACGGTTCTTTTTGTCTGTTGTTATTTCTTGGTTTTTTAAAAAAAAATTGCTTCTATTAGGAGGATGTATATGTCAAGAAAACAGGAGAAATAAAATAAGAAAAAAAATTATTATTAGAAATATAGCTTTCCAAGAGAGCGATTCGAAGACGACTTGTGAATATTTCGTACTTCACTGGTGTTGGTGTCAGTCTATAGAACAGTTATTTGCCTCGCGTTTTAATTCGTTGTTTTATTGAAATGAATTCAACAGTTAAATGAGTTGTCGAGCTATAATCAACCTTTCTCTATTCTCTGTCCTGTGTGTCTACCTGGACAAGACACTTTCAAGTTAGTTGAGGGTTAATACCTAAAATATTGCTTTTATTCAAGATGCGTTTTTTTCCCGAAATATCAAAGCAACTCTTTCTATTCCTTTAGAAATTTCACAATGGGTAACAAAGGAATCGCGCTAAGATAACGCAGTTCCTGCGAGTCGGACTTTATATTATTTACTTCTTCCCTCTAGTTGGAGAAACGGAAGATATTGAGTCGTTGTATAATGTTATTGTCGTATTAAAAGTCTGTTACTGGACATAGGACACTGTTCTGTAAATTTCTTCTTCAGTTAAATAAAAAGTCCGTCACGCAGGAGCTGCATAACTAAGCACTTTCCTCAGAATTGGGTAGTGTCGAGTGCATTTCTGAATAATTTGCTTAAAATAACCTATATAGATAAATAAAATAAAAACATAAATAGTTCTGCTCTTTTGAATTTGTTATGAAGGCCTGTTTCAATTCAATTCAAACAAGTACAAAGTAAATCCCCCCCCCTTCCGATAGACCAATTTAGTTCATTTTTAAAAAAACTTCTTCCTTATTAGATACCCAGGACGTATACCGCGTTTCGTTACAATAAAGCAGAAATTACGACCGGTTTGAGCAAATTAGTAATTTTGGTCCGAAGTAAACCTCCCCCTCTTAATGAATCTATTTAGTTTATTTTTACAACACATTTTTCTCTTTAGTTGACCAGAAGGAATACCGAGTTTCGTTGAAATATAACAAAAATTACGACTGGCATTGGCAAATAACTACTTTGGCTCCGGAGTAAACCCCCTCTCCTGACTGATTTTGTTGGTTAACGAACTCGTTCAATCGTTTGATTGGGGAATACTACATTCCAAGTTTAGTGGGAAAGAAACAAAAACTCTGGCTGGTATCGTGTTAACGGACACATATATAACTATATATGTATATATATATATATATATATATATATATATATATATATATATATATATATATATATATATAAATTTTAACTGGGGTCATTTTCGGTGTCTACTAGGTAGGATCGATAAAGATTTGAAGACATTTTTCAAAAATTCCGTCATGAGTGCAACCTCAATAGCTACTTTCCTTCGGAGGAAAGTGCTAATAAAAAATGAGAATGAGTATCAAGAGGTGAGATTAAGTATTTGAATATTTGAAAAAAAAAAACACTTTATTTTACGGTATTCTAGATAGATCGATTTTTGAAAAGATCGTCCCTTTGAGATCGATTCAAAAGATCGATATATCGTGGTAAAAACATCGACATTTTAAAAGATCAATTCAGTTCGCCCATCTCTACTTGTCACCCAAGGATTTCTACTAACGGTTTTTTTTTTAAGTGACAAGTGGCAGATATTGAACCCACGCCCTTAGGGTGGGTTTACACTTGCTAGTTATTGCAGGATATTTATATCAGAGAGAAATTGCGACTATTAAGTTTTGCTGCGTCAGGCTGTTCTTTGTGTTTGTTTTCCTCAATTTATTTATTGCTTGTTGCATTTGTAATTGGTTTTAGCAGTCGAAAGAATTTACCAGGAAACTAAGATACGTAGTAGGAGAAACAATTTTCGGTTGTTTGTAATAGAGGTTTCCGAGCTGAAGTAGATGAGGCCGAGTGAGTAATTTCCGCCACTGTAAGTTTTCTGCGCATAATGGAACCTAATTTTTTTTTTTTTTTCTTTTTTTTTTTCTACTGCGGACCGACATCTGGACCATTAGCACCAACATCCTTGGTACAGCTTGGAATCTTCTCAAGTGGCCCGGAAATGAGAACAATCCCTGCTGCGGGCGAAACTCAATTGGCATGAGAATGCAAGGCATTAGCCACTAGACAGCGGGGAGACCTATATTGGATTAAGTATCACAAAATAATAACTATATCTTTTCCAAGCTTTCTTAATGACCCAGATAATATTAATTGAATGGTTCACCCCAACAACGTTGCAGTCAACAATTTTTCCGAAAAGTGATAGGGTAAATGTGAAGAAGCGCGGTCTCCACACCGATCCTTTTGAAATGTTGCACTCTAACGTATTTTGATGCACTAAACACGAATCCGTTAAAAAAAAAGCTCGCTTTTCACTAGGAAAGAAGTTATGAAACACTAAAGTTCACTGTTGTGCGGGTTCTGAAAGGTAATGTAACCTACTATGTTTGTCAACATGCGCATGCGCGGGTATGGAAAAGTTCGTAATAAGAATGTCTAATTGAAATTTACCATCAATTAATTATCAATTTATTTCCAGTTAGTTATTCAAAAATATTTTTTTTAAATAATAAACCATTCTTTAATTTTTTTTTTAAATTTTAAAAAGATATCAAAACTCTAGTCAATCCAACTCGATAAAATTAGTAGAATTCTATTAATTTTAGCGAGTTGGATTGGCTAGGGGGTTTGATATCTTCTTGAGCGAGCGGAACGTAGCGGAGCGAGCGGAAACGCATAGCACGTATGCCCAAAAGCGACAATTTACGACCAAGTCAGCTACCACAAGGTGAGTCTAAATTTCAATTACACTTCGTCATTAAGGACTATTACGCATGCGCGTGTTTACAAATACGCTGTTACCCCGTCTTTTATAACCTCCATAACAGTGAACTTTAGTGCTTAATAACATCTTTCCTAGTTCAGAACAACTTTTTGTTTTCAACGGATTCGTGTTTAGTGCATCAAAATACGTTATAGTGCAAACTTTGAAGAAAATCGGCGCTGAGGACGCTCTCCTTCAGATTTACCGCGACATGTTATGACAGGTGAGGACGCCTAAATTTACAATGATTTGTGAATAAATAGTTCATAAGCATTTCAAATAACAGTTCTTTGTATGCCAATCTTACATCTCCGCGCTTGCGCACGTTTAGAAATACGTTGCTTACGTCAGCTTTCAAAACCCGCACAACAGTGTACTTTAGTGCTTCATAACTTCTTTCCTAGTGAAAAGCGAGCTTTTTTTTTAACGGATTCGTGTTTAGTGCATCAAAATACGCACTAGTGCAACATTTCAAAAGGATCGGTGTGGAGACCGCGCTTCTTCACATTTACCAGTGATAGTGAGACACCTGATAGTGAGAAACCTCTTCTAGGCAACTACCATCGATAGCCATGGCCCCCGTCAGAAATACTAACATTTCACCAGCTGATCAAAAACGTTTAAATAAAGACTAAAGGCATAAATTAAGGTTACCGCAGTCCAGCAGAAATGTTCGTAAAATTGCTCATGATTAGGGACAACCTTATAGGTCATCAAGAAGAAGATCAGTAGCAGGAAAACTCCCTCTAAGTGAGGTATGTGCTACAATGTTTCATACCTACCATGAAGAAGGTTTATGTTTGCTCAAAATGAATTCGACTTACCTCACCATGTCTACAGGGAAAACGTGCAACAACGTTCCAAGCAACATGCGTTTCAGTTTTGTTGCCAATATTTATAGTTACTTTTTAGTTCGTCTTTTGCACAGGCACCTAATTTGAATTCAGAACATTTTAAGCTCTGCTGTAAAATTTTCTCTTTGTTGGTTAAAACGTTCTTGAGATGACCCATTCAATTATAAACGTTAACTGTTGTATTCAGTCCTCGCTCTCAACAATTTGAAGCCGTCCAATTGCTGACTAAACCCTTCTCGTGAATGAAACAGCTGATCTGAATGGTGAATAGAACCATCATAGTGGTCTTTAGAATTCTAGGCTAATTACAGCTCACTCTTAATGAGAAAATAGCAATCATCACTAATGTGCCCTTCTCTAGGCTCCAAGGGGAAGGGGGAGCGAGCTACACCCAGGCCAACCCCAAGACCTGTCAGTCGGTTACTGGAAACCGTGCGAGCATCTCACAGCGGTCTGATAACGTTATCAGTACAAATAAAAACGTGAGTAACATATTCACTATACACCTGATTGGTTATTCATAACACGTTTTGCCTAATCAGATATTAGTCCGGGGCGCATCTGTGAAATGTAGCGCTTAGGGGGGACATCACGGTAATTTTTTTCGGAAATATCTTCGGAAGGCCTGAAATAATAATAATTGAGGTTTGCGTAATTTTAAAATTTCCTGAAACATTTTTTATTTTTAATCTCCAAAAGTCAAATCTCAGGGACCTTCCCAAGTTAAACGATTTTTAATTAAATTGTCTATAATGTTTCATTCTATTCGCGGATAAGCAAAATAGCAATAGGCATAAAAAGTAGACATTACTTATATATATGTATGTAGACATGTACATACTGCAATACGCACCTAACGATAAAGCACTTACTGACAGAATGTAGACTCAGGACAAATTTCAAATTACCCTACAATTTGACTGACTTACTTTCCGATAATAGCCAGTACATTGTTGAAATTATTAAATACCGAATACATACACATTTATACAACAACATTTGAAAAAGTAAAAATAACAACAACCATTTAGTGAATTGCGTTTTTGGGGAATTAATCCAACAAAAGATATTCTCTTTCTGTTGGATTAATGTAAGAAAACAGACAAAACATTTAACAATACACACAATAATCAACAGACAGAACATTTATTAATCAACAGACAGACACTTTTATTTGTAGTTTTTGAATTGTGTATTTAGGAACAGAGCCGAAGTTTTGTCACCAAATGGTGAAAAAACTAAAATGAAAAAAAAAAAAAAATAATATTTTTTTCTGCTAGGTACTTAAAATGCATTTAGGTCCTTTATATTCTAGAGAAATAATGTTTATTCTATAATAAAATAACCCACTAAATTTTGTTTTAATCGGTTTGATAGTTATGACATAATATCTTCACAATTGAGGTTCAAGAGAAACGATTAAAATTATTCAAATTTGTGCTAAGTCCAAACGAAATGCTTTACATAGTTGAAAAAATTTTTTAAAAAACTAAGGCACTCAATGTTTCAAAAACCGTTTCCAGAATGACAATCAGTCAATTTAGACGTATTTTATTATAAAAAAATCAATATCTCCACGATGTTTTTGCCAAATTGAAATCAGTCACATTTGAAAGTGCTAAAAAAGACACATTAAGTTTACAATTCCGTTTTGTAGATCCGACATAAGCAGTGTCATAATCCAAGAATCATATACAGGTTCGCCGCAAATGCGATTGATAAATAACTTTAAAAAACAAATCCGGCCTGAAGCTGCCCCATTAGTTTTATTTAAAAACTATTTCAAATCTGTACAGAAATTTCGTTTTGGTTTTGCAACAATTTGAAAAATGTTAATCTTTCGCTGAAACCTCATTTGACTTTGAAAACTTATTACGCAAAAACTATTCAACTGATTTAAACCATCTTTGGGTGGCTGTTTTATTTCACAATCTAGACTTTATTCCTAGAATATGAAGGTTTTCGATTATTGTTATTTCAGATTTACGAAGATGTTTACGCAAAAACTATTCAACTGATTTAAACCATCTTTGGGTGGCTGTTTTATTTCACAATCTAGACTTTATTCCTCTAATATGAAGGTTTTCGATTATTGTTATTTCAGATTTACGAAGATGTTTACGCAAAAACTATTCAACTGATTTAAACCATCTTTGGGTGGCTGTTTTATTTCACAATCTACACTTTATTCCTAGAATATGAGGGTTTTCGGTTATTGTTATTTCAGATTTACGAAGATGTTTACGCAAAAACTATTCAACTGATTTAAACCATCTTTGGGTGGCTGTTTTATTTCACAATCTAGACTTTATTCCTAGAATATGAAGGTTTTCGATTATTGTTATTTCAGATTTACGAAGATGTTTACGCAAAAACTATTCAACTGATTTAAACCATCTTTGGGTGGCTGTTTTATTTCACAATCTACACTTTATTCCTAGAATATGAGGGTTTTCGGTTATTGTTATTTCAGATTTACGAAGATGTTTACGCAAAAACTATTCAACTGATTTAAACCATCTTTGGGTGGCTGTTTTATTTCACAATCTAGACTTTATTCCTAGAATATGAAGGTTTTCGACTATTGTTATTTCAGATTTACGAAGATGTTTACGCAAAAACTATTCAACTGATTTAAACCATCTTTGGGTGGCTGTTTTATTTCACAATCTAGACTTTATTCCTAGAATATGAAGGTTTTCGATTATTGTTATTTCAGATTTACGAAGATGTTTACGCAAAAACTATTCAACTGATTTAAACCATCTTTGGGTGGCTGTTTTATTTCACAATCTAGACTTTATTCCTCTAATATGAAGGTTTTCGATTATTGTTATTTCAGATTTACGAAGATGTTTACGCAAAAACTATTCAACTGATTTAAACCATCTTTGGGTGGCTGTTTTATTTCACAATCTAGACTTTACTCCTAGAATATGAAGGTTTTCGATTATTGTTATTTCAGATTTACGAAGATGTTTACGAAAAACTATTCAACTGATTTAAACCATCTTTGGGTGGCTGTTTTATTTCACAATCTAGACTTTATTCCTAGAATATGAAGGTTTTCGGTTATAGTTATTTCAGATTTACGAAGATGTTTACGAAAAACTATTCAACTGATTTAAACCATCTTTGGGTGGCTGTTTTATTTCACAATCTAGACTTTATTCCTCTAATATGAAGGTTTTCGGTTATTGTTATTTCAGATTTACGAAGATGTTTACGAAAAACTATTCAACTGATTTAAACCATCTTTGGGTGGCTGTTTTATTTCACAATCTAGACTTTATTCCTAGAATATAAAGGTTTTCGATTATTGTTATTTCAGATTTACGAAGATGTTTACGAAAAACTATTCAACTGATTTAAACCATCTTTGGGTGGCGGTTTTATTTCACAATCTAGACTTTATTCCTCTAATATGAAGGTTTTCGATTATTGTTATTTCAGATTTACGAAGATGTTTACGAAAAACTATTCAACTGATTTAAACCATCTTTGGGTGGCTGTTTTATTTCACAATCTAGACTTTATTCCTAGAATATGAAGGTTTTCGGTTATTGTTATTTCAGATTTACGAAGATGTTTACGCAAAAACTATTCAACTGATTTAAACCATCTTTGGGTGGCTGTTTTATTTCACAATCTAGACTTTATTCCTCTAATATGAAGGTTTTCGATTATTGTTATTTCAGATTTACGAAGATGTTTACGCAAAACTATTCAACTGATTTAAACCATCTTTGGGTGGCTGTTTTATTTCACAATCTAGACTTTATTCCTAGAATATGAAGGTTTTCGGTTATTGTTATTTCAGATTTACGAAGATGTTTACGAAAAACTATTCAACTGATTTAAACGATCTTTGGGTGGCTGTTTTATTTCACAATCTAGACTTTATTCCTCTAATATGAAGGTTTTCGATTATTGTTATTTCAGATTTACGAAGATGTTTACGAAAAACTATTCAACTGATTTAAACCATCTTTGGGTGGCTGTTTTATTTCACAATCTAGACTTTATTCCTAGAATATGAAGGTTTTCGACTATTGTTATTTCAGATTTACGAAGATGTTTACGCAAAAACTATTCAACTGATTTAAACCATCTTTGGGTGGCTGTTTTATTTCACAATCTAGACCTTACTCCTAGAATATGAAGGTTTTCGATTATTGTTATTTCAGATTTACGAAGATGTTTACGAAAAACTATTCAACTGATTTAAACCATCTTTGGGTGGCTGTTTTATTTCACAATCTAGACTTTATTCCTAGAATATGAAGGTTTTCGACTATTGTTATTTCAGATTTACGAAGATGTTTACGCAAAAACTATTCAACTGATTTAAACCATCTTTGGGTGGCTGTTTTATTTCACAATCTAGACTTTATTCCTAGAATATGAAGGTTTTCGACTATAGTTATTTCAGATTTACGAAGATGTTTACGCAAAAACTATTCAACTGATTTAAACCATCTTTGGGTGGCTGTTTTATTTCACAATCTAGACTTTATTCCTAGAATATGAAGGTTTTCGATTATTGTTATTTCAGATTTACGAAGATGTTTACGCAAAAACTATTCAACTGATTTAAACCATCTTTGGGTGGCTGTTTTATTTCACAATCTAGACTTTATTCCTCTAATATGAAGGTTTTCGATTATTGTTATTTCAGATTTACGAAGATGTTTACGCAAAAACTATTCAACTGATTTAAACCATCTTTGGGTGGCTGTTTTATTTTACAATCTAGACTTTACTCCTAGAATATGAAGGTTTTCGATTATTGTTATTTCAGATTTACGAAGATGTTTACGAAAAACTATTCAACTGATTTAAACCATCTTTGGGTGGCTGTTTTATTTCACAATCTAGACTTTATTCCTAGAATATGAAGGTTTTCGGTTATAGTTATTTCAGATTTACGAAGATGTTTACGAAAAACTATTCAACTGATTTAAACCATCTTTGGGTGGCTGTTTTATTTCACAATCTAGACTTTATTCCTCTAATATGAAGGTTTTCGGTTATTGTTATTTCAGATTTACGAAGATGTTTACGAAAAACTATTCAACTGATTTAAACCATCTTTGGGTGGCTGTTTTATTTCACAATCTTGACTTTATTCCTAGAATATGAAGGTTTTCGGTTATTGTTATTTCAGATTTACGAAGATGTTTACGCAAAAACTATTCAACTGATTTAAACCATCTTTGGGTGGCTGTTTTATTTCACAATCTAGACTTTATTCCTAGAATATGAAGGTTTTCGATTATTGTTATTTCAGATTTACGAAGATGTTTACGAAAAACTATTCAACTGATTTAAACCATCTTTGGGTGGCGGTTTTATTTCACAATCTAGACTTTATTCCTCTAATATGAAGGTTTTCGATTATTGTTATTTCAGATTTACGAAGATGTTTACGCAAAAACTATTCAACTGATTTAAACCATCTTTGGGTGGCTGTTTTATTTCACAATCTAGACTTTACTCCTAGAATATGAAGGTTTTCGATTATTGTTATTTCAGATTTACGAAGATGTTTACGAAAAACTATTCAACTGATTTAAACCATCTTTGGGTGGCTGTTTTATTTCACAATCTAGACTTTATTCCTAGAATATGAAGGTTTTCGGTTATAGTTATTTCAGATTTACGAAGATGTTTACGAAAAACTATTCAACTGATTTAAACCATCTTTGGGTGGCTGTTTTATTTCACAATCTAGACTTTATTCCTCTAATATGAAGGTTTTCGGTTATTGTTATTTCAGATTTACGAAGATGTTTACGAAAAACTATTCAACTGATTTAAACCATCTTTGGGTGGCTGTTTTATTTCACAATCTTGACTTTATTCCTAGAATATGAAGGTTTTCGGTTATTGTTATTTCAGATTTACGAAGATGTTTACGCAAAAACTATTCAACTGATTTAAACCATCTTTGGGTGGCTGTTTTATTTCACAATCTAGACTTTATTCCTAGAATATGAAGGTTTTCGATTATTGTTATTTCAGATTTACGAAGATGTTTACGAAAAACTATTCAACTGATTTAAACCATCTTTGGGTGGCGGTTTTATTTCACAATCTAGACTTTATTCCTCTAATATGAAGGTTTTCGATTATTGTTATTTCAGATTTACGAAGATGTTTACGAAAAACTATTCAACTGATTTAAACCATCTTTGGGTGGCTGTTTTATTTCACAATCTAGACTTTATTCCTAGAATATGAAGGTTTTCGACTATTGTTATTTCAGATTTACGAAGATGTTTACGCAAAAACTATTCAACTGATTTAAACCATCTTTGGGTGGCTGTTTTATTTCACAATCTAGACTTTATTCCTAGAATATGAAGGTTTTCGGTTATTGTTATTTCAGATTTACGAAGATGTTTACGAAAAACTATTCAACTGATTTAAACCATCTTTGGGTGGCTGTTTTATTTCACAATCTAGACTTTATTCCTCTAATATGAAGGTTTTCGGTTATTGTTATTTCAGATTTACGAAGATGTTTACGAAAAACTATTCAACTGATTTAAACCATCTTTGGGTGGCTGTTTTATTTCACAATCTAGACTTTATTCCTAGAATATAAAGGTTTTCGATTATTGTTATTTCAGATTTACGAAGATGTTTACGAAAAACTATTCAACTGATTTAAACCATCTTTGGGTGGCGGTTTTATTTCACAATCTAGACTTTATTCCTCTAATATGAAGGTTTTCGATTATTGTTATTTCAGATTTACGAAGATGTTTACGAAAAACTATTCAACTGATTTAAACCATCTTTGGGTGGCTGTTTTATTTCACAATCTAGACTTTATTCCTAGAATATGAAGGTTTTCGGTTATTGTTATTTCAGATTTACGAAGATGTTTACGCAAAAACTATTCAACTGATTTAAACCATCTTTGGGTGGCTGTTTTATTTCACAATCTAGACTTTATTCCTCTAATATGAAGGTTTTCGATTATTGTTATTTCAGATTTACGAAGATGTTTACGAAAAACTATTCAACTGATTTAAACCATCTTTGGGTGGCTGTTTTATTTCACAATCTAGACTTTATTCCTAGAATATGAAGGTTTTCGGTTATTGTTATTTCAGATTTACGAAGATGTTTACGAAAAACTATTCAACTGATTTAAACGATCTTTGGGTGGCTGTTTTATTTCACAATCTAGACTTTATTCCTCTAATATGAAGGTTTTCGATTATTGTTATTTCAGATTTACGAAGATGTTTACGAAAAACTATTCAACTGATTTAAACCATCTTTGGGTGGCTGTTTTATTTCACAATCTAGACTTTATTCCTAGAATATGAAGGTTTTCGACTATTGTTATTTCAGATTTACGAAGATGTTTACGCAAAAACTATTCAACTGATTTAAACCATCTTTGGGTGGCTGTTTTATTTCACAATCTAGACTTTACTCCTAGAATATGAAGGTTTTCGATTATTGTTATTTCAGATTTACGAAGATGTTTACGAAAAACTATTCAACTGATTTAAACCATCTTTGGGTGGCTGTTTTATTTCACAATCTAGACTTTATTCCTAGAATATGAAGGTTTTCGACTATTGTTATTTCAGATTTACGAAGATGTTTACGCAAAAACTATTCAACTGATTTAAACCATCTTTGGGTGGCTGTTTTATTTCACAATCTAGACTTTACTCCTAGAATATGAAGGTTTTCGATTATTGTTATTTCAGATTTACGAAGATGTTTACGCAAAACTATTCAACTGATTTAAACCATCTTTGGGTGGCTGTTTTATTTCACAATCTAGACTTTATTCCTAGAATATGAAGGTTTTCGGTTATTGTTATTTCAGATTTACGAAGATGTTTACGAAAAACTATTCAACTGATTTAAACGATCTTTGGGTGGCTGTTTTATTTCACAATCTAGACTTTATTCCTCTAATATGAAGGTTTTCGATTATTGTTATTTCAGATTTACGAAGATGTTTACGAAAAACTATTCAACTGATTTAAACCATCTTTGGGTGGCTGTTTTATTTCACAATCTAGACTTTATTCCTAGAATATGAAGGTTTTCGACTATTGTTATTTCAGATTTACGAAGATGTTTACGCAAAAACTATTCAACTGATTTAAACCATCTTTGGGTGGCTGTTTTATTTCACAATCTAGACTTTACTCCTAGAATATGAAGGTTTTCGATTATTGTTATTTCAGATTTACGAAGATGTTTACGAAAAACTATTCAACTGATTTAAACCATCTTTGGGTGGCTGTTTTATTTCACAATCTAGACTTTATTCCTAGAATATGAAGGTTTTCGACTATTGTTATTTCAGATTTACGAAGATGTTTACGCAAAAACTATTCAACTGATTTAAACCATCTTTGGGTGGCTGTTTTATTTCACAATCTAGACTTTATTCCTAGAATATGAAGGTTTTCGACTATAGTTATTTCAGATTTACGAAGATGTTTACGCAAAAACTATTCAACTGATTTAAACCATCTTTGGGTGGCTGTTTTATTTCACAATCTAGACTTTATTCCTAGAATATGAAGGTTTTCGATTATTGTTATTTCAGATTTACGAAGATGTTTACGCAAAAACTATTCAACTGATTTAAACCATCTTTGGGTGGCTGTTTTATTTCACAATCTAGACTTTATTCCTCTAATATGAAGGTTTTCGATTATTGTTATTTCAGATTTACGAAGATGTTTACGCAAAAACTATTCAACTGATTTAAACCATCTTTGGGTGGCTGTTTTATTTTACAATCTAGACTTTACTCCTAGAATATGAAGGTTTTCGATTATTGTTATTTCAGATTTACGAAGATGTTTACGAAAAACTATTCAACTGATTTAAACCATCTTTGGGTGGCTGTTTTATTTCACAATCTAGACTTTATTCCTAGAATATGAAGGTTTTCGGTTATAGTTATTTCAGATTTACGAAGATGTTTACGAAAAACTATTCAACTGATTTAAACCATCTTTGGGTGGCTGTTTTATTTCACAATCTAGACTTTATTCCTCTAATATGAAGGTTTTCGGTTATTGTTATTTCAGATTTACGAAGATGTTTACGAAAAACTATTCAACTGATTTAAACCATCTTTGGGTGGCTGTTTTATTTCACAATCTTGACTTTATTCCTAGAATATGAAGGTTTTCGGTTATTGTTATTTCAGATTTACGAAGATGTTTACGCAAAAACTATTCAACTGATTTAAACCATCTTTGGGTGGCTGTTTTATTTCACAATCTAGACTTTATTCCTAGAATATGAAGGTTTTCGATTATTGTTATTTCAGATTTACGAAGATGTTTACGAAAAACTATTCAACTGATTTAAACCATCTTTGGGTGGCGGTTTTATTTCACAATCTAGACTTTATTCCTCTAATATGAAGGTTTTCGATTATTGTTATTTCAGATTTACGAAGATGTTTACGCAAAAACTATTCAACTGATTTAAACCATCTTTGGGTGGCTGTTTTATTTCACAATCTAGACTTTACTCCTAGAATATGAAGGTTTTCGATTATTGTTATTTCAGATTTACGAAGATGTTTACGAAAAACTATTCAACTGATTTAAACCATCTTTGGGTGGCTGTTTTATTTCACAATCTAGACTTTATTCCTAGAATATGAAGGTTTTCGGTTATAGTTATTTCAGATTTACGAAGATGTTTACGAAAAACTATTCAACTGATTTAAACCATCTTTGGGTGGCTGTTTTATTTCACAATCTAGACTTTATTCCTCTAATATGAAGGTTTTCGGTTATTGTTATTTCAGATTTACGAAGATGTTTACGAAAAACTATTCAACTGATTTAAACCATCTTTGGGTGGCTGTTTTATTTCACAATCTTGACTTTATTCCTAGAATATGAAGGTTTTCGGTTATTGTTATTTCAGATTTACGAAGATGTTTACGCAAAAACTATTCAACTGATTTAAACCATCTTTGGGTGGCTGTTTTATTTCACAATCTAGACTTTATTCCTAGAATATGAAGGTTTTCGATTATTGTTATTTCAGATTTACGAAGATGTTTACGAAAAACTATTCAACTGATTTAAACCATCTTTGGGTGGCGGTTTTATTTCACAATCTAGACTTTATTCCTCTAATATGAAGGTTTTCGATTATTGTTATTTCAGATTTACGAAGATGTTTACGAAAAACTATTCAACTGATTTAAACCATCTTTGGGTGGCTGTTTTATTTCACAATCTAGACTTTATTCCTAGAATATGAAGGTTTTCGACTATTGTTATTTCAGATTTACGAAGATGTTTACGCAAAAACTATTCAACTGATTTAAACCATCTTTGGGTGGCTGTTTTATTTCACAATCTAGACTTTATTCCTAGAATATGAAGGTTTTCGGTTATTGTTATTTCAGATTTACGAAGATGTTTACGAAAAACTATTCAACTGATTTAAACCATCTTTGGGTGGCTGTTTTATTTCACAATCTAGACTTTATTCCTCTAATATGAAGGTTTTCGGTTATTGTTATTTCAGATTTACGAAGATGTTTACGAAAAACTATTCAACTGATTTAAACCATCTTTGGGTGGCTGTTTTATTTCACAATCTAGACTTTATTCCTAGAATATAAAGGTTTTCGATTATTGTTATTTCAGATTTACGAAGATGTTTACGAAAAACTATTCAACTGATTTAAACCATCTTTGGGTGGCGGTTTTATTTCACAATCTAGACTTTATTCCTCTAATATGAAGGTTTTCGATTATTGTTATTTCAGATTTACGAAGATGTTTACGAAAAACTATTCAACTGATTTAAACCATCTTTGGGTGGCTGTTTTATTTCACAATCTAGACTTTATTCCTAGAATATGAAGGTTTTCGGTTATTGTTATTTCAGATTTACGAAGATGTTTACGCAAAAACTATTCAACTGATTTAAACCATCTTTGGGTGGCTGTTTTATTTCACAATCTAGACTTTATTCCTCTAATATGAAGGTTTTCGATTATTGTTATTTCAGATTTACGAAGATGTTTACGAAAAACTATTCAACTGATTTAAACCATCTTTGGGTGGCTGTTTTATTTCACAATCTAGACTTTATTCCTAGAATATGAAGGTTTTCGGTTATTGTTATTTCAGATTTACGAAGATGTTTACGAAAAACTATTCAACTGATTTAAACGATCTTTGGGTGGCTGTTTTATTTCACAATCTAGACTTTATTCCTCTAATATGAAGGTTTTCGATTATTGTTATTTCAGATTTACGAAGATGTTTACGAAAAACTATTCAACTGATTTAAACCATCTTTGGGTGGCTGTTTTATTTCACAATCTAGACTTTATTCCTAGAATATGAAGGTTTTCGACTATTGTTATTTCAGATTTACGAAGATGTTTACGCAAAAACTATTCAACTGATTTAAACCATCTTTGGGTGGCTGTTTTATTTCACAATCTAGACTTTACTCCTAGAATATGAAGGTTTTCGATTATTGTTATTTCAGATTTACGAAGATGTTTACGAAAAACTATTCAACTGATTTAAACCATCTTTGGGTGGCTGTTTTATTTCACAATCTAGACTTTATTCCTAGAATATGAAGGTTTTCGACTATTGTTATTTCAGATTTACGAAGATGTTTACGCAAAAACTATTCAACTGATTTAAACCATCTTTGGGTGGCTGTTTTATTTCACAATCTAGACTTTATTCCTAGAATATGAAGGTTTTCGGTTATTGTTATTTCAGATTTACGAAGATGTTTACGAAAAACTATTCAACTGATTTAAACCATCTTTGGGTGGCTGTTTTATTTCACAATCTAGACTTTACTCCTAGAATATGAAGGTTTTCGATTATTGTTATTTCAGATTTACGAAGATGTTTACGAAAAACTATTCAACTGATTTAAACCATCTTTGGGTGGCGGTTTTATTTCACAATCTAGACTTTATTCCTAGAATATGAAGGTTTTCGATTATTGTTATTTCAGATTTACGAAGATGTTTACGAAAAACTATTCAACTGATTCAAACCATCTTTGGGTGGCTGTTTTATTTCACAATCTAGACTTTATTCCTCTAATATGAAGGTTTTCGATTATTGTTATTTCAGATTTACGAAGATGTTTACGAAAAACTATTCAACTGATTTAAACCATCTTTGGGTGGCTGTTTTATTTCACAATCTTGACTTTATTCCTAGAATATGAAGGTTTTCGACTATTGTTATTTCAGATTTACGAAGATGTTTACGCAAAAACTATTCAACTGATTTAAACCATCTTTGGGTGGCTGTTTTATTTCACAATCTAGACTTTACTCCTAGAATATGAAGGTTTTCGATTATTGTTATTTCAGATTTACGAAGATGTTTACGAAAAACTATTCAACTGATTTAAACCATCTTTGGGTGGCGGTTTTATTTCACAATCTAGACTTTATTCCTAGAATATGAAGGTTTTCGATTATTGTTATTTCAGATTTACGAAGATGTTTACGAAAAACTATTCAACTGATTTAAACCATCTTTGGGTGGCGGTTTTATTTCACAATCTAGACTTTATTCCTAGAATATGAAGGTTTTCGGTTATTGTTATTTCAGATTTACGAAGATGTTTACGCAAAAACTATTCAACTGATTTAAACCATCTTTGGGTGGCTGTTTTATTTCACAATCTAGACTTTATTCCTAGAATATGAAGGTTTTCGGTTATTGTTATTTCAGATTTACGAAGATGTTTACGCAAAAACTATTCAACTGATTTAAACCATCTTTGGGTGGCGGTTTTATTTCACAATCTAGACTTTATTCCTAGAATATGAAGGTTTTCGGTTATTGTTATTTCAGATTTACGAAGATGTTTACGCAAAAACTATTCAACTGATTTAAACCATCATTGGGTGGCGGTTTTATTTCACAATCTACACTTTATTCCTAGAATATGAAGGTTTTCGGTTATTGTTATTTCAGATTTACGAAGATGTTTACGCAAAAATTAGCCTGCCTCCTTTCAACAGATACGCCCTGGACTATATAGCCTTAAAATAATCCAACTTATGGTTGGGAAAAGGGATTATTTGATATTTTTTTAGTTGATTAATAGTAGCCCTAAGGATCGGCATTGCTTAAAGTAAAAAAATAAAATGAATTCTGGTTATGCGCAACCAAAAAAATTATAGGGAATCATTGAGCAAGTTAGTTTTCGAAATTACAAAATTATTTATTTTGTGTCGCGCTTCATTGTCGGTAAAACACATCCGAACATCGATTGGGAAACCAGGTTGCTTAATGGTATATGTGTTATGATAATGGGTTAAGGACGTAAATGAAAATTTCACCTAATATCTGTGCTGGTGTCAATGACCACAGCAGTCGATGCGCCCAAAAATAAAAATAAAAAATATCAGTGCATAACGTCATCAAATAAGTTTGTGCAATCTTGAGCTAGGTCAGGGTAGTGTTTATACGCTGGCTGTCATTCCCTTAGTGGTCCTGCATATCATACGGCAGATTAATACTGTTTATTTCCATGCCAATCAGTAAATGGTTGACTGTAAGTTACATATCGTCCCTATCATGTCAAACTATCGAATATGAAAATCGGTACTTTTCAAGAGAGCAAGATAAAGCTTTAATAGTGATTCCAAAATCAGCGCCTTTACAAAAGGCACAGCCTACGGCTCACCCGCCTTCAATCCTCCCTGCTAGTTGTGGGGTGTGGTTGGATGGCGTAAGGTTAACTCCAGGTCATCCTAGAATCCTTCCTAACAAGGAAGGTATTCGGCTGACGACTGGGGAAACCTGAGGCGTGATCAAGTAACCTGTATCAAATTACATGATGCAATTGAATTGTAGATTGTGATATTTCTTTAAAAAAAAAAAAAAAAAAAAGAGGACAATTTGACATATTTTTTCAATGTGTATTGTTAATCATCTTAAACGTTTGATGATTGGGAGCAAACTAGCGAACGAACACCAAAAAGAAATTGTTTTTTCTGAACTGAGTGATCTTATTTTTAAGGTTTTTACGACACATTTTTACTGATTTCAGGGGGGGGGGGGGCTGCAGCCCTCTCAGCTCCCCCCTTATATACGCTCATGATTTGCCACAAGCTGTGTCGTCCGTAATGCATGAGTAAAATATAAAATCTGAAAACGTGATTTTTCATATTCGATAGTATGACATGGTAGGGACGATATAGTCCAAGAGCTCTGGCAACCGCACGTTTCATAAAGTGTGTTATGCACCTTGAATTTTTTCTGTAATGTACCTTTTGGGTAGATAAGAAGGTGTATATGTGTTGGCTAGATTTACCGTGAAACACCAGGTATTGCGCATAAGGGAAAGGTGCAAAACATATTGCCCAAAAATAGGTTTTCAGAACTTTTGAATATTGTGTTCAAACCTTCATCGATCTTCTATCATGCACATATTTTAATATACTTATTATTGAATATTATATTTTAATATTACATTTGATATTTGGCATTCCGTTTTCCTTGTAGTTAGGACCCCTTGTGTAATTGGATAGGTAGAATTCTCTGGTCCACGATGGATGATTCGGAAGGGTGACAAGTTGTAGATAGCCAGATGCTAATAGCCAAGAAGTCGATGAACCGTTCGGTTAACTTGCCTTATTTATTATAATTTTTTTCTTAAGGCGGAAAAAAATAATTTCTTTATTTCATTTTATTTTTAGGCAGTCAATCACAAAATATGCAGTCAGCACTATCAAAACATTGTTAGAATGATCTGTAGAGGGAAAACAATTGGACGAATTCCGTTGGGTTGACAATGCATTAGTTACAGCAAATTGCCAGCATATGCGGGCAAAGTAATTCAGGCAGGATATTTCTTCTTTAACCCTGTTTACACATAAATGTGTCGCATAACTATGCATTCAGGACGTATACGATACTCTTTAAGCGTTGTAAACATAAATTACAACTCTATTAAACCAACATCATTACTGCTATTTCTTAAAACTCCCAACTACTTGTTATTTATTAGTTCCTAGTTGGGCTGTTGTTCACGATGGCAACATTCATTGTTTGCGCACGATTCCAAAATTTGTTGCGTTATTGCATGGGACGCCAATTCTTGTGCTCAACTCAGTCCACCAAATCACTAGATATTGTGAAAATATTCTTGTAGTGAGTGTGTTAATACCTGTTTACGAGAAGAAGTATTTTCGGCTCCCAAACATTGGGAAAGAAAATACCTGAAAGTGAAAGGCATAGCTGTAGATATGAATCGACCTCTGGGTCGGTCCTAATTTTGTCCCAGTGATGAATATGGAAGCTCGAAACGTTAGTAGAATTTATCTATGAACCAGTAAACATTCTTCAATCCGTTGTTTAGGGATTTGTGGTTGTCTGTAATGTGTTAATAACGTTTGTTTAACTATGTTTATCCAACTCCTAAGTGTTGCACAATATTTACCGAAATATATTTTTTTTAGCGCGGTTCCTCCTTCCCTCCGTAGGGAGAAACCCGCTTATAAGATTGTGCTTATGACACAATCCGCTAATGCGTACGTTCACGTTTCAGTACCCAACATTTCGGCTCAATGGGTTATGTTGGTGGGACCCAATATAATCATTAGTCAGGTTCAATCTTATCGCCTTGGCATTCGGTCACAATCCGTAGTATTGGTAGTACTTCAAATGCATTTTTCAATGGCCGGATTTTAAAAGGCTATTCATGCACGCCGTCACGCCTCCTTTCCGGCAGTTCTTTCCAATATCAGTCAACAAAAATATGTTTTCATGACTGTTCGGTGACTGGCGGTCTAGTCACACACTTAACGGTTCAGTGACTGAACTGCCACCGGCCAGTCATCTTCAAAAGATGATGTATTCTCAAAGATATTTTATTTGTTTTGATCATCGATTTTGCCTGTGATTATTCGGAATCGGAGCGGTGATGTGAACTGTGATGTGCGTGAATAGTTCTTAAAAGCGCTATCAAATATTCTGACTATATCCTCTGCAGGCTGTAACTATCTTAGACTTTCAAATACTTTGCTACCAGTGATTGTCTCTAAATGCCATTGACTCACTCTCTAATAGTCTTATTGAAGAACCGTTGCACCGCCGCAGCTGAGAGAGTGTTCTGCTCCCCTCATTAGCATACAATGGCTAAGCTTATGAGAGCGATCCTGCCACAGATTTCCCGGAAGGCATTTTACACTCGGAGAGGATGCGAGAGAAGATTTGTAAAAATTCATAATTACCTCGCCTCCTGTTTATAGTCCTCTGAGTTTAGAGTCATTGAGTTGCACCATTCGAGTGATTAGTTTTAATGGGTCATGGTCGGCAAGGTGTAATCAATGCTAATGGTCGGAGCATAATTCCAGTCTTTTAGAACGCGCTTCGGAAAGTCTTTATTTCGATCGTAAATCTATTTTCAAGTTTTCTTGTTGTGATCCTGTCTATATGATTATTTCTTGAGTATTCTCTTTATGATTTAATGTTTTAATTATTTGTTTATTACCTACTAGCTGTTACCCGGCGTGCTACGCTACACCTCCTTTCTGCATCTATAAAAGCAAAAATAAATTAAAAACCAAATAATTAATGTTAAAATCTGTAACAATTTGAGTTCATTGTTTTGAACTCGTGATCTCCGAACTGTGAGTCATAGACGATTTTAACCTAGCCTATGACTCTACCCGTGTCAAGACCTACCTGTGTGCCACGCTTGGTCAAACGGTGTGGATTTGCATAAGGAACAAACATACAGACAGATAGCTCGTAGAAATTTTTGACTTAGCCTAAGGAACTTCCTGTATCAAGACCTACCATTATTCGAAGTTTGGTCAAAATCGGTCAAACAGCGTGGATTTGCATAAGGAACAAACATACTGACAGACAGCTGGTAGACGTTTTTGGCCTAGCCTATGACACTCCCCGTATCACGACCTACCTGTGTGCCAAGTTTGGTCAAAATCGGAAGAAGGGTGTGGATTTGTATAAGGATCAAACATACAGGCAGACAGCTCGTAGAAATTTTTGACTTAGCCTACGAGACTTCCTGTATCAAGACCTACCATTATTCCAAGTTTGGTCAAAATCGGCCAAACGGTTTGGATTTGTATAAGTAACAAACATACAGACAGACAGCTCGTAGAAATTTTTGACTTAGCCTAAGGAACTTCCTGTATCAAGACCTACCATTATTCCAAGTTTGGTCAAAATCGGTCAAACAGCGTGGATTTGCATAAGGGACAAACATACAGACAGACAGCTGGTAGACGTTTTTGACTTACCTACGACACTCCCCAGATTAAGATCTACATGTGTACCGAGTTTAGTCAAAATCGGACGAACGGTGTGGATTTGTATAAGGCACAAACATATAGACAGACAGCTGGTAGATTTTTTTGACCTAGCCTATGAGATTTCCCGTATCAAGACCTACCTGTGTGCCAAGTTTCGTCAAAATCGGTCAAACGGTGTGGATTTGTATAAGGAACAAACAAACAGACAGAAAAACAGACAAACATACAGACATGTGATTTTTATATATACAGATTACGGAGTTAGATAAAATACTTTATTCCAATAATTACACATCTACACATACATACACACAAAATTCAGATCCATAGAGCAGAACATGTTTACTATATGTTTTTGGGGTCGCTGAATCCGGGTCAGAAACACCCCAGCACTATTTAAGCAAGGGTTATTCTAACCTCGGATTCGGATTGAACGACCCCAAAAACATATAGTAAACATGGTCAGCTTTCTGGGTCCGAACATTTTTTTTGTTTGTATTTGTGTGTGTGGCTATGTTAATGGAATAAATTATTTTTCTAGTCGGCACTGGTCGACAACAATGAGCTTTTTTTCTTTCCAAAGAACTAAAATAACGTTTTCTAGAAGTATTTTTCGTGCTGAATTCAAATATAATTAGTTTTCCCCCATCGGGCTAGAAGTAGTAGATAGTGATTTTTGAGCATCTTTTGCATCTGGAACGTTTCTCTTCTTGGTCCAACAGTAGTCAGCCAGCATATTGGAACTCCACTTGCCTTACGTAGTACATCGTTTGACGAGATGTCGTTTTTATGAACCTTGTTAAATACTCCTTTTGACTTTTAGTTGCCACTTTGGCTCAATTAGAAATGGCGTATTCTGCTGGTTAAGGAACTTAACCTTTTAAATTAGAAAAAGGTAATCATTATCAAAAGTTTGGCATTATGTACCAAACAATGCGGATACGAAATGCGAACTCAACATCCGGTCAAATTTTGTGTTCCCCCTCATCCGAATCTAGACGCTTCAGAGAATCTACAGGTATATGATTCATGTTGAGGTCGCCTTTCTTTCCCTCTCCAAATACACAGAGAATGAAAACAGGCTGGCTGGATACTGCCATAGGAAGGCGGATACGAAAGGCAAACACAAAACTCCATTACCGGTCCGCTGGATGATGATATAAATAAAATGCTCTTTCCGTTGAAAGTGAATTCCACTCTAATTCCTGGTCAATTATTATATAATTTTTTTATGGATGTAAGTTAATGAACATACAATTAAACATCCAACAACGAAAAAATGTTTCGAATATATTCTAGTGGTGTTCGCCCTTATGGAAAAAATATTCAAACGCATTTTCCTGATAACTACCTTTTTTGAGTTCGCTCTTCGTATCCGAATGCCTCACGTATAATAAATACGTATATATCAAATTTGAACCACGGTTGTTTTTGTGATCTGTAGGTTTTGAAACGTGAAAATTCTAGTCGGCACTTCCGGATATCGTCATGACGTCAACCTCTTGATCGGATTTCCTCCCTAGTGAGGGAGGAACCGCGCTAAAAGTGACTCTTCGCACCAACCATTGCCTGACCCATAGCCGCTTTTCTTTCACCCATTCTTCTTTGAGTTGTTCTATAATCATGGATGAAACAACATTTGAGTAATGTTTAAAAACCTATCTCAACACAGTACGGCGACGATACTCCATTTGTAAACGGGCTTCCTATCCATGAGTTTACTTACACGCCAACTTGTGTAGTGTGCACATACTGCTGTCGTCTGCTGATGTCGTTGGATCGTTGCATACATGTTTAATAATTAGGTTTGTCTTGCAGACTGAACATTTGTGTCTATCCTGTCTTGTCATTAAATGGCTGTGTATGTCGTTAACGAGTGCCAAACGTGTAGTCTAGTAATTAAGAACTCTCGCCTGCTGGCTCCTGGATGGACACTCAGAATTCTTATTGTAACGTGCGTAATTATACGTTCTTAATTTAACGCTACTCCGACCGTAATCCCCAGGCATGCATACGTCCAATTTTGGATAACCCAGTTGAGATTGTTTAACAAAACTCGCATTTCTTATTTCCCTTTCCCCCGGTCTTCAATAACTTCGTGTAAAAAGAGGAGACGTAGGTCCGTTTGAATTATAAACCGGTCCGAAATAAAATTAAGACTGTTTCTGTTCGAAATGATAACTTATTCCTTTCTTCATCTAAATATATAATACAAATGTAACGGATCGCTGTCGGAACATGGAAGATATATGAGAAAAAATATTATTGGGGTCCTTAATCAAAGCAATAGCACCCAATACGATAATTGTTAGAAGTTTTGTTTGTGCGTTTTTTGCATGCAAATCTCAGAAACAGCTTATCTGATTTAGATGCGGATTCCACTAATATATTTCGGTAAGCTTCACTAAACATTTAGTGTTTGTTTCGTGTCAATTAGGTCATAAATTAAAACGTTATGCCAATGAAAAGAATCACGTTTAACAGTTGTTAATCTATCTATATCTATATATTCTTTCTTCTATATCTTCTTTTCGTCTATATTAAAATAACTGTTCATCATATTTTATATCAACAATAGGGCTATTAACCCCTGGATCTAAACATTAGCTGTTTTTCGCCCGGTCAGCTTTATGTGGCTCTGTCACGTGTTAGCAATCCTAGCAGCCTGTATGCTTTGATCCCCGATTGCTATACGCCTAATATCTTGTATATAGAAGCATTACTGTAAAGTATTTATATTTTTTTTAATTACCCAAATGACAGTGTTTATAATCCAAAATAAACCAAAAGATATATCCAAAAAATGCTGCCCAAGGTCATTATTCCACGCGGACGAAGTCGCGGGCACAGCTAGATATATTTGTCACTGACTCACTGACCTGTCATCGCCCAGCCCTAAACACTTGACAGAAAAATTTGAAATGTTGCATGAACACTCCCTTTAGGATGTAAACACTCGCTAAGAAAGATTTTCTTGATATTCGAAATTTTAAATATTTTTAGGTGGGTTCGAATTTGTAGTTGGTTTTAAAGAGAGCAGGCTCTACTGGCGTTAATGACTCCAACGGTTGACACGCCTTAAATTCAACCAAAAAAAAAAAAAAAGAGAGAGAGCAGGCATGCCTAGGCAGCATGTGTTGCTAGGACAATAACAGGTCAGCTGTTACCGTACTGTATCTATTTCATAATATTATTTTTATTTGCGTTTCATTTCAACTATCATGGCAGACCTTGAATTACTAGAAATCAACTGTGAATTTGTCCCTTATAAAGTTTACGCTATACCTGGTGATGGTCTACTCCAGGTAATAATATCCCCAACCCTTGCACAGCCTCCTTACCCATCAGTATCCCCAGTCAGAACACTTATTGGTAATGCACGCGTACATAATGGGTACTTCCAAATGACATCTTGGAAACATCAATTTCTAAATTTTTACGTCCATTTATTATTGACAACGAATTTCAACCTGTACCGGTTAAACTCCTGCTACTGGTAACCTATAGATGACTAGTTTCCTCTAGGTTATCTGTTTCTGGAACTAGTTCGGAGTGTCCCAGTTTCGAGAAACATTATACTTTGATTACTTATCAATTGATGTATAACCTATAGTTTGACGGAAACCATGCGATAATAAACTGCACAAAATTATATAGTAGCGTTAATTTTGATGATACATTATTTAACGCAATAAAGTAACTACTTATCAGCCATGACAAAACACGGGTATTCGGCTAGTCTATCATAAATGTGAGACAAGTTCATTCTTTCAAGCTAGTTGAATCATCGGGATCATCGCCACAAATGATGCACTCTTGAGCTGCATTTGAGGAGCTTAGTATCAAAGTTGGACAACTCCACTTTTGCTTTTTTTGCAGGAGAGGCAAAAAACCATATCTACCAAATAGATGTCAGTATCATGGTGATTTGTTTATATGTTATTCTTATAGGCCTCAGAAACATTATTTCAAAGGCACTACAAAATTATATCAGTATTAAGGCCGTAATTACACTTTAAATAGTGGAGTTGTCCATGTTTGAAACCAAGTCATGGAGTTGTCTGTTTTTGAAACCAAAGGGAGCCGTTTGAAAATTGAACCTATCCTCTTTTGAAACCAAACAAATATGAATTTGGTATGCTCGAGGGTGTTTTAATATAATGTAATTATGTCTAATGTATTAAATCAAAATTATATAGTTAAAAATTAAATCAAAAATGTTATTTAAATACAGTTTGACAAAACTGAAATGAAACTAAATTATCCTTATTTTATTAAGTTTAGAAAAAAAGTGGTACTTAGCTATCCTCTTCGCACAGTTTTACCTATAACTACATGTATTGAAGTGGCTGTGCTATAATTTTCATCGCCTTACTCAGCCATACCTGTGCACAGCTAATAAAATAAAGTTATCAATTAGCGATGCGATTATTTTATGAAAAACGTGTTAACCATTATTATTTTCTGCAGAGAGTCGTTGAAAAGTTTTTAATAGCAAATAACTGAACATTAACTATGAGATCTATTTAATATCTAGTGTGAAACTGTCAATATTTATTTGTTATACGCGAAAATTTAATTAAAGAGGAATATGTCGAGAACAGTTACCAGTACCACATTAGCTGTTTATTTATTCACCTGAGGTCTTGAAAATATATTTGGAAGGGTACATAGCTCTACCACTTGAGTAAAGTATGAATATTTAAAATTAAATACCGGCTGTTTTTCACGGTTGAAATATAAAGCCCGTTTAATAATAAAATAATTATTCTATAGAATTGGTAGTGGTCTCATTCGACTCGGCACAAAAGAAATTCTTCAAAAATCATACCTAAATCAGAAAGATTCAAGTACCTAGAGGTTTCGTCCCAAAATCCGGCATTCGGAACCACAGTGTGCCGGCTAACAGCTAGTTATTAATAAGAATTATCGCCAAATGTACTTATTACAAGTAACTATAAACATTCAGCCATGATGGATTTGCAGTGCATGTTGGGAGCAGATTACATGAATGCAAGCTTCTCATTGGCTACTGATGGAGTTGTCATTTTTTGAAACCAAACTATGTTGGAATTGTCCATATTTTGATTCTGAACGGTTGAAATAAACGCTATTTTACCTATTGTCTGTCCGTTTTTAATGAAAAACAGTTGTAAAATCGAATGCAGCATAAAAATCCACTTAAGAATCGACAAAAATCTCAAAACTGAAAACAATGGAGTTGTCCAACTTTGATACTAAGCTCCTCATTTGTACTCGTAAGAGGTTTATTATATACTCATGTTATACTCATTAGATTTTATCTGTAGAGATGTTAGATTCTTACATTTTTTTGAGAGAGAGGAAACGCTAGAATGATGGCCACCCTTGGGAATGGAAGGCGTGGAGAGAGACCTGGAAGATGAAAGTGGCTTGGCCTCTTGAAAGTACAAGATTAATGGTCACTCCTAGCCGAGGCTGTCGTAATACAACCTCAGAAGAAATAGGACCTACTAGGTCCAGCTATGAAGCCGACGCAGCTAGTAATCTACTGTCATTTCAATGGTTGTGTAATCCATAAGAAGTTAGTCGGTATGCTCTACACCATTTATGGCGTAGCTTAGGGTACTTACAGAGCGCAGAGAAAGAGCAAAGATCATAGAGAAAATCGTTCAATGTTTAAATCATTGCTATCCTCTCTGGCAGAGTTGGGCAAACGTTAGCGCGCGCTAAAAGCTGATACCTCTCCGCTAATTTAGCGAAACTGTAGAAAGCCAGCGCTAATAATTAGCGGTTAGCGCACTGCCGCCGCTAACCGCTAATTATTAGCGCTGGCTTTCTACAGTTTCGCTAAATTAGCGGAGAGGTATCAGCTTTTAGCGCGCGCTAACGTTTGCCCAACTCTGCTCTCTGGTTTGTCATCTGGTCCACTTTGTATACTTCCCTATGATGTCTTTGCTCTCTACGCTCAACTCAGAAGGGAACATCCCCAAGTGTCCGGAGCCGATTTTTATGAAACTTTGTATATTTTTTAAACACGTGAAAATCATCTATATGTATTTTTTTCGCACGTTTATGGAGTAAAATCACCCATCCAAACTACAACTTCAGTATTCTAACAAGGAGAGTATGCAGTGTTGGGGTCACCGATTTGGTCAATTTTTTTTCTGGTGATTCTGCATCGAAAAATAACGGACATGTGTCCGAGCGTTCCAATGCGCCTTAGGAGCTGAGAAATAAAATAACATATGTTGAAAATGCTTTATTTTATATATCGAGTTTAGAAAATGATATCGACATGATTCTTTCACAAATTAATTTTTTTAGAGAGTGGATTAAAAAACAAATACTATCGTAAAACAATAATTTATATTTCGTCAAATAAATTCAAATTTATGCTTACGTTTGAAATAAACTAGGATTATACATTTTTCACACCAAAAATAATAGTAGATTTAACATCAGCACCCTAAGAAACTCTAATGAGGTAAATATCATCGAAAACAAGAAATAATAATTTTTTCCTCTAATACTACTTGTCTTTTCCGGATAGTTATTACTGAGTCTAGTTTGTGGACGTAAAATATATATTATTCAGAGAAACCTTTGTTTAATCCCACCCAATATGCTAACGTAACACGAACTACTTGCTCCACTCTACGATGAGAACCTTTATTTTTTATTTATGTATTTATGAACATCCGCAACTTTTGTGATTCATCAATACAATGATTCAATTTTCATCGAATTATATGATTGAATTTATGTATACATATCCGTTTATAAAATTAATTATACATTCACTTATGCAATAATACATCCGAAAATACAGTTAATCAAATTTGCAAAAAGAACAGCTTAAAAACTTAAACACAAATAGGATCCTAAAGAAAAAAAAGTCTAAGTTTGCTCCACATGTCGGGCGAAAATTGTTTTAAACGAAAGGTTGATGGTTTTGCTGTACAAGCGATGCTGATTCACAATGTTACGCTTGATTTAGAAATTATGCAAACTGTTGTGAGCAAAATACCAGGTCATTCAAAAAGTCCTGTCGTTTTTTTGGGGGAAATTATAAATAAATAAATATTTTCAAATAATCACCTTTATTCAACAAAATATCCACCGTTACAGTCGGTAACCTTCTCCCAACGAGATGGTAAAGCCCAAATTCCTTCCATAAAAAACTGTTGATTTTTACTGCAAAAATAAGTGGTCAGTTCGTGAATTAGGTTGTCACGGTCTTGAAAACATTTCTGTCTCAGATTGTTGTCGAGATCTCTGAATAGGTGATAATCAGTGGGTGACAGGTCAGGGGAATATGGTGGGTGAGGCAAAACTTCCCAGCCTATTTCTGTCAATTTTTGACAGAAATTTGAAAAATTGACAGAAATTTGAAAAATTGACAGAAATAGGCTGGGAAGTTTTGCCTCACCCACCATATTCCCCTGACCTGTCACCCACTGATTATCACCATTCAGAGATCTCGACAACAATCTGAGACAGAAATGTTTTCAAGACCGTGACAACCTAGTTCACGAACTGACCACTTATTTTTGCAGTAAAAATCAACAGTTTTTTAAGGAAGGAATTTGGGCTTTACCATCTCGTTGGGAGAAGGTTACCGACTGTAACGGTGGATATTTTGATGAATAAAGGTGATTATTTGAAAATATTTATTTATTTATAATTTCCCCCCAAAAAACGACAGGACTTTTTGAATGACCTGGTATATCTCTTTGACCTTGAGAAGTGCTTAAAACTTCAAACGCGTTTGTTTTATTCTTTTGACGTTTTTTTTTTTTTTTTTTTTTTTTTTTTTTTTTACGGCGCATCTACATCTAGGTCATTAGCGCCGACATCCAGGGTGCAGCGAGTAATTTTACCAGCGAGCCGTGAGATGATAAAATTCCTGCCGGAGGTTGGGAATCGAACCCACCATCTCCCGCTTATAAATCCAAGGCGCTAGCCATTAGACCACGGGAGACCCCCTTTGTCGTTGTTTAATTCACTTTTTAATTGGTTGTTGTTTTGTTTTAAATGCATTTATCTGTAAAATTAGTATTAAAGTTAATGAAGACAAGAAAATGAGAAACAGTTCAACTCTGGTCTCATACACGGTGAGGAATATCACGCACTCCAAATCTTGAGATATTCCTCGCCGAGTAAGGGCACCTTAATAGGTAACGCATCCGAGCGTAAAAAGGGGGGAATTTTGGTTTAAATTACAGTTTTGGTGACTTAATGTTTCCAAAGATTAAATATTTAGAAATTAACACATTTGCGTTGAAGTAATATGTAAGTTAATTAAACAAAAAAAAAGAAAAAAATACAAATCACATTATTTTTTAATCACAGACTATCAGCACCAGGGTGTTAACGGGCCGCCACCTTCATGGAATGCCAACAACACATCCTATGGAAGGTCTAAACACGCGAGACGTTGCTTAACTTCGGTAATCCTACGGGTACCGGTTCTATGGCCATTGCTTGTATATGTTCCATTTGAATGATTTATTGTTACGCTTTTCTGTATATTTTTTCGTCATAATTATTTATTTTTGTTACTAAATATGTTGGTTCATGGAGATTGTACTTGTACAATGGTATGCATTAATTAGGCCGTGTAGCTGAATAAGTTATACGCTCATGGGCACGAGAATTCATGTGGACTCTTATGTAAACAGTCCCATTGTTGTTAGTATTGGTCAACAGATATTTTATTGTAATAATAACATTATTAAAATTTGTATTGTTTGAATAACGTAAAACTATAAAAAAAACCTCATTAATCGAATAACCCATAAAGAAGTAATAGATAAAAATAATAATTGCTGAGGATTGTTCTTGAAATGACCGATTTCAACCCAATAAATACGTACAAAACGTTTACCTTTTACATTTTTTAAATTATCCGCTGAAAAAATAATCTAAAAAAAAAGTTTTATGTTAAATAATTATTATTTTTTAATGCTATAAACTAGTGTATATTAACATTTTAGCTTAGGGTATTCAGATAAATTTCAAGGTTGCACTAAAGTGAAAAAAAAAATTAAAAGACATTTTCCAAATCTGCATCGTTCATACATACTTGAAAGTCTGAACCGCGTCATCTTAGTGCGCTCCTGTAACATCATTATCCTTGGTATCATATCGAAAGCTTGGAATATATATAGTTAATTTTATGGAGAAAATGAAAAATGAGACGCCACTAATTTACAGTATCTAAAATTTCTTCCTCGGCCTCTTCGACTTCCGCTAAGAAAGATCTTTAGTATTCCGGTAAGCGGATTCTGCTGGTGATCTTTTAAATTAGACAACGAATTTTTGCACAAGATTTCATCAAAATCGGACCATTTTTGAGTAAGAAAACATATATATATATATATAAATATATATATATATATATATATATATATTCACACTAGCTGTTCCCCGGAGTGCCATGCTACACCTACTTTCTGCCTATGACACTCCCCGTATCAAGATCTAGCTGTGTACCAAGTTATGTAATTATTGGTCAAACGGTGTGAATTTGAAGTAATTCGTGAAGCAGCCGACAGATGCCAGCACCACTACCTGCGAGTAGATAGCTCTTATCAAAGAAAGCAGCACTCCTTAGTTATACAGTAACTGTTGAATAAAATTAAAATAAACTGCATTACATGATTATATAATGATGTAAAGTCATCAATGAGTTTGAGTTATTCTACATATCAAAACATAAATTGTTAGACATTATTCAAGATGGCCGAAGTAATTCGTGAGGCAGCCAACAGAGGCCAGCACCACAGCTTGCGAGTAAGATGGCTCTTATCAAAGAAAGAAATCGTTTGACTAACTTTTGAAATTTGACTATTTTGACCTAGCGTAGGAGATAGTCACAGAAATCTGTGACCATATGGCACATGCCAAAATGAGATTGTTATTCTGACTTTATAAAAAACGTTTGGTCAATAGTATAGAATATGCGATGTAAATTGTCTGAATCGTCCATTCTGTCGTTTCTGAACTACAAAACGACGATTTGCATCTGCCCCAGTCCTGATTGCCGTAGTACGATTACTAGGTAGGGGTACGTGTACTCTCCATGCTACAAGTAAATAGACATTAAACGTGCGTTCTACGTTTTCTATAGATTAACAGTATTTTCCCCCCTTAAAAGGAAATTCGTAAGGTATCTATGGGCATGTAAGGAATCCTAAGTCTTGTCATAGTATTCATTCATTTGGAGAAATTGACTCCGTGTTTTTGGATTCTGCGGTTACCCATGTAGGGGTGAAATGCTTTGCTGTCTAGCCGGATCAAATCCAACCGGTGTAATTATCTCGTCATCGGAATCCTACTTGTACTCCATGCCTCCACGTACAGGAGGCAAACCTGACATACCTAAAGGTAATGCAAGAAGAAAGATGTTCGTGCGAGTATGTTTTCGTGGGAAGTAGTTTCCAAGATAGTTCTGTCTTCATTCTTTCACTATATTTGCCTCAAGTTCTTTGGAGAAGTATTTGACTTTCTCAGTGAAGTGGAATTGTTATTCGTAGAAGGATCATTATTGGTCGTGTTGGAAAGTGTCAAAAAGTCAGGAAATTAGAATTATCGATATTTTTCCGAGAGTATTCTTTTGGCCGTAATCTGTCTGGATTTTTACTTGAACAATTATTAGTTTTTTTTTTTTTTAATTATAGCCCACTTATATATGACAACGAATTTTGGGGCCGTTTTTCTATAGGTAACCACCCTTTTGTAGACAGGAAAGGATTCATGCCTTTCCTTTTTTTGGACGAAAAGCCATCATCTTTGGTGGTGTTCGAGCCCGACCTTAGGCATGGAGTTTTGTTTTACAGCGACTGGACGACGGACTTTCTTTTTATGGTGGTCTGCTTCTATAGTCGCCAGAAGGGTGTTATTTTTCAAAACGCTAATCATATAATGATTTATTAATTTAATTAGGTATTATAAATCCAAGCAGATATTTTTTCCCAACAAGTTTTAAGGCTAAGGGGTCTCCTCATCTGTGCTCTTGGTCCACCATGCCCAGCCGGAATACAGCCAGTACCCAAGCCTTTTAAGATTATCATCATTAGCTAGCCATTATCCGAGGCGTTACCGGGATATTAATGTGATCGTTTTCGGACCAGAACATTTGCAAAACAATAAGGTAGAGAGGTACTTAGAATGGCAGCAGTGAAGATGACGAGGAAAGGGTGGTTCGCAATCTCACATTGCTTTCATCGTCTTAAAGTGTGAATCTCACTATAATCATATTGCTTATTACTTTTCGAAAATAATACAATAGTCTGAACCTTGCTTTATTGATGATACTGAAGTTTAACAACTGGTTACGTCCTTTTTCCAGCCAGGATTGGGCTGGGTGGAAAAACCATCCAACGCCTGACTCATATCTGACACCTCGAACATTGGTTGTTGCAATATTTTAGCATGGAAAATGATTTAGCTGTGGCTCATCAGGCCGAAAACATCAATTGGGAGTAAACAAAAATACTACCCCAAAGTAGCGCGCTCGCTTACGTTTAGGCGTGTATTGTTCCAGTGATGGGTTGTGTTTTAGCTGATGGGATGTTTATCGGTCCTCGACATCTTCGGGTGAACTCCACTTCATTCTAATAACACAATTACGTCTATATGTAATAAATAAAAAACTCATCACGACATAATCCTAAAATTCCGACGATTAATAACGCTAAAAAATAGCGAGTCCAGGAGGGCAAAGCTCCTTGCGAGCCCTGAAGAGGCTGGGTTTTTAAGTGCCTCCCCCCCCCTATTGTTTTTGCAATGTACATAAGTGACTGATGTTTATTACGTAAAACTGAGATTCGGAATTCTTAATCTCAGCACATTCCCTACAATGAGAAGCATGAAATTATAGAGTTATTACGCGAAACTAATAATAATCTTCTCAACTTTTAATTATAATAATAATGGTAACAATTATTTTAGTAATAGAGCCGTTGTGAGTCCTAAGAATATGAGGCATAACGAATATTAGGTTCTTATTAAAGCCACCTGTGGTGCTGTCACGCCCCGAAGCCCGGAGGCCGGTGTGGAGCTCACGTTCTAGCGATCGGTGCTGCCTCTTATCTCATGTTTCAACATAGGGCACGTAAATATATATACTCCTTCATGGAGATGCTGTTTGAGGATAAAACCACTAATGTTGACTTATCAAGTCGAACAAGACCTTTTAAAGTCCTATCCACTACTTCATGATAGCCAAAAAACTTCAACCCACAGAAACTTCGTCACCTCAAAATAAATGTCCCACAAAATAGTTGCAGAAATAAATATTAATCGGATCATTTCAGTAAAAAACAAAACAAAATTTTGCTGAATTTCTAATGTTTTGGTTCACCATTTATGGAAACTTATGACTATTTAACTTGAAGCCGCGTAATCGAAAATATCATTGTTCTACAATTGTGAGGTCGTTAAGTATTGTATTCAGGGAGGCCCGGTGGCCGTGAGTGTTAAGGCGTGAGCCGTTAACACTCTGTGCCTAGGGTCATGGGTTCGATTCCCACTAGGAATGGTGGATTTTCAGCTAGTATTCAATAAATATGGCGAAATAAGGCCACCATTTTCAATTTTATTACTATTATGCAGTTTTTCGTTTGAATTTTATAGTTGTTCTTTTTTTTCGTTACATTTTAAAAAAATACATTTCGATGGCCTAGAATGAAAACCTCGTATCTAAAAAAAAACTTTAATAACTTCTACACCTTATTAGATGGATAAGATTCTATTTCACAATCCTTGAGTGTTGAAGAAACTCTGTCTTACTCATCCTAGATTATATCGACAAAGAAGCAAACTTTGCGGGCTTCTCAATAACCATAATATCCATCTAATTAGGTATAAAAGTTAATTAATTTTATTTTTGAGATACGAGGTTTTCATTCTAGGCCATCGATTTATTACTTATGTTAGCACACTTCGAATAAATGTAGGCTATTAA
Source organism: Gonocerus acuteangulatus (assembly GCA_946811695.1). Taxonomy (NCBI): domain Eukaryota; kingdom Metazoa; phylum Arthropoda; class Insecta; order Hemiptera; family Coreidae; genus Gonocerus; species Gonocerus acuteangulatus. The sequence continues at coordinate 59,276,590 of OX328129.1, read as the reverse complement.
GATCGCTCTCATGAAAGAATTTAAAAAAAAAAAATCTTCATCGACAACTACACGCCCAAAATGAACCCCGTTAAAATTTACATATCTTTTAGTTTTATTTATTGGCTATTTATAATTCCTCAGCAATTTGTTGTAAATCAACCTGGTGAGGAAATGTAATGCAGCTCCTTTGTGACGTAATGGTTTAGTTGCACATTTAAATATTGAATTCATAATTTTTGATATTTTTTTTTTTAAATATATATTTGTATTGAATTCTGAATGATCTTTTTTTTTTCGAGACCTACATGTAATGAAAGCCCGATTTTTTGAATTTCGTCATCGGATCCACGGATATGCAGAGTTTTCTCCTAATTAGGAGGAGGAAAACATGCTAAAAAGAGCGGAAATTCTTAATGGGCAGGAGACCCAAATACAATCGAGCAATGATCTGCAAAAAAACTTTCTACATTCTCGGGACCCGACAGACTTGAGAATGCTACGCTCCTGCATACTTCAGTTACTATATTCATGAAATTATTAATCATTAATAATACATTAATGTTTCGTGGGAATAAAAGGAAGTAATAACCTCTGTAACTTCCAATGAGCACGGGATTAATATATGAAAATACAACAAGTAGAAAGCGAAGAGTCCAACCCGCACCCTTGCGACCGACAAAGCTTCCTCAACTCTTGATATAATTATATAAGGAGCAACATATTGGTAAATTTATTTTTAAATTTAAAATTTTCGAACTTTCTGAAGAACGTTAGCAGTGTGTGTGTTAGCAGGGTAGCGTTAATTTGTGTATATTTGCCACAAAACGTGTTATATGGCATCCCCATACCAAACAACAGGACATAAAAGATGGGTTCTCTCTGGGGACACGAATTACCATTATGCCCTATCGAAATTTTTGTTATATTCTAACAATACTAAGCATACATCTTGCTCAGCTAACGAGAAAGATGCTCTGCAAAAAAAAAAAAAAAAGAAAAAAAAAGAAGAAAAATCGGTCAATTAGAAATTCCCTAGTACAAGAACCTTTTTAGCACGCCCCCCCCCCTCCCATGGGGAGAAACCACGTTCCTGACACAATCCAGAAGTGCCGACTAGAACATTTTTCGTTTCAGAACCCCTAGAGAACGAATATATATATTAAACCCTCCGTCGACCACGTAGGAGAGAGTTACACCGTCCCCCTCGGTTACAGGACCCCACTTACATTTATGGTGGTAAAGAGCTAATACTTCATAAGTCGACCTGCAAAAAATATTCAATCAATTTGTAGGTGTCTGTGAAGATACCGTCCAAATATGGAGTCTCAGGATCCAAAATTGTGGTTGTAGGATTTGAAATTGCATTACAGAAAGACAATAACACAGGAAAATGGAATTCTTTCGTCAGATTGCAAAATTCGACGAATTCAGGTTTATCTGGATACCAGATACTACCATGATGCAAACTAATTAAATTGGGAAAATAAAATACATATAAATATCCCAAAAAAAACTTATCACGGAAGCCCACGTGGGGTCCGATCTTCGGAGCACTACTGATTAGGAAGCTACTCAAAGAGCAGGAAGATAGGATACGGTGCCTATAAGAGAGGGGGGAAGTAGTGTGCGTGGGGTCCGCCTAGACCCCACTTGGTCGACGGAGGGATATATACCTATGTCTGTTTCCTCTCTAGGTCAGCGAATAATGGTCCGATTTTGGTGAAATTCGGTAAAAAAATCTTGCATCTAATTTGAAAGGTCAAGTTCGTTAACCAGCATAATCCGTCCACCGAAACACGGCATTCGGTGCGAAATTTGCGCGAAAAAAATCGTTACGCTGACTTCATATGCTTACAAGCATTCGTTGTATAGGTTTCTTGGCGTAGAAAAACGATTGAAACCATTTTTAAACGCAATAGATTTAACCGTTTTCGAGAAAAGTGGAAAAACAGTTGTCGAATAAAGTTTTTGGTTAGCGTACTTAGAATCATGGGATTAAGTTAAAATATTTTCTGCTTGTTTGCAATTCATATATAAACAAAGCTGATAAAATTTTGGTTACGTTTGGAGTTAAGGAAGGATTCGAATATAATATATATATATATATATATATATATATATATATATATTTATTTATTTTTATTTTAATATTTTAAACCAATGTACAATATTCAGGACGGTATTCGCTTCCAGTGACCTAATTTTCAAGCCATGGTGGTTCAAGTTTGTTTTCTTTTAAAGGGGCAAATACCTTATTAAAATATGCAATTTATTGGGTCCTATTAATTTCCTCTTGTTGCTGCAAGACACGATAACCGCATCTCCAGATCGTATCAGCGTGTGGAGGGGTTTTCCATGAGACCGAGCATGCAGAAAAGTGCATAATGAGAAAATAAGTCGTATTATTTAATTATCAGTGGCTACCCACGGTTTCACAAGCGCATAACTCACTTTTTATATCAGCTGCATTTTAATTTTCATTACGGAAGTTGAAATTAGCAAGCTTATTAGATATATTACATCAGAAGCAATATATGGACAACAGCACCAAAGAGATTTGTCGAAATTAAATAGACTTTTATGGTGGTCTGTTTGACATACTAATTAATTTAGCTGTCGAGCTTGGGTTTCTTCAAAGCTACAAGCCCATTTATTAAAATAACAATAATTTAATAAGAAGTAAAGGGGGGGGGCAATATAAACACATAAATAATTTATGCTTTAGTTTTCTATTTGTCGCGATAAATGACGACAAAAAACATATTATGGCCAATTTTTAGATGGCTTAACTTCTCAGAGGCCATGTTTCAATAACTTCATACATACACCGTTTCAACAATAACCAACAAATTCTTGTCCCAGAGATTTTCTTATTTTATTTATCTTTTTCTTGTAATCTCACCAACATATACAATATGACTGCCGACTACTGAGGGTGGTACATACAAACTAAAAACATTTGCAAAAGAAGAATAATTTTGCCATCAACACAACAGCTGTTGTTTATGTCCCATAATGCGACACTAAGTGAATCTGAAGATGAAACTTATATTGCAATAGGTATTCAATCTTATAACATTAAAATAAATGCTATGTATTCATATGATATAGTTTAAAATTTTAATATTATTTTTTGGTATATTTTCTTACATTTGTTTATGGTTTTGTTGTATACAGTGTTCTTTTCCTATTTTTGTGGCTAACGCCTTGTATTCTCTTGCCGGGAGATACGGGTTCGAGTCTCACCTGCAGCTGGTTGAGTTCTTTCATCTATTGGCTCGCTGGAAGAATTCCCTGCTATATCTTAGATGTTTGGGAGTGCCTGCAACCATAACATTCGGTGTTGGGTGGCAAGTTTAATCACAATGTGTTATGTCGCAAAAATGGTCAAAACCTTGCGGTATCCAGGGGAGAAATGACAGCAATGGAGGCAACTTGACCATTTTTTCTTCCTAAGTTACTAACAATTATCACTATTAAAAGCGAATAAAAATTATAATGATTAAAAGTAAATTATTTTTTCAGGATGGCAGGAGGAATTCGAGAACTCCTGGACGGTGCAGATGTCCTGGTTACCGGTGGTACTGGGTTTATGGGCAAAGTCCTTCTTGAGAGACTTCTAAGGTCAACAAACGTAAACAGGATTTTCGTGATAGTACGATCGAAGAGAGGTCTGACACCTAAAGCAAGAGTTACACAGATGCTCAAACTTCCTGTAAGTATGTCAGATGATGTCTTGGTGTATTTAGGTTCTTATTATAATATTTTTGGTTTTCAAACTTTGTAGACGTCATAGTGCTGTGAGCTCAGCAAGCCGATTTTTTTTTTTTTTTTTTTTTTTTTTTTTTTTTTTTTTTTTTTCAATTGGCTATCTAACATGTAGATCTGACAAACTTTTTCGACGTTTCTTTCAGCCCCTCTCCCTCTCCCCCGGAGGGGACACCCCACTTATCGAACCGATAAAGTAATCCTTAAGTACAGACAGGAAATTTAAAAGTTTCATTACCCATATATCTCGAAAACACCGATCCTTCAAATCCGTATTTTTGACTAAGCGTGTCCGGAACAGAGCTTTGTTAGAATCCATGTAGAACCAAAGCCTTCTGTGTACCGTCTCTCCATTTCACTATATCTGGTGTTTTAGTTCACCATCGCCGTATATTGATTTATTGGAGATCTCTTCGAGCTCATCCAACCGTGATTTGCATTGCCTTCTTGATCAAACCAGCTGACCAAACATCTGCCAAAGTAATTTTTTAGGCATTCTTTCAACATGTCCGAGCCAACCTAGTCTTATTTTCTTGATAATTCTTACTATATAAATAACTCTTTAAATTAGAAATTCGTCCTATGGGCATTTTTTTCCGTTCTTCTTTGGACATTCTTGTTGCTTACAATTTACTCGGTATACCATTGTGAAATCGAGTAGATCAATTTTTAAAGTCACACATCATTAACCTTTTCCGACAATTTTTGCTTCGTGGATTCAAAAGCGGCGGGAATCAAACTAAATACCTATGTGAATATGTTTTCACTCGATTGACATTTATTGAAACTCAGTTATTTCAATATTAGCTACGTGTCGGTAAGAGGAAGTAATACAGATAGGTAATTCATACAATTTATAATAATTGAGTCCAGAAGTTGTGCTAAAGTCATAAAGAATGAAGGTCCGTGTACAAGGCCGTGTGTTCGATTACCTCAATGTGTGATGGCTTCTATATCGAAAAAAACCCACGTTTTTCACAATCCAAATCCCAGTAACTTTTCAATAAGGGTGTTAGAGGAAAAACCTCCAGTTAAATTTTGTAGGCCAATAAATTCTGCACATTTTAGGTTTCGAGGAATCTAATTTTTCATTATTTATTTTGGAGGTTCGTTTGACCCATCTTTAATAATTAGTATTTTTCCATCGTAGATCAAGGCTCCCTGAATTTCCTACAAGTACCTTGAAGCTAAAACATTACTTTCGGGCAAGGAAATATATATATACTTACTTTTTTAAGAATTCCTCAAATTACTATTTGTTCTGGTCCGAACGGCCTTTTCAAAATTTACACAACCAACAATCAACCGTTTTTTAAGAACAACTCTACTCCGCTGGGAAACTCAAATACTCCTCAAAAGTATTTGAGGCAGATATAGCCCAAGAATGCAGTGAAAACTGTCTCGGAAACAATTCGAAACTACTTAAAAGAACATCTTTCTTCTTGCATTGCCTTTAGGTATGTCAGGTTTGCCGGCTGTATGCGGAGGCATGTCCTGCAAATAGGTTTCCGATGACGAAGTAATCAGACACTTATTTGGATCCCGCAAGACGTCAAGATATTTCACCCCTACTTGGGTAACCACGGAATTCGAAAACACGAAGTCCATTTCTACATATATTTCCTTACTATGACAAGCCTTAGAATTCTTTAGATGTACATTCAGTCATTACGCATTCCTCTTTAACGTAGGGAAACATTCTGAGCATTTACACGTACCCTTAGTAGTCGACCGACGGCAATCCAGACTGAGGCAGATGTACATCTTCGTTTTGTAGTTCAGAAAATTGGGTGATTATAGGAAATAATTGCGGGGGTGGGGGGCTTGTATCATTTGGGGGTTGGAGTTCTAACAATCTGGAAATTGAAGAGTTAGCCAACTAAAACGTTATTACACCCCAAAAAAATTATTTTTTACGATGAACTAAGTGATCTTATTTAATTTATTTTTGAGGTTTTTATAATAAATGTTTACCGATTAAATCAAAATGTCAGGGGGGGGGGGTTGACGCCCCTATTATATACGCCCATGGCTCATATTCGACAATTTAGACATCAAATTTGAGGTTGGGGTATATACGCATACAGATAAGTTTTTTCGCTTTATGTGAATTACTTATGTTTTGTATTCCTTGCATAGCATGTTGTTTGCCTTATATTACTTGCTTGTTGTATCTGTTGGCGTTTATCTTTTTATTGCATTACGTTACCATTATTATTAAATTATTCCTTATAGCATGTTTTTTATTTTTATATATTATTTAGATCTATTTACGGCTTACCTAAAGATTTAATTTAGATCTAGCATGTACCTGAATTTTTAGCTTGCTGTTTTCTGTATTATAAAGTGTTAAAGTATATTTATATTTAATATTATAGTTATATTTAAAGTATATTATATTTTTTGGTGCATGTAGTTTTATTTTAATTAAGGGTTTGAAATCTTGTAATGTAAGAATTTTGTATGCAAAAAACCTTAAATATGTGCACTCACTCCTTTGTAAAGGGTATTTCCCTAAAACAAAGAACCAATAAATAATAAATAAAAATAGACATCAAATTCTCTATTCTGTTGGTTAAATGTATTCTATTCCGTCAGAATAACGATCTCATTTCAGAAGAGGCCATATGGCGTCTTCACACCGATGTAACATATTTTTGTTGACACTTTTTGTTATTTACCACAAACAATGAAATCATGTTCCACGCTGAAAACAAAATTATTGGGACTTGTTTTGTGCGGGCAACGAACCTTTTATGGCCAGAATAGGGCTGATACCTTCTATGTTTTCGAAAGAAAAGCCACCATTCCCAGCTGGAAATTCATTCCACAACCTTCGACACGATGTACAAGGTGCCTTAGCACTCATAAAAATCGATCGGACCCCCCACAAATATAAAAGATTGAAAATATTTGCTTTTCTTTCGTATTCATAAACCTTATTTGAAGCACATTCTTCACGAAACGTGGCACAAACTATCCTCCTTGCTATACAGTAGAACGTATATTTGTATAACTTTATATGTTTGTTCATTGTTTCAAAATATGGTATTGTGTTGTAAATGTGTTTGCTACGCCAGTACTGTGGTGAAGTGCAGTATGTCCTGTCTTTCTTTATTGTTAATGTAAGATTGCATTGTCTCCCGTTTAACAAATCCAGGCTCACCATAATGTGAGGGAGAGTAAGTTGTGTATTTTCAAGACAGAATCTTTGATGTTGTAGTCATTTAAGTACGTTTTTAAATCTGAATTTAATGTTTTCATTTATTAAACGAATTATATGTTAAAAATTATTTCTAGTGAAAGATTATTCTTGTGAATATTAATTTTTATACAACCAACTTTTGTTTTAATACGTGTATTTTTCCACGATTAATCAATATATTTATTAATCCTGTTTAAAAATATTAAAATTTTGCGGCAATAGACCTTAGACGTTCGTGGAGCGGAGCCCGTCTCACCCTCCTGGTTCCACAGGACGGCATTAAAATAGCTGTGCCTCCAACCCCATCTCATTTTTGCTTACGTTATTTCTTTCTTTAAAAAGTTCTCACTCAGTTCTTTACGCTTCCTCGATAATATTTATACCTTCCACCCAATAATTAAACAGATATACGAACAATTACACAGACTCAGGAATCACACAATTACACTATTATGGCTACCCGGACACGAGGATATTAGACTAAGTACATCAGTAGACAAACATGCAAAAGACGCAACAAATAAACAGATCGTAGACATTGAAAACATAACGTTACATGATTTGGTTCACACATTACGCACACATATATTAAACGACTGGTTGCAACACTGGCCACAAACAAACAACAAATTATCACAAATTAAGAACACAGTAAAATCATGGAGTAACGAACAATACATCTCAACAAGAAGGGACCAAGTTGTACTGACCAGACTTCGCATTGGACACTCGTTGCTCACACATAATTACCTCATGGAGAAAAAAGACAAACCGATATGCAGAGTTTGTAACACAACATTGACAATTAAACACATACTCACTGAATGTAAAAGACGCGACAAACTGAACATTCCACACGACCTACAAGAACTTCTCACAGAGGGTAGTCCATTCATAAACTCTATACTCCAATATTTAAAACACATAAACATGTACCACAGAATCTGAGGAAACGAAAGATATTTTAAGATATATTTTTTTTTTTTATCTATTATGTAATTATTACTCAATTTTGCTTGGTCATTAATGGAAAACCACAACATGTATCATCCTCCATGACCTAATAAATAATTAAATAATGGCAGTTAGTTTTAGTGATAAGTTATGTAGATACATTAACTATAGTTCAAATAGCAAGGCTCTAAATAATGTTTAGCAATTAATTCTTAACACAAACCTACTAACTTTTGTCTTATGCTCTCCTTAAACTTTTTTTTTTGTTTGTGTTTAGTACTATAAGTTACTGATAATTGTGAATATATAAATTTGTATTTTTTACTGTATCTTAAAAAAAAAAAAAGAGCAAGTCGCCGTCGTTGCTCGTAAAATAAATAATACAAAGTTTTCCGTTACCATTTTCTCATTCTGGGCTTCGGGTCAGTCAACGGTAGGCTGAAACACATTTTTATTTAATTTAGAATTTTTTTTTTTTTTTTTAAGAATTGAAATTATTTTTAAAAAAATAATGTCTAATCAAATATCTCGGCGTTGGTATAATAAAGGTGGACATGAGCTCTATTTACAGCATATAAACATGAGCTCTATTTACAGCTCACATCAGCTGCTAAAACACAAATAAGGCCTTTCAGAGGCGACCTATGCAAAGGGATCGGTTAGGAAAGTAAAAGCCCCTTTCAACAGGCTTCAATTGAATTTTTGTGAACACAAGAGTGACTATAACTTACAAAACGAACCACAGGATATCGCTGTCACAGGCAAGAAAGTGGCTTTTAGCCCACTGAGCATGCCGGCACGTTGTCACGAAAGTGGCTATCAGTTAACAAATTACATATCTTTAAGTACTATATAATATTCACAGTAAATTTTAATAAAAAATGCATGTCTTTTTGTTACAGCTGTTCGACTTAATCCGAAAGGTTGATCCAACGAAATTGGAAAGAGTCTTTGCCGTAGAGGGTGACATCGGTAAAGATAACTTTAATCTGAACTCGGCACAATTGAAGACCTTTCAAGAGAGCGTCTCGATAGTTTTCAACTTCGCCGCGTCGCTCAAACTTGAAGACACTCTAAAAACTCTCATCGTTCATAATACCGTCTCGGCTCTCAAGCTCCTCGAAATGGCTGTCTCCTTCAAGAAACTCAAGGTGAGTTATGTCTGTTTCATTTTTTTTTTTAATTAGTGTTTCTTCATCAGTTTGCTTGGGTGTAAAATTTGGTCTCAAATTGTAAACTATGCTTCTTCGAGGGGCTAGGAAGAATTCAAAGAGTGCATCAAAAGAAAAACAGAAGTCCTTTAACAGCACTATAAGGACTCAAAATATCATTTACGTGATTCATGAATAAACGGCTCGTAGGGGAGTTTGTGTAGTCAGCATCAAGGCACCGTCCGCCTATTTTTCTCTTTTCTTGAGATACCAGTAGATGTAATATAGGGTTTCTGGCGCAGTCTTCAAAATTCCCTATTTCCCCGAAAAAACCTGATCGTCGATTTTTGTAGGATTTTTCATTTTTATCTCAAACATCTAATTTTTTTAAAAAATATACATTTTCTAACATATTTCTTTAAAACCTAACAAATAAAAAAAAATACATATTTTTAACATATTTCTTTAAAACGATACAAAATTGGGATCACCCCCAAAAAGTAAAAATATTATATAATTAATTTAATTATTATTTCCATTTGTTATACACGTTTAATCATCAATATCACTTTCAGATTTCTTAGATTTAGATCTATTTTCATTTTTATTTTCTCGGAAGTCAATAATATGAATTTTCTTCCCATCATTTAATTCTTTTAAACCGTCATAAACGAATAATAGTTTCTGTGAATTTAATTGTTGAATATCTTTTTTATTTAATTTATCATTAAATCTATCTGGTAGATAAACTTGAAATTTATCTTCCTTATCTTTTAACGTAACAACTATACGTTTTCCAAATTTTGTAATAGTTTCTTTAAATTCTTTAATTGAATAAGATTGACCACATTCCAATTCTGTTAGTTTCTTTATTGGAGTATTTTGACATTGACCAACTCGTTGGATCTTTTTTAATACTTCCATTTATTAGAAATGAAATTTTTAAATCCTGCAAAATATTTCAATTCAATTCTATACTCTTTACATGTTAAGAAGTAAGATATATTCTTACTTCTTTAACATTTAAAGATATTAATTTATAAGATTCTTATTTAGAATTTTATTTAAACATTTTTATAATGTCCTAATGCTCTAGTATGGATTCCATCTTCTAAAATATAACGTTTATCATCATCTGGTGATAAAGCTTTTTTATTAACTTGAATTGAATATATCTCATGTTTATAACTCCTGATTTGATTCATTGTTCTATAATGAACTCTTTTATTGAATAAACAATCTTTATAATCTTCAAATGATATTTTCTTATTTACAACACATTTCTTAATACCTTTTGATTTCTTACAAATAGATATCTCATTTTTATGAGAATACATTTTAGATCTTAATCCAATAAATTCTGTCATAATAACTCCATTATTTTCATCTTTCATTTTACCTAATACTTTCTTATTTACTCTAGGTATATTGAATCTGTTATCAACAGGAAAATCTGAAGTATCGAACAGATCAACCATTTTTTTCATGTCTTCATAAAAATCGTCTGTTTTAATATTATATATAAGACTGTCTGTGTCCATGTACATTAATTTAAGATCATTTCCATATTTCCGTTTCATAGTATTGTAATGAAAATCGTACATTAAATGTTTCGATAAATCTAGAATACTCATTCCTACATAAATCGGTTTATTAAATTTAACTTTTGTTTTGTTCATATGAATTGCTGATAGATTTTCATCAAATATTGTTCTTCCTTTAAAATTTGGTTTTGATATTAATTTCTCAACTTTCCCATAATTATTACACAATTTCACATCAATTCGTTTTCTTATATTTTCCATAGTTTTTCCAAACACTGAATTATTCATTAGTTTATAGAAATCTTTTTCAAAATCATTTACAGCTCTAGTTCTCATTTTCGTATTGAGATCAATATATTTTTGTAACCAATTCGATTGTTTAAATTCTAATACCCTATGAACTTTTTTTAGCTTTAATCCCATATCCAAACATTGTTTTAAATTTCTGTAATGAATCACATATTTTTCTTTATCAAATAATGTCGTTAATAATTTTACATGTTTTGAATTACCTGGTATTCCATTTTCTGGAGCTAGAGGTAAATCAGAATGATCATCATGTAACTCTTTTGGATATTCAAGATCAACTTCTAGTATATAACCTTTCTCTGAATCATCATCTAAATTTTCCATTTCTTCTGGTTTTATCCATTTAAATCCTCCATAAGGTAAATATTGACTCATCGCCCAACCATATAAATTATTTGCATCTAAATACATTAAATAACTAGATGGTAGATTTTTATCATATTTTTTCATATATTTATTATTTGCTTTAGAATATCTATTACAACATTGTGAAATTCCACCACGAGTTCCTTTTTCCAACATCAAAATCATATCATAATCATTTAATAATTCCAACTCGATTTCTGTAGTTTTTAACATTGCATCCCAAGATAATCCTGGAGCTGTAAAATACCAAGCTGGATCAAGTTTATAAGTTTTTAAACAGACATCTCTAAAATTTTCAAATATATCAGACAATATTAAAACATCTGATTTAACATATAAATCTGAATACTCTCCTAAATTTCTAATTTCAAATGTTTTCCATACCTTTTTTGCATGTTTATAATCGTTTTCAGAAATATCACAATCATTCAATTTACTATAAAATTCTTCGATTGAAGGTAATTTTGACTCTTCAAATTTTTCTTCTGAATCCATGTAATCATAAGGATACACACCTTTTCTCGTAATCAAATCTAATTTTTCATCTTTATAATATTTACTGGTTTCTCTAAACATAGATTTCAAGAATTTATATTCTTCTAACTTTTTACCTTTCATTTCTTCAGGAATTTTTCTTAAGTTCGTAGATAATGAATCTAAACTCGAAGCCATAAATCTGAATGAATCAACAAATCTAATTTCTAATTTATCAACTTTCTGTGTGAATGAAATATATTTTTCTTCAGTATTTGGAATTACCTCAATATTTTCTTTAAATTTCCCCATCGCTTTAACAAATAGATGTGCATCATATCCAGATAAATTATGAATGAATACTGGAACAAATGAAGGATTTTTATAATTCAAATTACAAATTTCATGAGCTGGACCTCGATATTTTCCAGTTAAATGATCATGATCTCTTACCTTTTTTCCTAATATCCCAATAGGTTTTTCCCCATATTTCTTATAATTATTCCATGTTATTATATCCTTTTCACATATATGACAAATATCAGTTTTCTGAAACTGTTTTTCTTCTTCAAAAGTCATCTCCAACGGTTTAATTTCTTCATAAATCTTTTGAATATTTTTAACTTCCTCATGAATCATTTCTACAAATTTATCAGTACAATCAGATCCTCTATATACTACAGGTTGTTTGTAATCATAATTGTGATATTTTATATAATAACAAAAACTATTTGGTTCATGTTTTTGATATTTCATAGTATAAGAACCTGATGAATCAGGTTGACAATTATCAATTTTTTTAGTTAAACATTCAAAATCTGCATATATTACGAAAGGAACTCTTAACGATCTGTTATAATTTTTGAAACTTAAATATTCACCTTTTTTCGGCATTTCAATTTTTACCGCCGTTTTAGTTTTACAATCAAGTTCATGATTTTCTAATTTTTCAGCTGAATAATAATATCTTAAACATCTTTCACATGGATAAATTTTTACTTTCATATTTGTTAGTTGTGTTTTGATCAATCGAGAAAGATCTTTAATCCAACAGTAATGATCATTTTCATTATCTTTAATATAAAATAAATTTACATGTTTATCTAATTTATGTTTTGTAATTCTTAAAGGATGAACAGATTCTTCATACCCATATACATTTATAGATATATCGTTTTGTTTTTCAAATTTACTAATATCTTTAAAGGAAACTGGGAAGTTGATTCCATCAAAATTTAATTCATCTTTATACATTTCATATTTTGTAACTCTTTGAGGATCCTTGTCTACTGGATGTAATGCTGATAGAACTGACCACATAAAACATTTATTATCATTATTTTTTACATTAATAATTGCTTTTTTAGATTTTATTTTTTCTGGTAAATCGATATATGAAGAACCTCTCAATGGATTATATTTATTGATTCGAAGTTCTAAATAATCAATACTTACTAACTCCCATCCTGAACCATTTTTTTCAAAATCATCCATTTCTTTTATCAATTTCTCAATAGCACTATCATAAAATGTATTTAGATCTGAAGATTGTAATATGATTTCATTTTTAGTTTTAAATGAAAATTCTTCCAGAAAATAGTGTGCTCCACCAAACCATTTTTCTCCCCCCCTTTTTTTAAAGGTAAGGAAAAATTTAAGATTAACTTTCAAATCCATATTTTTTACATTTTCAGTTATCTTATCGATTATTATATTTCTTTTATCTTCCAAGAATTCTCTCGGATGAAAAAATCCTTCCATATTCCTAACTATATAGGTTTTTAATCTTGATTCATAAGCTGTTTCAATTTCCTGAATTTCTTGTTCATCATTAATGTTTACTTTCTTGTGTGCTAAAGATTCAATATGTTTCTCTTTATACGATTTTTTATAATATTTATTACAATCATCACATTTGATTTGTTTTTCCCTAGGAGGTTTAGGTTTTGAAAATAAACTTGGATGGAAATTGAATTCATTTATTGATGTTTTTTTGGATTGATTTATCGATTTTTTAATGGATTCATTTATTAATCTCTTTCGGTTTTTCTTTCTTTTTTCATCATTAGTGATCAACTTAATAAGATCAGATTTATTCTTTAATTTTGAAAATCCTTTAATATTACGTGATCTACAATAATCTTGTAATTGTTTCATCGTCCATAATTCAAAGTTTTTATCAGGTTTTGGTCTAGAAAACAAACTAGAATCAAAATTGAATTCATTTATAAATTTCTTTTTCTCTATTTCATCAATAATATGATTTATAAGTTCATCTTTCTTATTATATTTAAAATATCCTTTAATATTGTGAGATTTACAGTAATCTCGAAGGTTTTTGAGAGTTTGACTTCTCAGTTGGTTCTCCATTTATTAGAAATGAACTTTTTAAATCCTGCAAATTTTTCCATCCTAGAAAATAATTAAAATTATTTAATATTTCTAAATTGATTCAAAATATATTCTCTAAATTCATTTTTCTTTTCAATTATCTCAAATGGTCTCATCTCTAAAAATTCATTCCACAATTCTTCATTTCTTTTAGATTTTCTTATTCGAACATTATGTTTAATTTCTAATAGATCTGCAATTTTTGCAATAAAAAATTTATATGGTAGGGCTTTTCGTTTATAATTTTCATTAAAAACTTCAAACACTTCTTCAATTTTAATTCTATCTTCGGGTTCATCTATTAATTGTAATAAATGTTCATGAAAATATCTCTGTCTATATTTAAAATTATTATGAGGATTTCTTGTTGGTGGATAACAACTATAACAACGATTATTTAATACCGATTGTTTACAACAGATCTGACAAAATTCGAAAGGTTCTAATTCCTCCATTTATTAGGAACGAACTTTTTTAGATCTTACAAAATTTTACATCATCATTTGTTTTAAAATATACTCTCTAATAGATTAATTTATATTCAAAGTTATTCCATATTTTCACCATTCTCTTAGTTTCCTTAATTTCAATATTATTTCCTACTTTTAAATAATCTGCAATCTTTTTTACTAAATATTTATAAGGTATATATTTACCTCTATAATTATTAATAAAAGTTTCAAATATTTTTTCAATTTCAACCTTATCATTAACATTTTCTATTAAATTATTCAATTTTTTACGAAATCTATTTATTCTATACGATTTACGATTATATTTACCTATTTTAATGTCTGTTACACAATTATAACAATTATTATTTAATACACTATACCTTCCACATATACTACACATTTCCATTTCTCCATGATCCAAATTTTCATCTATAAAGTTTCCTTCTGTATCTGAATTTTTTAAATCGTCTCCATAAACTGAAGTTAATTCAAATTCGTCTTCGTAATGTGGAGGTAATTTAAATTCTTCCATAGATTCTTTTTCTTCTAATAACTTAATTAAAACAGATTTCTTCATGTTATAATAATTTTTTATTTTATACTGACTTCCCAAACGTCTTAATTCAACTATTTTTTTATCACTTAATTTTTCTTTAGTTTTAGATTTTTCTAATATTAAATCAATTAATGATTGTTTTCTCAGTTTAGAATAACCCTGATATTTATTTTCTTTACATATTTTTTGTAAATCTTTAACTGTCTTATTTTTCAGGTCTTCCATTTATTTAGAAATAATTTTTATCAATATAAAATTTATCATCGAAATATTTTGTTAAATATCTTTTCAAACTCAAATATTCTCATTTTAAACCTCTGATTATTGATTAAATTAAAATTAATTCTACATTCATAAGGTATTTCATAAATAGTTACAAGATCATTAAATCTTACCTTCTTCATTTATAGTTTTAAAAAATTCTATATTTATATTCAAATTCTTCAAAAACAAGGGGGTCGTGATTTCCGACCCCTTTGAAATTTTTGCAGGTTGATAAAAAGTTAATATAAATTGTTTCTACTGAAATATATCAAATTCTGAATGTATCAAACCCATTCCTAAATGTCTTTTAATTTTCATTGCATTCGTTGTCAAATATGCCGCAGTTCTTTCTCCTATATCAGCATCACTCGAAATAACTCTTTCCCATGCTTTATTTTCTAAAATTTTGTCTGCGATATGTCTATCTGATACTTCTTTATGATCTCTATAAGATATATCATGTTCTTTTGCAGCTTCATCTAATTTATTAATTGGTTTATCACCTCTTTCCAATCTTTCATTTAATTTAGTACCTGGACCTAAATAGTTATAACCCGGATAATGTAATTCAAATGGTAATCCACTTAATATTTTATTAAACAATCCAGATCCTATAGTTTCATCCTTAATTATTTTATGTGGAAGAGCATTCACTAATCTTATTAAATATTCAGTTCCTTTTCGATCATCAATACGTTTTTCTAAAAGATTTGTTAAAAATCTGATAATACCGACTTTTTCATTATGAAAATTATTATCTCCAGCCAATTCTGAAGCATATATTAAATTCAATCTTGAAATCAATTCATTCAAATTTTGTATATACATAACAGAATGTTCATTATAATTAACTATTCCTCTTCCGGTAACCGGAATTGTCTTTAATTCTTCGTATATAGGTTTTAATAAATTTTTATATTTTTTTGATTGTGGAGCTTTTGGTCTATTTGTTGATGAGTTATTTTTGTTATATAAAACCTCACTATTAATTAAAATTTCTTTATAGGTATTAAATTCTTCTGGTGAATATAATTTTTCACCTTTATTATCAAATAAGTTTTCATAATTTTGTGTTAAGAGAACCCATAATCCTTTTGTTCCAATATATTTTTTTCCATCAATAATTAAATCATTTCCATCTATATTAACTTTATTCTTTCCGATTTTAAAAAATAATTTTTTTTCATCGTAAGTAATTCCATAATGTTTATCAGTTAGTTTTGGTAAATATGTTGCTCCAAGAGGACCAATTATTTGACCGATAACAGATGATGAAATATTCAATGGAGTATCTGATTCATTTAAACTGTCTTCACTTAAATCTGACTCGTCTTCTGAAACTTTTTCCATTGGAACAAATGTAACTCTCTTTTTGTCTTTTGAAAAAGGTGTACTTTTTGCAAGTGGTGTATCTTTATCGTATAATTCTCCTTCAAAAGATGTTTCTTCTCCCGAAGGTGGAATTTCCATATCTGCTATGTTTCTTGTAAACGGTACAAGATCTGTAATTAATGTTTTATTTTGTTCTAACACATTTTTTATACTCTTGTCGACTTGAGAAATCTTTTCATTAAAAGTATTATCAAGTTTATTGATTGCACTCGTTATCGGTAAATATTCTTTACCTTTTAAATCTTCTTCAAGTATTCTTTGTTTTCTGGCATGTTCAAATTTTTTAATTAATCTATCTCTTATCTTAATAGTTTGTTTTGGATCCATTTATTATATTAAAAAGTTCAGAACGGTTTAACTAGATTTAACTAAGTTTAACATTTCGTTAAGTTTATTTGTCATGAATCAGACTTAAATATATAATATTATTAACATTTTCATTATTTAATAATTCATGTCTTTCATTCCTAATAGTTACATTTATTTTTTGAATTTTATGAATATCGTTTCTAATTGGAACATAAACAATTTCTAAGGGTTTTTCTGAAATCTTTGATTCAAAAGGAACATTCGGGAAAAAACTATATACTAAATCAGTTTCTTCATGTATGTGTTCATTAGAAGAATGACTCACTAAACTAGATTCAACTAAATTACAATGAATTTCGATAACATCAAAAGGCCTTAATTTAGGTCTGAATTTTCCAACATGTACTGTGTTACTTGCATAATCTGTTGAAATTTCATTTTTAGTTGGTATTTCGAAACCAAAAATGTTTTTAAGATTTACGTCCAGATCAAATGGATACGGTGAAAACATTTTTACCTTTCCATCATTATTACTTTTTATATAGAACTTTTCGTTTACAAGTTCTTTCTTTATTAGATTATCGATTTCTTTTAAACTCCAAAATCCTTTTTCAATTTTAATATGTTTTCTTGATTTATTAATATCGAATGAAATGAATGAATCTTTTTGTATGTTAGGAATGTTATTATCCGAATAAAAACCAACAAGACCTATTTTATAATTTATATTTTCGTCTAGAAATATTGGATGTGCTAATTTCAAAGTCAACTCAGAAGTTTTACCAGTTATTTTTAACAATTTCATCTTATATAAATTACTCTATTTATAATGGAAAAAAAGTATCGTATAAAAATTTACCACGAAGATAAAAATAAGACTAACAATAAACCTTTTCCATTACCATTAAGATGTATAATTATCGGTAGTAGTGGTTCTGGAAAAACAACTTTATTAACAAATTTTATTTATGGAGATTGGTTAGATTATTCTAAATTATATGTATGTAGTAAATCTTTAGATCAAGATATTTATCAAGAAATGATTGAGTTGTTTAGTGATATTGGAAATAAAATAGGAGAGGATGTAGGGCGTTTTTATAATGATATTGAAGAAATGGAAAATGTAGATACTTGTGAACCAAATAGTTTAGTTATCTTTGATGATATTATATTTGAAAATCATGAAAAAATTAATGAATATTTTGTTAGAGGTAGACATAAAAATATTTCTTGTATTTATTTAAGTCAATGTTATAGTAAAGTTGATAGAAAGTTTATTAGAAATAATGTTAATTTTATTTGTTCTTTTAAACAATCTCTTCATTACACTGAAATGATATATAAAGATTTTGCTGGAAGTGATTTTTCATCCTTTGATATTTTTAAAAAAATTTGTAATGATTGTTGGGGGGATGATTATGGTTTTCTATCGATAAATACATATAATAAATTAAACAATGGAAAGTATATCCATAAACTAGAGAAATTTATCTATTTTAAAGACTAGATTTTATCCTATAATAAATGGTACTTATATATTGTGTAAAGTGTAAAAAACAAACAGAAAGTAAGAATTATCATGAAGAAACTTCTAAAAATGGAAAACTCATGGGTAAAGGAATTTGTAAAATTTGTGGAAGTAAAAAGAATACTTTTTTAGGTCAAAAAATGAAAAAGAAATGAGTGTAAAAGAAGGAATAATTGAAGAAATTCATAAACCGGTTAGAAGAAATTTTGAAAGAACAAAAATTATAACTCGAGGAATAAATGACTTGTGGCAATCTGATTTAGTTGAGATGAATACTGGAAGTTTAAAAGGAATATCAAAAATTAATAAAGGATTTAAATATATTTTAACTGTAATAGATACATTTTCTAAAGTTTCTTGGGCAATTCCTGTTAAAGATAAAACTGGTAAATTAGTGACTGAAGCATTAAAAAGTATATTGAACGATAAAAATAAACCAAAAAATTTACAAACGGATAACGGAAAAGAATTTTATAATAAAGAATTTCAGAATTTAATGAAAGAATATAATATCAATCATTATTCTAGTTATAGTGAAATAAAATCTGCTATAGTAGAAAGATTTAATAGAACATTAAAAGAAAAAATGTGGAAAGAATTTTCTAAGAGAGGAAATTATAAATGGATAGATATTTTAGATGATTTGATTAAAACATATAATAATTCCTATCATAGAACTATAAAAATGAAACCTATAGAAGTTAATAAGAAAAATGAAGAAGAAGTATTAATGAATATTTATAATGATAACAATGTTAAAAATGAAAAACCGAAATTTAAATTAAACGATTATGTAAGGATAAGTAAATATAAAGGAATATTTGAAAAAGGATATACACCTAATTGGTCTACAGAGGTATTTAAAATAAATAAAATAATAAATTCCATTCCTATTACTTATAAATTAAAAGATTTGAAGGAAGAAGAAATCGAAGGTAGATTTTATAAAGAAGAATTAATGAAAACCAAATATCCACATGATTATCTTGTTGAAAAGGTTTTAAAAAGAAAAGGGGATAAAGTTTATGTCAAATGGTTAGGTTTTGATAATTCACATAATACTTGGATAAATAAAAAAAATG
This sequence comes from Gonocerus acuteangulatus, assembly GCA_946811695.1. Classification (NCBI taxonomy): domain Eukaryota; kingdom Metazoa; phylum Arthropoda; class Insecta; order Hemiptera; family Coreidae; genus Gonocerus; species Gonocerus acuteangulatus. The sequence continues at coordinate 59,256,860 of OX328129.1, read as the reverse complement.
TTGTGAATTAAATTTCTTTTTCACTGTGTAATTCCTCTATTTTTATAATTAGATATTCCTCACTAAATTCTTCATTATTTATTCTAAAATAATTACCATGAAATTCTAAATCATTTTTTAATTTTTCTTTTATTCTAGAATATAAATTAACACTATTTGGATCATAGAATTTTATTATCTCCTCACAATCTTGATGTTCTAAAACTATTTTATCAACAGCTCTTTTTAAATATACTTTTTGACATCTTATAACATAATAACTATATTCACATTCATAGTCGTTTAACTTAAATAATAGGAAAAAATGTCTTAATTTTTCATCTTTAGTTTTAGGTACAACATCAGATTTGATATTTGTTATTTTATTATTTAAATTTTCAATTTTTTCATCTTTCTTTTTTATAATTTTGTCTTTACTGTATAATTCTTCCTTCAATTTATACTCCCCTGTTTTTCTAATTGTTTTGATAACATTGTAAACCCATTTTTGAAATTCTTTTGCTTGAGGTAATTTCGATTTCATAATCAAAGAATATAAACCTAATTCGTTAATAAAAATAGTATGTGCTTGCATATTTGAAGGGTGCTCTTCTAAGGAGCACCCTTCTAAAATAAGATTTAGATTTGTTTTATGTTCTTCATCAACAAGATTATATGCTTTGGTTATTTTTTTATACTCTAATAATTCAGCAATATCTCTAGCTTTAAACCAAGGATCGTTATTTTCATCTAAAATCATAAATATTTCTTTATTATTATAGTTAAGTTTGTTGTTCAGAATATTTAGAATCCCCTCCATTTATTAGAAACGAACATTTTTAAATCCTGCAAAAATTTCCAGTAGAAAGAATTTATATTCTTTTTTATTCATTATAAATTAAAGAAAATGAGTGAGTATAAACCTTTTAAAATTTCACTAACGGAAGGTCAAAAATCTAAAATTATTGGTGCTGTAAAAAAGAAAACTGATGTTACAATCGATACAAAAAAAGGAAATAATTCAATTTTGTTAACTCAAAGACAGATCGATAAGATTAACAGAAATGCTAAAGACGGAAAGGGAACTAGAATTAAATTAACATATAAACAATTAAGAGAAAATGAAAAAGATGGTGGAATACTTCCTTTAATTTTTGCAGGATTAGGAGCTTTAGCTGCTTTAGCGAGTGGAGCAAGTTCTATTGCAAACTCGGTTATCGATAAAAGATATAAAGATAAACTAATAGAAGAACAAACAAGACATAATAAAGAAATGGAAAAGAAACAGGGAGGAAAACTTGTAACAGTTAAAAAAAAAAAATAACTCCTTTATCTAATTTTGATATCGAGAATATCGTTAAGAAGTTAAACATAAAACATTTTAGAGGAGTTTTTATGAAAGATGAACTTCCGAAACATCCTAGAAATATTGAGTGTGGAATTGTAAACATTGATAATTCTTTCGGAAATGGTACTCACTGGGTTTCTTATTATAAAAATGGAAATAAAAAATATTATTTTAATTCATATGGAAACTTACATCCATCAAAGGAATTAGTTATATATTTGGGAAAAGATAATTTAATATATAATGAAGACAGACTTCAAGAAATTAATGATCCACCTATTTGTGGACATTTATGTTTGTTAGTTCTTAAATTCTTTTCTAAAGATATGGATTTTAATGACATTTTAAATATAATAAATAGAAAGAAATGGAATCTTATTCAAGAGTTATTTTAAAATTTGATGTTTTAGGAAATCAAATTGTTTTTCCGGAATCTGGCGATATTGATGAAACGAAATTAAAAAGTGATATTGTAAATGAACTTTCAAATTCTTTTAGAACAGAATTCTCAACATTCCAAACAAAATTAAAAGATGATGAAAATAAATTAAAGAATGATTTAAAAAATGATTTTAATAATAAATTAAAGAATGAATTAAAAGTAAAAGTTGATGAAATTATCGGTTCATTGTTTACATTTACTAAAAGTTATATTGGTTTTAATAAAAAAAGACTTGTCAGTGTTTCAGAAGGAAGAGATAATAATGATGTAGTTATTATGAAACAAGTGAAAACGATGATAGAGAGGGCAATTAATGAAAATAAAAGAGATAAAAGAACAACTGATACAAAAGAATTTGAAGAGATCATCGATGAGAAATTATTTGAATATACAACTAAAGAAGATTTAGATGAAAAGATGAAAAAACTCACTCAGGATTTAATTAGTGATGTTATACCAGTACAAGTTGATAGTGATATAAAGAACAAAATGGAAGAATATTTGAAAGAAGAAGAGTTACAAATACATCTTCAAATATTTTCTGACACTTTATATAATAGTTATTACCCACAAGTAGAACAATTTATGAAAGATTTAAACAATAAAATAGAAGAACTGGAAAAAGACATAGCGAAAGAAGAATATAAAAAATCACTAAATGAAAGTATTCTTAAAGAAATAGAAATAATAAGAAAAGAATTAAACACAAAAGTATCAGAACTGCGAAGAGAACTTCATTATATTGCTTTACCTTCCGAATAATATTATTTCCTAAAGTGGTAACAATTTTGAAAATTAAAAAGATTTTTTTCTTAATAAATGGAGACAACACAAAATAATGATTGGGATGAAATATCTTCATTTCCTGGTTTAACAACAGAATTTTTAATTGTATTTCAGAATAAATTAAATTGGAAACTTGTTTCACAATACCATCCGTTTAAATTAGAAGAATTAGGAATGTTTTCAAATAAAATAGATTGGAAAATCATTTCGCGATATCAGAAAATCGATGAACAAAAGATCGAGTTTTATTACTCATTATTTGATTGGAACATTATGTCTTTTTATCAAAAGTTTTCTCCAGATACTTTAATAAAATATAAACATTTGGTTAATTGGATAATAATTTTCGAAAGAACTGATATATCAAATGAATTTAAACAAGAACATTATGAAGAATTTTCGAAATATTATAAAAATAGATTTAATGTTGATACTGTACCTTCATTAATAAATTATGTTTTTTAAATTTTCAAACCTCGTCACTGAGACGGGGTCTAATAATTATAAACTACTTTTTAAATTATAACGATTTTTTATCTTAATAAATGGAGATGTATTCAAAATATAATCCTAATATAGAAAAACAACAATTTAAACATTTTTTCCCATCGAATAATACCGAATTGAATTTTAATAAAGAAAATCAGAGAATAGAATTCTTAATCGATGTTGGTGATAATTTTTTAAGTTCCCATTTTCAGTTTGTTATTTCAGGTTCGTTCAATGCCAAAGATGGTGAACACTATGGTATGAATTCGGGAACTAAATTAATAGATAATTTTATTCCTTTCTTATTTCGAAGTATAGAAGTGAAAAAACATAACAAATTAATTGATAGAATTGAAGATCCAGGTATTATAAGTACTGTAAAACATACGATATCACTGTCTCAAGATGAAACTTTGTCTAAAATGAATGGTGCAGTGAAATGTGATCATAAATATGGAAAATTTAATTATTGTGGAACCTTAAACGATTTAGGATTAGGATATTTTGGAGGTATAAACATACCAATATACAAAGGAGGATTTTTAATAACATTTCTTAGAAACACTGATGATGACGGGATTTTTCTATCACTTCAAGCAGATGGAAAGTCTTATGCACCTACAGGTAAAATTACAATAACTAATTTTTATTTACGTGTTCCTATCATAGAGTATTCAACACCTTCAAAAATTGAATTAATTAATGAGATGGACAAGTTTGGTGGAACACAAGAATTTGTATTTAAAACTTGGGAGTGTATTGAAAAAACTGGTATTATGGGATCAAATTTAAGTTTTGATATAACTAATATTTATAGGAACATTGATAAACCGAAATTCATAATTGTAGGATTCCAAACATCGAGAAGAAATGATCAAAAGAAAGATCCTTCTAAATTTGACCATGTTGATGTTAAAAATATTAGAGTTAAAATTAATGAAACATATTACCCGGAAGAATTGATTAATTTAGATATTAAAGAGAACAATTATTCATTATTATATGATATGTATAAAGATTATAAAAGGTCTTATATCGGAAATATGAATATGCTTTATGATCCTGATGATTTCATAAAAAATAGACCTTTATATGTAATAGATGTTAGAAAAGGACCAATTAATATTTCAAATAGTAAAAATAATATTATTCTGAATGTTGATTTTCAGAATGTAGTTCCTGGTGGTACAAATATATATGTGATTATTGTTTCTGAGAAAAAGTTGAAATATGATTTTATAAAGAATGATTTAATAGAAATTTAGAATGACAAATATTTAAGATTTATTTATGTCTCTCAAGACTTTGAAAGTAATGGTTAATTTTTTTATTTTTAATTTTTTCTAAAAATGTGCAAAAATACCCCGTATTCTCCTTCCTCTCTCCTTTTGGCTTCAACCTTACTTTGTTCTTTAGTTACCTTTGTACTTCCTTTGGAAGTGTTCAACTCGTTATTTTTGAGTTGCTTGAGCCCATCACGGACCATCAGGCGTTTATAGCCGTCTGTCAACTTTTCAGGCTTGGTAACTTTTTTTTAGATTTTACAAAGTAAGGTGAGCGTGAGGTATTTTTGAGGAAAATGGCATGCTCTATGAGATCACCGCATGCGTCACATCGTTTCCGGTGTACCTATGGCCATCTCGGTACATCGGTGATGAGATACATTTGGTTCTCTCACTTTTCCACGTCTGAAATACTATTGACTGTTGTATATATACTAGAATCCTGTATGAATGATGAAACCGAGAACTTACGACTTTAATAGTCTATTACTTGTTATTAGATTGTTTATTCCATCCAAGTATTTGTTTGTTATTTAGTTAATAGTTTTAAATTATCAGATTAATCTATTTTCATTAATTAATATTTAAGAAATTCTCGAAATCAGTCGAAAATTAACAAATAGAAAGGTTGTTAGTTGTTGGTAGTTCAAAAAATCAATACCAGACTGCAGCAGCAATCAAGCGAGTACACCCACCGGAACCTCCGCCCATATGTGATATCATTCAGATACCCCGCCCCACTTCGATAACAATGGTGGATTTATATAGAGCATTCTCAGTGTACGAAAATATAATTGTAATAAAGGTTTTTATAAAATTGATTAATTTTATTTAAAAATTTCATTTCTAATAAATGGAAGTATTAAAAAAGATCCAACGAGTTGGTCAATGTCAAAATACTCCAATAAAGAAACTAACAGAATTGGAATGTGGTCAATCTTATTCAATTAAAGAATTTAAAGAAAGTATTACAAAATTTGGAAAACGTATAGTTGTTACGTTAAAAGATAAGGAAGATAAATTTCAAGTTTATCTACCAGATAGATTTAATGATAAATTAAATAAAAAAGATATTCAACAATTAAATTCACAAAAACTATTATTCGTTTATGACGGTTTAAAAGAATTAAATGATGGGAAGAAAATTCATATTATTGACTTCCGAGAAAATAAAAATGAAAATAGATCTAAATCTAAGAAATCTGAAAGTGATATTGATGATTAAACGTGTATAACAAATGGAAATAATAATTAAATTAATTATATAATATTTTTACTTTTTGGGGGTGATCCCAATTTTGTATCGTTTTAAAGAAATATGTTAAAAATATGTATTTTTTTTTATTTGTTAGGTTTTAAAGAAATATGTTAGAAAATGTATATTTTTTAAAAAAATTAGATGTTTGAGATAAAAATGAAAAATCCTACAAAAATCGACGATCAGGTTTTTTCGGGGAAATAGGGAATTTTGAAGACTGCGCCAGAAACCCTATATTACATCTACTGATACCCATTAGAGGCTGACCGGCTTCAAAGCCAATCAGCGAACATCGACATGAGAAGACTCTTTCAGCGAGTTTGGAATTGATGATCAGGAAATCACCCCAGCATGTCCTCTGTACGTGAGTTCATCGCAGCATTACTTAGCTTCCATCTAATATTTCATAAATACAAGAATTGCCAAACATTGGAACTCAAGAGTCTTAGGAACATGATGGTCCTTTTTTGTGCGAACCCTTTCTTGAATCCCTACCATTCGTAGACTTCTTATCATCTCAACGGCTAGCTATCTCCGTCTCATTATAGAATTGATTTTCGGAAGACGAGAAACTGAGAAAATGTTATTCCTGTTTCCTAAAGTGGCAATACAATTGTCAGAGTGTACATATTTTTACACTCTGCCCACTGTGTTAACGAATAAACATTTTAACTTGGTCGGCTTGTACACAAATTTTCTGTTTCCATATCCACATCCTTTAACGATGGTAACATCAGCTAGTATTTTAGATGCTGCTTTGCTATTTTCCCTGAAACAACTTATTTAATGATCCGGAACAAATTTGTAGGAAAAATTGTAACTTCTGTGACAGGCAATTCTAAAGTCATTAAAGTGAGTTTGAGGATCACCTTGCGCGTCCAACCTGTCGCCATTTCTGCCAGAGTGACCTACTATTTATTCTGACCTTTAGTCTTTCTGTTTGTCATCTAATTTCAGGCAAGGCATACTTTTTAAATGTTAATAAGACTTTACTTCTACAAGAGCATTACCGAATGGGCCTGGAACATTCCACTGGAACAAGGATTAGTTTTAGCTTATAACGAACAGAAATATCTCCTACCCCTGCTGCAGAATACAAGGAATTACCATTTAAATAACAAATAATTTTAGCACATTCCGGAGGAATTTAGCTATTGAGGTTGCTTTAATGAAAGAATGAAAACAAAAAAAAATCGTCATACCTCCTAGACACCGACATTTGTTATGCAGAATGTAAATTTGTCCGTGGTCGAGATTCTACTACATGAGCAGCTGCTTAAATAACAATCAAATTGTGGTATTGGTTTAGCGTTTTTCATCCCTCCCCAAGAGCAGTATGTACTATAATTACTTGTTATTTAGAGTACAGAAGCTATATCTGTGAAGCTTTACGTCATATGAGAGCAACAACCGGCCAACGGGCCGGACGGATCCGGCTCATGAGAAATTTTGAAAATCCCAATTAGAAAAAAATATATATATAACAATACTTTCTCACACTCACTCTAAATGAGGTAGTTCGAGTAAGGTGGTATTGTCACTTGCTTCTGCAGAATCAAGTTAGCGAGCAAGCCATAGATTGAGGCGGCAGGCATCAAAGCTCAGGCCAAATTGTCTCATTGATATCTTGTAGCTATTTAACCTTCTTGATTGGTAATAATAACAAATTTCACGATCTAATTATAATATTGTACCAATTTTGTCTATTTCACTTTGTTATTTTAACAAACTATATTACAATAACAATGTCGTATTATTTCATGCCTGATATCTATCACTAAAAAATATGAGCACTACTTTAAAATCCAGTGTTATTTTTTTTTTTTTTTTTTTACGGCGCATCGACACCTCGGCCGTTAGCGCCGCCGATGTTATTTTATTTTAAACTATCTACACGGCCCGCGGTGGTATTTGCACAGTTAAGTTTGGCCCACAACATATCAAAGGTTGCCGCCCTCACCTGATTACACTTGATATAGCTAGTTTTCCTAACTAATTCTCAGTTTAAGTATTCAGAAACGATTGATTTAGTTGAAAATTGTTACAGACGTTTGAAATTCATCTTATATTTTCTAAAATCGTAAAAAAAGTTAGGAAATCGTGTTAAGTGAATGGTGGCCACTCGAAAGCTTACTAAATACTCTACAAACAATTTTCAAAAGTGATGTTTTAGTTTCGTTGCTTTGAACGGGTTTTCAGGTTTGATATCCTCAATTTTTCATTTCTTTTTAATTTTTTTATTGATTTTAGCAGTAATATCAATTTCCCAGTAAATGGAGATGCGTAAAATGAGAAATAACTTTTGGTTATTTGGGCTATAACTTTTCGAGTAACCCATCTCAATAGAATTTTGGTTTCTGGTACGCCAATTACAGATTGGTTGAAACGTTTTCCTCAGATTTGATATTTATCCAAACTAAGATGTATAAATATTGGTTACGTTAGGAGTTGAGGGTAAAGCAAATATTACAAAAAAAAGTATTCAATTTAATTATAATATTATTTTTTTCTTTAGTTTTCTGTTTGTCATTTTTTTATGTAAATTTATTTTTTTAAAGATTATATATATTTTCTTCTTGTATGGTTGTTAAAATTCATTCAATAGTAATAATTTTAATGTCTAGAAATTTAAATGTTTAAAAGCTAACATTTCCACTTAGACTCGGAATGGACAACGTTTGACGTGTTGAGGGCCAAACTTTAGTTTGCAAAAACGTTCTTGGGCTACGTAGATGGTACAAAATTAAATAACATCGTATTTCAAAGTAGCTTTCATAATTTTTAGCGATAGCTATCAGACATGAAATAATACCACAATGTTATTGTATTACAATTTATTAAAATAACCAAATTGAATGAAAACAAAAAATTCGTTTAGAGCCTTCTGCTCAAATTCAGAAACATAAATATGCTTTAGCTCCACCCGACAAACCTATGTAATGTGCTGTATAACATACAGTCTTCTTTTTGGTACATGCCCACCCTGCCAGCGCGAACGCCGGCGGACACTGGTTTGTAACGCTTTTTTCCACTTTGGTCATCGCTAAACCATATTTATGCTAAAATAGGTACTACATTATAAATAAATCTTGAAATTTGGAATTATTAGAATTACAAATATTAATTTACAATTCCAAATATTAAGTTAAATAGCAGCACGAAATCAATGAGACACTTGGCTTGCTCGCTTACTTGACTCCGCAGGAGGAAGTGACAAACCCCATCTCACTTGATCTTCCTCATTTAGATTGAGTGTGAGTACTGTAATATTATTATTATTTTTTTTTTAATTGGGATTTTCAAAATGTCTCAAGGGCCGGATCACTTATTTATCGGTTTATGTGTTATCTTACGACACCATTGCAAAAATGGCGGCCTTCGACTGGAATTAAGAAAAACGTATTAGAAAACTTTATTTATAGCGGGGTTTCCCAAGGTTTATTCCTCGCTCCTTGTTTATTTATACGATCATTAATTTTTGTCTAGGTAAAATAAAATGTCAGCTCATAATTCTTTTTAAGTTAATGGTCATTGAAGAAATAAGATGGCCTTGAGAACGATGACAAGGCATGACCTTCCCTATAGGGGCACAGGCTAAAACTGCATCTCATGAAGGACTTATAGTACGCTATGGATTACAAATGTATGACCTAATACTGTTATGCAGCATTAAATACTTGCACATTCATTGATCGGTTATTTAGCTAATGAACGTACAATGATTGTATTAAGTACAATTCTAAGTTCAATTACTCTGCAAAATGGGTTGCTAATTTATCTAAGACAAGAGTATTGTGACTCAGCTGATGTGAGCTGTAGGCTGCGGTCTCCCTTGGCACACAAACCTCTCTTCGGTTTCGTCAAAGGTTATTGGAGTCCAAAATGGGATAACGAGATTATCGCTACGATAGGAGGTCCCTTTTGAGAAGTGTTGGCGTAAATTTTAACCATTGCGGAATTTAGTTTTGTATCTTTCTAAATTGATACGAGCATCAAGGCGTTAAGCAATTTGTGTGCATTACGAGAACATATAAATACGTCTCCATAAACTAAAAACACTCCTCACCAAGGTGATTAGTTTATGCCGTATTTATGAATAATTTGCTTAAAATAACCTATATAAATAATAACAAAATGAGTAGTTTTGCCCTGTTATATTTTTTAATGAACAGCTGACTCAGTCAAAAGCAGGAATCGGATACAGCGCACATATTCAGCGCTCCTAGTGGTAGAAGTTACAATCAATGCCCGAGCCGGTTTGGTAGCATACTTCAATTTGAATATAATATAGAGTAAACCCAATCTTCTAATTTTCAGTTACTTGCTATCACAAACTTGCCTCTGACACTCCCCGGATCAAGACCTACATGTGTGCCAAGTTAGATAAAAACCGGTCAAACGGTGTGGATTTGTGTCAGGAACAAACAGACAGACAGAGAGAAAAACAGCTGATATATATATATATATATATATATATATATATATATATATATATATATATATATATAGATAGATAGATAGATAGATAGATAAAGATATAAGTCATAAAAAACTAAAGAAAACAGGCAAAATTAACTTTTCAAAGCAAAGAAACTCTTTTAACACTTATTTCTCCGACTGAGATCGTCCCATCGAAAATGACTGTAGAATCGTATTTGTAGAGAATTTATTTCACTTTTGAATGTCTGCCTGTAACTTTCTACGATTTTAACCGTTTTTTTATATTTAAGAATATACACGGGAGTTCCAAAACTGCTGATGTTTGTTAATAATTTTTTTTGTCTAATACCGTAGACTTTCCCTTATTCGGCGTTCTCTTATGCCTCGCTCTCTCTAGTCCGATGGTCTCCGAGAGGAATAAGTGCCTAGAAAATCGTCCCTATCTAGCTAGCCAATCATTTTTTTCGGAGTACATATTTCATTGAATGGAAGTAAAAAAAGGCATATATGGTTCGTTATAGAGGCACGAAATTGTGTTTCTACTGAGAAAATAAATGTTTCTACTCTGGCACCTGCGGCTGGAACTTCTGATATACACCAACAAGGATTTACATATTTTGAATTTATTTTATAATTCGGTACCTTAATTTTACTTAAATATGCAAAACAATTAAATAAATATATTAAATATTATTATATCCTCAAATAATAAGGTGTATCAAATACATAACTGACAGCTTCTAACTGAATTTTCTAATCCGTCGTTTTCTCTAATCCGACTGTACTCCGGTCCCAAAGACGCCGGATTAGGGAGAGTATACTGTACTTTCTTTACTTCAAACGAAACCAAAATTTAAATATCTTAGTCTGGATGCATCTCAAACGTCTGGAACAGTTTTAAACAGAATCAATCACTTCTGAATACTCCAAAACTAGAAACCATTTCAAGTCCATTATCCTTAACAGATCGTACAGCTTTGTAGTTTGCAACCCCATTAATTTAGACAGCAAACTTTAATATATATATATATATATATATATATATATATATATATATATATATATATATATATATAGCATTCTTCTTGTGAAGCTGATGAAAGGTGATTTAGTAAATAACTTATGTAAGTTGTTAATTCTAGAAGATACACGACGGTGTCGTACCTTTCTCCAGTAAAACTAATCATACCCCTGTCAGTTCGTCGGTGCAGTAAATACTGCCAGCACAGGTCCTAAGAGAAAGGTTGAGGTATACAATCAAAGCCATCGCTGTGTCTATGTCTGTCATGTTGCTTACTAAAATCTTTCCATACCAAGAGAGGCGGACAGTGAAGGGTTTTCTGTACGAGAGCCTAGCAAACAGCCTCAGATACCCTGTATGGTATACTTTTACCATTCTTACTCCTAACGCCTTTACTTTGTGCGATCTCCTTGCCGAATTGAAACTTGTGTTCTATAATTTTGATTGGGTAAAATCATAATTAATGTTTATTTATCTTGAATTAATTTTGAGTTATTTTCGATTTATTTTTAAGTTGAATAACTTTTTAATGAAGAAAGCTTTTCTGTTTACATTTGTCCTATATGTTTTGATTAAATACAATTGAAATATATAATACATGTTCCTTTTTAATCCGTGGTATTGGACACAACAGCGGCAGAGTTAAAAACTTTTTTCTTTTGTACAACTAAATAGCTCACACGGCAAAATAATTCATTCAAATACCCACTACTGGCAGGCAGGAATACTAGAAGTACGCCATGCTAACGCTAGATAGCTCTAAAGTCGAGAAATGAAAAGAGAAAGATTGCGAGAGATTCGATGAGCTCTCGACTGCTGGAAAAGTTAATGGTTCGTGAGGCTAGTCTTTCCTGTGGCTTGTACAAACACGCGGCTGGTACATAAGTCCCAGCATGGGCGTATATAGAAAATAATTTCGGAGGGGGCTGGGAAAATTTCGGGAGGGGGGGCTGAGACCATTTCCGGTGAATGGAATACTAACAATCTTGGAAGAGTTTTAGCCAACTTAAACGCTATTACACCTAAAATAGAATATGTTTTATGAACAAAATGATCTTATTTAATTTATTTTTAAGGGTTTTATGAAATGTTTACCGATGAAATCAAAATTTCGGGGGGCTGGGGGGGGGGGTCGTCTAGCCCGTCTTTCCTCCTTTTTGTAAAGAAGTCAACAGTACAAAGGTACCAGAAGCACTCGACTACTGGAGAGAAAGAGTTAAGCCCACATTCTGGAGAATAAATATACAATAGAAAATATTAAAATTCAGGTTTCCAACTTCTTTGCTAATTTTACTGGAAATTCGCTTTACAAAAAAATAAACAGCTGAAAACCGCCAAAATCCAACTCACTCCAATCTAGTAATTATTCACTCCACATCCTCAATTTCAGCTCATCTACAGGTAACCAATAACCAGCTCATCTATTTCAAATAATAAGTAGTCAAACATGTTACTCATTCGGTTTACTTAGGCAGTTTTACACATAACATAATTTTCTGCTAATTACAATTAAAAAACAAACAATAACCAGTTGAAAACTGAGGTAAACAGTGAGTAAAAATGTTAAAAGTACAAAATCTATACTTTCGAACTTTATGCACAGATTTTTCCGAATAAAATTACATATGAACCATTGTTGTAAGAAAGTTTGTAAGCTTTCCAAATGATACCCAAAACATGCAAAGCAATTAATGTGCTAACAATGTTGCTGATCCATTTTTTTCTGTGTAATGAAATAATCGAAATTCAAATCGGTATGGACTATGTGCAGGACTATGTGTGGAATATGTGTGTCGGGTGTATCGGTGTGCAGTTGACGTTATGGGATACATCAAACTATTCTATTAAGGCTAGAGCAACTTATAAAAAATACTGCTTATGATTATCTCAGAAATCTGCAACGCAGCTTCCAACTTGGCTAGTAAAATTACAGAAGAATTACTCCAAAGGAAGTTGTAATTTCATCTTCTCAATTCATTTCTTCTACAAATGATAATTAATCAGATTCCAACAACACAATTTATTGAAATAAATAAAATCACAAATTTAAACCCCTGTACTAGATGGAGAAAGTTTTATGTAACCAGTCCTCGATTATTTATAAGACGAACTGGTTTTGTGATTATGAAAAAAATATATAACCAGAAAAAAGTGAACAGGAATCCCAGACTGGAAGGTTAGGGAATTTTCATCCTGTGGCAAAGGTGTCTTGTTAGTTTTGGGTACCGAGAAATTGTAAGTAATGTTCCTGAGTCAGCGTAAATATATATAATTTATGCAGGATAATAACAGGTTGTTCTATATGAGCGCATATGAGACTGACGGAGAAAAGTATTATGATCTGAGGTCATGTCATTAAAAATTATAGAAAGCCCTTGGGGAAAATCAGCCGAATTTTGAGCCATCTAGAATTCCGTGAACTGTCTTGTCGGCACTTGTCATGAAGAGAGCGTCTTAAGCGGGTTTCCTTTATATGAATATAGGGAGCAAACGCTTAAACCGACAACGAAGTTAGACACTCGTAGAAATTTTTATTTTGAGTTTAGTTTTCCTCAGCAAGAGGTTTTGACTTATTTAAACTGCCAGGTTTATAGGCGAGAGGAAGAATTGAAACAGGTTGACTTAATGACAAGTGTATATGAGAGAGTTTGGAGAAAATTATTACGATATTCCTTCATAATGTGCCCCTTGAAGTCATCCTGTCGAAAAGCTTGTTGTTTATGCAGATTGTATGAAAACAACTTTCTATTTAAACGGGATGCATCCGTCCTCTTGCATTAATTAACGTTTTCATTATATTTCTTTACGTGTGTTTTTTAGCACTTTCCTCCGAAGGAAAGTAGCTATTGAGGTTGGACTCATGACGGAATTTTTGAAAAATTTCTTCAAATCTTTATCGATCCTACCTAGTAGACACCGAAAATGACCCCCGTTAAAATTTATATATATCTATATATATATATATATATATATATATATAGATATATATATGCATATATATATATGTGTCTGTTAACACGATAGCGGCCAGAGTTTTTGTTTTTTCGTCACGAAACTTGGTATATAGCATTCAATTAGCAAACGATTGAACGAGTTCGTTAACCACCAAAGTCGGTCCACCGGAAGGGGGGGTTTACCCCGAACCCAAAACACTAATTTGACTATGTCAGCCGTAATATTTGTTATATTTCAACGAAACTCGGTATTCGTAGTGGTAATATAGTGACAAAAGTGACATATAAAAATGAACTAAATCGGTTCATTAGAAGGGGGGGTTTACTCCGGACCCACAATACCAATTCGCCACTACCAGCCGTGATTTTTGGTATATTTCGATGAAACTCGGTATTCTTAGTGGTAATCCACAGGTAAATAACTGTTGTAAAAATAAACTAAATCGGTTCATTAGGAGGGGGGGTTTACTCCGGACCCACAATACCAATTCGCCACTACCAGCCGTGATTTTTGGTATATTTCGACGAAACTCGGTATTCGTAGTGGTAATCTACAGGTAAATATGTGTTGTAAAAATAAACTAAATCGGTTCATTAGAAGGGGGGGTTTACTCTTGACCCAAATTCTTAATATACTCATACCGGTCGTAATTTCTGCTTACGTCGTAATATTGTAACGAAACGCGGTATACGTCGTGGGTAACTCATGAGAAAGAAGTGTTGTAAAAATGAGCTGAATCGGTCAGTTGGAAAGCGGGGGTTTAATTTGTAATATATTTCAATAGAAAAGCCCGTCAGACGTAGGTTCACAAAGCCGCCGCAAGGAGCGCTTTCTACCACTAGAGTGACTGTATCCTGTTCCTGCGTTAGATCAAAATACGATAATATGAGGTTTTTTGTATTTATTACGTAGTGTAGTAGGTACCATGTGTAAACATAACTCTGGAAACAAATTATTAATTGATCAGTTACTCATTACAAATTTAAAAGAGAACTATTCATGTTTTTATTTTATTTATGTAGGATATTTTAAGCAAATTGTTCTGGAAAGCAATCTACACTACCCAAATTCTGAGGAAAGTGCTTAGTTATGCAGCTCCTGCGTGACGGACTTTTATATTTTGTAACTAGATAAATTCTAGGCACAGTCTGATGAGTTCAGCCTAAATTTGAAAGGTTTCTTGTTGAAAATGTTTGTTTTTACTGTAAGCGTTATTCATGGAAATGAAATCAACATCGTTTACACGATAACGGTCATAGTGGTTTTGTTATTTTCGCAACGAAACTTGATTTGTATCATATCATAGGAAACGATTGAACGGTATCGATAACAAGCAAAATCGTGGTGGCTTACCCCAGACCCAAATTACTAATTTGCCCATCCCGGCCGCACTTTTGGTTGTATTGCAACGAAACTTGGTAAATATCATAAGTTTCTAATATGAAAGATGTGTGTTATAAAATAAACTAAATCAGAGCATTTCAGGAGGGGGGGTTCCGGAACCAAAATTAATTTGGCTGTTATTTGTACTTTCCTGCAACGAAACTCGGTAGACATAAATGTTGGGGTTTACTCCGGGAAAAAATAAATGAAAAATTGAGAAATGAGTCACCCGTTCATTACAAATATAACTGACTAAAACTAGTCTGTTTGTTTTAAATTTATAAAGGTTATTTTAAGAAAGTTATTCAGAAATGCAGCGTAAACTACAACCATGTCGAGGAGCGTGCTTAGTAATGCATCTCCTGTATGACGAAGTTTTTATTTATTAATTTTTTTCTTTTTTTTACCTTTTTTTTATTTCAGTTTATTTTTAATAATCCTTTTTCCAAAATTATATTTATTTTTTAATATAATCACGTCCACGTTTACTCGAATACGTTGAATTATCAAATCGCTTTCTTTGTGGTTCATCAATAAAAATAATTAATACTAAAAGCGAGCGAGCATGATTCTTTAATTCGTACAGCCCTTTGGGCGGGAGATACTGAAAGCCCGCCAATAGAACATGCCTGAGCCCTTCTCAGTCTTTCTTGGCATTTATATTTTATTGCTTTCTAGCCGCCTTCCGAGTTGGACCTGTAATCTCTTAATAATCGTACAAAACTTCCCTAGATGTTTCGATCCGCCAGTGTATCATCATGGTTTCTCCTAGGACGTGTTGAACCATCAGGTAATCCTTCCTGGTATAGTGATCTCGGATCGTTGTCTTGTATCTGATAATGTTATGGAATGCACAATTATTGTTGTTTTCCAAGGATGAAATGTGTAAAACATTCGAATGTATACAGAAACGATGAGTTAATCAATCAACAAAATGTTTGTACGCTGCACACAAAATTTACGTTATAATATTAGAGACTAATGAATAACATGTTTTATACAATCCTGCAAAACTACTACGCCAAGACTAAAGGCTTATTTGATGCTCTAAATTTAATTGCTGTCCTTGCAGCATATTCAACGACGCAGCTGAAATCATTTTTTTTTTTTTTTTAACCCTTTATAGAGCAAAATTCGCTAGTTATATTAAAAGAAATTTAGTGTAACAAATTATGCTTATTTACTCTTCTAAGAACACCAGTTATGTTAGATTAGCCAATGATAAATGTTATTTCTGGTTTCCAACATGTCCCCCTATGGGGATTTGACGTTTCTGTAAGGAACTAGCAAATATGATACTCAACCCGCATAACACTTACGAGTATAAGTTAGTTTTATAATGTGTGCAAATATCACTTGATTCATACATGGAGCAGTGTATTTGTTTTAAAATATACATTTTTGGAAACCCTCTGGTCCTTCACGTGCGTACATATAATAAAACCAATAAACGTCAACGCCGAACGCCAATTTATATTAAGCTCCTAACGGTCGAAATGTTTCTTATATTACAACCAAACTGGGCAGACTTGCGTGTACAAATATATATATATATATATATATATATATATATATATATATATATGGTAATTAGGGTTAACTCCGAAATGTTTACTTTCTTAGAAAAAAACACTGGGTACATATTACATCCAGTAACTAGCAATGTATGTTTTTTTTGTTGTTTTTTTTCTTTTTTTTTTTAACAGCGCATCTACATCTTGGCCATTAGCGCCGAGCAATGTATGTTATAAGAAAAATAATGATAATAGCTCAGTTGCCTTTCAACGCATACATAAAAGTGTGAACAATTTTAATATTTTATGTTTATATTGGTTAGCTTATGCAAATTCGCTCGCAATGCGGCGTCCTCCATCCGTCCTTCTGGGGAATGTGCTAATTTATGCAGTTCCTGATTGAAGGACCCTTGTTTTTAAGTTTTATTTACAAGTTTTCAGGAGTACGTTTTTGTTCATTCTGTTGACAACCACATAATCCTTGTATGAACACTTAGCAAAGCCATGTAAAAGTTGCATAACCGGAATTATATGACGCTTTGCCGATAATTGGAAGACTAGTTATGAAGTCACACAGAAGCGGCGCTTTTATGAGTGAAAGTTTGTTTATGTCGGCCAGTAAATGGTCAAATGGCAAAATCGTTGCAGGTGCACTTTAAAGTGTACACACATCAGTGACTATTCGAAATCATCGCCGGCAAGTTGAGAAGAAATTATGTTTTGACGGTGACTGAAATGGGACTGACGCGATAGTCCCATGACGGTTCGGAACAGATTTAATTCAGATTTATCTGCATAGAACTTTAGAACGAATATTTTGAAACCAAATAAGCAGCTTGCTACTGTAAACAAAACTAATTGGTACACATTATGGTCTTCTAGGCTCCACTAAGGAAGTGCTAAGCACACCTCCTTTGGAACGGGTATTAATCTATTGATGATTGCATAAGGGCAAGCCGATGGACCGGTTCAAAAAGCCTGATGAATCCAAGCAGTGAAGTGAAAGCCAGTTTGGTCAGTCTTAACATATACATTGACCCTTTAGGTCGAACTCCTACGAGAGAATGTTAGTCGACACCTCAGGGAGCCTGAGTACTGCAGTATGTCAAATGTGTTTACTGCATTTATAGTTATGCAATGATTTTCTAATGCACGAACGTTGAAGGGTCAATAAGGTTTTTTTGAATAATAAACTATCGGTAATGTTGTGTTTAAATATTTGACCAGACGCCATTAACTGCATTCCATGTTTTACGTATAGGGCATTTATTATACCCCAGAATAGCCATATTTACAGAAATGGTTCACATATGGTAGCAAGGCAGATAGTTGTGGCTAAGATATGTACTCAGCATGCTGGCCACTATTCGGATACGATGTGGAGATCCAATTAGTGTAGTTTGAGGCTCTGGTGTTAGTGTCAAAGCTCCAGGTAAACGCCTAACTCGTGAAGTTCCAGACTTTGTGTGTTTGACTCGAAAGTTGAGGGATAAGTAACACTCCAGGTTTGTGCTTTGGGCTAAATATTGGGTTTTTATATGGACGACGATGCATGTTTTTATATGGACAATTCGTTTTCCAACCAAGTTTTCCCTCACTGTCCATTGCGAGAGTTTTCTTCTACCAAAGCACTGAGTCGGTCGTGATCAACAAAAGAAGGACATTTTTGGAACCATCGCTTCACTATACATTCACTGATGCTTCCTTAATTCCAAACAACATTGATGTTACGAGCTTCGACAATGACAAAAATCTTGTTTTGACACGATTAACCTCAGATCTCCTTGTTTATAGAAAATGTACCACAAGCTAAAGTAATCTAATGAGTCAAAAAACAACATTAAAAGCCAGTATGGGCAAATTAGTAATTTCAGTCCGGAGTAAACCGGATAGAATTTTCTGCTTAACGAGCTCGTTCACTTGTTTTTGAATGGAACTATATATCGTCCCAACCATGTCAAACTATTGAATATGCAAAATCTTGTTTTTCAGATTCGAGACTTTGGTCTGTGGACGATACGGCTTGTAGCAAATGGTCGCAACTCTAGCGACTTTAGAATGCCTTAAATAAAGTATGAAACAAGACCATTTTTCAGTATATTACTTCGTCAATTGGTAGAATATGTTCATTCTCTAGTTTGCTCCGATTTGCATATTCGATAGTTTGAAAGGGTAGGAACGATATATCAAGTTCCGTTTATATTCGAGTATTATATTTAGTACCTTGAAGAAGGATCAATAAAGATTTGAAGAAATATTTCTAAAATCCTTTCGTGAGTTCAACCTCACCTACTGCCAGTTTAAGCATAGCTAGATGTGGCTTAAAAAAACTACCTAGCTAAGGGATTTATTTAACGCACGCAGCTCCTGCGGTGTGGACATTTTTGAATTGGAATTTCTTTAATAAGCGTTGGTTAATACTGATTTTGTTGCAACATTCGACGAAGACGCCCGTCAAGGGCTCATGTTGGAGCTATTTTCTTCCATCCTGAAGATTACAAGGTTCCTAATCGCTAGATAAGAACCGGTTTATTTCAATATTCTTCTGAAATATTCCCGGTGCTACCTCCGGCCTTATAAGCAACCTTAACCAACTACGAAATGTTTCTAAATCGTCCCTTCGAATAGTGTAATAAAACTTCACGTTTTTATTTTGGTGCATTGGAAATTATTTCAACTATCGTTTCAACATTATTTCCTGTTTGGAAATATAACTGCATATCCTGAATTTTATCTCGAACTGATCGGACATTTTAATAAGCCTTAATTACAAACTTCAAGTCCAATCTCTTGGCAATTGCGTTGTGTGTAATGATACGGTGCTTAACTCTTAGAAAGCTAAGTTGGTGTGAGTGTACTTAACCTTGGTACTGACCTCTGCAATTGGTTCCCCCATCGGTACAGTGAAATTCTTGCTTCCTTCGTGTTTTTCTATTTCCAAACACGGACTTCACCCTTTACACAACGGTGATCTTATAGGCTTAAAGGAATTTTCGACTGGCTACAAACTGATGTGGTTTAC